>OY769906.1:4468677-4961177 GCA_963669185.1 Dyspetes luteomarginatus
AGAAGTCTCGCGTTTCGATTCACCAAAAACTTGCATCGTGTACATGACAACGTTTTATACGATGTGGCATAATAGAAGATTTTTAATCTTTTCTTTTCTTTTATTCTATTATGATTTTGTAATTTCCTAATTTTTTACGAAATTCAATCCTCTTAAAAATACCTCAGACACACGTTTGCCCCTTTTTTTTTTGTGCAGCTCTCGAGTGTTTCTGCCAAATTGACAACGAACATAAATTTTGAGGCGTGAAAAGAAAAAAAACTGCCAGATCTAGAATTATTATTATTATTATTATTTACGGAGGCGCCGCACAAGCAAAGTGGGTGGACAGCTAATCTTTACAGGATAAAAATGAAGATTTTCGTTTCACTCTCATCCCTTTGAAATCAATATCATCGTGATTATTGCTTTTTTTTTTCTTTCGTAGTTTTATTTTTGTTCAGCTGTTTTTAAGAAGAATAGGCTTATTAAAAGGACTAAAGACTTGATGTTTTTTGTAGCTGTTAAAAATTTACTTTTATTCTTAGATTTTACTATATACATATATAATTTTTTTTTAATAATATTTATTTTTGCCATTTGAAAATTTGGTCCAATCTACTTGATATCTGAGACGATTTATCTAATCCTAAATTACACAGCGTTTTCTCATTTTTTTTTAGCCAGAACCTAATATTATTTTAAAAAATTCCTTAATTAATTTTTTTCATTTTAATTCAAAATTGTTTAGGAAAAATTGTGTTTACTTTTTTTGTTTTTAAGACGGAAAATTAATTAATTCTCTCTCCATTTTTGGAGTTTGAAATTTTTTTTTTATTCAACCCTATTTTATGAGGACTTTGATCATCAGGTTGTCCATCGAAAAATCTCAAAGCTTTGTCTCCAAATTATGAGAGCAGAGAGAGAGAGAGAGTGAACTATGACATTCATGATTCTTAATAGTTCGTAAATTTTATATGAGATGGTAAAAACCACTTGTATCGCGAACAATTGATATTTACAATACTCGAGGCTATCACGAGTGCATATATAGACGATCAAGTATTATAACAAACAGGGTTGTACGTTATACTCGAGGAACGCGTCATCAAGGAGAGCCCTGGTCGGTGTTTCAAGTGCTGGGACGGATTTTTTTTCGACGAGAATTTTAAACGAGAGGGCGTCTCTCGTTTCCCCTCTCTCAATCTGTCCTACGAGACTAATTGTTCCCTCGCGCAACATCCATGAGAATAATAATACGAAGTTTTGAGTGCATGACTAAATATATATATATATGTATGAATTTTATATATATATAATATATATATATGTATATATATAGGGCCATTACCTATCTCGTAAATTATGCAATATTACAATACCAATTCTCACTAATTGATTTGTTATAATTAACGATTATTATTATTATTTATAGTATTAATATTATTAATTTATTGTTTTTTTTTTCATTCCCTATTTAGGAAATTTTTCACTACATATAGGGGAATAAATTTCAACGTGTTATAAACGATTTACTCGGATAGTCTTTAACTATAAAGTATATTTCTCGTCATTTTTAATCGAAAAGAATAGACTGACCCAGCGATACGGTTATTATTTCCCTAGAGATCCAAAGATTTGCAGTTTTCCCATGGGATAATCGCGATTATTCCTCTCTCGTCGTTCGTAAAATGTTTCTCACAGAGGATCGACTATTAAAACGACTCGACGAAGCGCGACGACAAAATTCAAGGGACTAATCGACGATTCAATTGTATTACGAATTTTGGTAGAAATGCCCTTTTCAGTATTCTCAGGAGAAAAAAACTTGACTTAAATTTTTTTGACCTCTTCTACCCTTAGAAAAAACTGCCATACGAAGATTATTTATATTTTCATTCTGACAAAATGATTCTTTTTTATTTCTTATTGCAAAAAAATATGTGTCATAAGTTATAATAGTCGTATAATAGTAGATTTTAAATAGCAACCAATATTTTCATATTTTACATGTGATTATTAATTATTTGAAATTTAATGTTCGTCATATTCGTATTTGGGTCATAAATAAAAATGATAAAAATGAAATAAAAATGAATGAACCTTTGAAAAGTAAAAATGACTCCTCAAAGGGTTTAAAAAATATATATATTTTTTTCGAAATGCTTTTAAAACTTTTCCCACATGATGACTCGCATTAAACACTTTTTGCAATATAAACCGTTCATTCATATATTTCTAGGGACTTGCTCTTCCAGTCTATAGTCTGAATGAAATGCCCCTCCTCCATCCCTCCTTCTCGACTGGACCCGTCAAACGACTTTCTCACACACCCACACGACGAATTTCTATATCAACCCCACGTAATACTTGGCCGAAAATGAATAAATTTTGAAAAATGAAAAAAGTCAAAGTATTGCAACTTTATTACGAAATTATCGGACACGATATATATATATATAAATGACACAAGTCGAGGAGCAAAATTCTCAACAATGGGGACGATCAAAAAAAGATGCCGAGGTAGCCTCGGGTCCTGAAAAATGGTCCTTCTATTTCTAGGTGGGGATTATAATAATACTGGCATATATATATATATATATATATATATATATATATATATATATATATATATATATATATATATATATATTGTGCGCTAAACGGTGCGAAGGGTTTTTGTTAAAAAAGTCGTCGATTTAATATCAAAGCCAACAGCCGCGAAATTCACATCTCACCGGATTACTATTAACGCTGTTTCATACTTCTCGAGCGAAATTTTTCATCGATAAACGTGCTCATAAGAGGGTTACAAAGTGGCAAAATATAAGCTGACGTGTCTCGTAACTTTTGGCCAAACTCATTATTACGCGATATATCAAAGTCTGTGGATTAACTCTCGTTGACTATGAAAGTTTTTTTTTTGTTTTTTGTTTTTTTTTTTTTTTTTGCATTAGTAATTTGCAGTCCAGGTAATTTAGGAGTAAAATAACGATGTTAAATGTCATTTCGATAAATTACACGAATGAAAAAATATTTTCAAACAAAAATGAGAAAAAAATGTATATTTGAATAAAATTTGATAATTTCTGGATTCTTATAAATTATAAAATTTTATAAAATTGTATAAATGAAAAAAGTGCAAGAAATATGGTAAAATAACAACTGGCCCTACTTTTGGCAACTTACAAAAGTAAAATTAGTAATCTCACAATCATTTAAAGGTTGCTAAATATTGCAAGGAATACAGAAAACATTTTTCGAGTACTTAAAGCCGACCAATTTTCTTTGCTACCTACTTTTTTTTTTTGTTCTAACTAATTTCAAAGGTTAAGAATTCAATGACCATTAGCAAATTTTCTCATCTCGTCATGAACCGCAGAGGGGCTTCTGCGAGACTTGAAAATCTTGAAAAATAAACGTGAAACGGAGGAAAAAATAATTATTGCGGGACCACCCGTGAAAACAACGAGGCGTCGACCTGACGCGAAAAGTACGCTAAGAAAAGTCAAAGTGCTCAAAAAGTTTTAAGCCGCACGGTGACTTTAGACCTTTCACCTCTCTCTCTCTCTCTCTCTCTTGCTCGTTCTCTTTGCCACTCGAAACGGATTATCGGCTCTTTCTCGTTCGGATTTTCACGAAAAATCGTGTAATAATTTACCTTGACGCGCGCGCCCTACGAGAGAGAGCTGGCAATTAATGCCTCTGTCTAGATGGCGCGTCGGCTCGTTTCGAAGTGTGAGAAAGAGAAAATTAAACGTTATTTTTTTTTTTTCCGAGACGGAGGCGCTTCAGATATACTGTAGATATTTAGGAGTCGCGCGAGCCACACCCTTGACCATTCGGAAAATTCGTTAAAAATAATTCGTCTCATCCCATTTCACTATATATATATATATATATATATATATATATATATATATATATAATCGTGCGTTATGAAATTTTATATATATATATAAAAATTCATAACGCATAAAATCGTGCGTTGTGAACTTATATATATATATATATATATATATATATATATATATATATATATATAAAAGTTCATGACGCACGATTTAAAAAAAATCAAAGGTGACTCTGACTGCTTCGTGGAGGTTAAAACTGTCGCAAAAAGCTGAGATCCGGGTTTGTTTCGCTTAATTAATATTAATTTATATTTTCATATTACAATCAAATAAATTTAATTTGAATTGAATCTGCATATGAAATTTATTTATTTAATTAGATAAATCATTTAGATTTTTTTTCTTTTGCTTTAACGAAAGGACAAAAGTTTAGCTTGCCAACGAAACTGAAGCTAAAACGATCGAGGGAAGAAAAAAAAAGAGAAGACGAAGAGGCAAATGTGAAAACGAGGAGGCTGGGAGCTTTGAGAATGAAAAGATGCAGAATAAGGAGGGGGAGATGAAGAAGATGAAAAAGACGAAGAAGAAGAAGAAGAAGAAGAAGAAGAAGGGACTCCGTGGGAAGAGTCTCGTCGACTCTTGTGAACGAGAGAACCTTATGTGAGATCTTACACAACACACAGATAAACCCTTCGAAGCTAACCCTGCGATGCATCTCTATATCTCACGTGAAGAAAGGGGAGTGTGTGCGTGAGAGTGAGAGAGAGAGAGAGCACGAATTGCTCGACCACCGAATAAAAATCGGAGTCTTGACGAAAACGAACCGGCGCAAATTTCATCTCATCTCTCTCTCTCTCTCTCTCTCTCTCTCTCTCTCTCTCTCTCTCTCTCTCTCTCTCTCTCTCTCTCTCTCTCTCTCTCTCTCTCTCTCTCTCTCTCTCTCTCTCTCTCTCTCTCTCTCTCTCTCTCTCTCTCTCTCTCTCTCTCTCTCTCTCTCTCTCTCTCTCTCTCTCTCTCTCTCTCTTTCTTACGTACATAAGCAACATTTTGGAGGATCGTCCCTCTCTCTCTCTCTCTCTCTCTCTCTTTCTTACGTACATAAGCAACATTTTGGAGGATCGTCCCTCGAACCGGGTCAAAAATACGTTTACGTACACGATGAGAGTCTCATTTTTGGGATCTCATCCGTGTGTAAAGGGGCGAATGAAATAATCCTTGCAGCATCAACGCTAGATGAGCATCGAAGGGAGATGAACGAGTTACCGAGTAACTGAACCTCCAACTCGACTTTCAGGCATTTCACGGAAAATTAAACAATCGATATTCCCACACACGAGGAGGCCGCAGTAACTCTCCCATTCAGGCGTGAGAGACGACTCGAAAAAATTTAAAAAATTCACCTTGCATCGTCAGTTTTACCAGCCTCGTATATATTTATTCGGTACGGAGAGATATGTAGGGAAAAGAGAATTTTATAATGTTTAACTTTTTTTTTCTTAGCACATATTTTTGATTTAGTCGAATTTAAAAGAGTCAAAAGAATAAAGAAAATAAATTTAGGAAAATAATTATATATGATTTATAATGAAATTGATAAAATTTTTGGGTAATAAATTTTTTTTTAGAGAAATTTAAATGTGATTGAATTTACAACAATAAGAAGAATGATTTTTTTTTTTTTTTAATATAATAATTGAATACTATGAGATCGATCAAACTAGTTAGAATTTTTATTTTAATCGATTTGATGATAAAAATTTTTTACTTTGAAAATTTCCTTCTTGACCGGAAATCATTTTTCATCTCACCGTATTTTAAGTCCAACGACTTCCGGAATAGAAATTGGGCTTCCGCAATTTTTGCAATTTTCCCATTCAGGCGTGAGAGACGACTCGAAAAAAATTAAAAAATTCACCTTGCATCGTCAGTTTTACATGCCTCGTATATATTTATTCGGTACGGAGAGATATGTAGGGAAAAGAGAATTTTATAATGTTTAACTTTTTTTTTCTTAGCACATATTTTTGATTTAGTAGAATTTAAAAGAATCAAAAGAATAAAGAAAATAAATTTAGGAAAATAATTATATATGATTTATAATGAAATTGATAAAATTTTTGGGTAATAAAATTTTTTTTAGAGAAATTTAAATGTGATTGAATTTACAACAATAAGAAGAATGATTTTTTTTTTTTTTTAATATAATAATTGAATACTATGAGATCGATTAAACTAGTTAGAATTTTTATTTTAATCGATTTGATGATAAAAATTTTTTACTTTGAAAATTTCCTTCTTGACCGGAAATCATTTTTCATCCCACCATATTTTAAGTCCAACGACTTCCGGAATAGAAATTAGGCTTCCGCAATTTTTGCAATTTTCCCACGGGCCATAAAATATGGAAAATTCGAAAAGGACTTCCCAATGGTCATTCGCCTATATTTTCGATCGGTCAAGACCTCAAATCACCTCGAAAAAGAAAAGAAAAAAATCTCACTGGACGGATATTAGCGACCACGACGAAGAATAATTTCCATTGGAAAACTTAACGAGGACTCTCATTTTCCGCTTCTCGAGATTCGGTGACGAGAAAAGGGAAACCCGACAGGAAGTCATTTCGTAAATGGCGATTTAATAGGGGCACTTTTTCATCGAGAGAAAAAAAAAAAAAAAAAAAAAAAGATAAGTGAAAAGTTAAACTATACAGACACAGATTTTTTTTTTCTTCCTGATAATAATTAATATCGTGGATGAAGAATAAAGTAGAAAATTTTGGCCATTGTCGACCTCAATTTTCCAAATTACACGAGAACACTCTGGGTAAGCGCAATATAATGCAATACCACGATGAAAAATTCAGAAGAATGCCGCCACCTATATAAGTGAGAGGGATATGATGAACCCGGAAAACAATCGAGCGGAAACAAAACAACCTCAAAAAACTAAAAAAAAAAATCTTATTGAATTCGACGACACAATGGGTGTCGGGTTTTCTCTCTATATCTGAACTCGCTATACGGTCTTCTATATCTATATATGATCGAAGGATCGTGCCCCTGGGGTTAACCACAATAAGGCACCCTCCTGTGTGACCAAACGGCTCCCGAATGAAACACAGAAATAAAAGGAGGAAGGCAGTTAATAAAAAAGATCGACACTTGAAAATTCGCATTAACTTCAAAGGACTATATATATAACACTATATATAAGCATAATAAACAGTATAATGCTATGCCAAAAAATACAGTAGTCCTATATATATATATATATATATATATTCTCCCATTGTAAAATTAGATAATACATCGATTAGGATATTAAACTGGACTCTTTGTATTCGAACAAAAATGAGTTTTGTAACATCTAAAAATCGTTCTATCCTGACTAAATATTTTCCAAGTATTTAAAAAAAAATATGATATTTTTTTTATTGTTCTTGGATGGCTTTGAAATATGCCGAATGGTTTGATGATTTTTTTTTTAAGTAAAATTTCATATTTTGCCCATCCCCATTACTATACATTGAGCATAAATTTATCAGTTTTAAATAATTAATTGATAAAAAAATTTAAAAATCCATCAAATAATTAACTTTGTCATTAAAATTGACATGATTCAATTGAATATTCGAGATGCACTTTTTTTAATTGATTATACGAGAGATGACCTTTGAGGATCTCTCGCCAGGTCGAACTAGAGAAGAGTGAAAAGGGCCAAAGGGCCAAAATGTATGAATGCAAACATGAAAATTATATATTGCATCGCGAGATTCGATGGGGCTCGAGTATAATTTTGTGCCAAAAAATATAGTAGTCCTATATATATATATATTCTCCCATTGTAAAATTAGATAATACATCGATTAGGATATTAAACTGGACTCTTTGTATTCGAACAAAAATGAGTTTTGTAACATCTAAAAATCGTTCTATCCTGACTAAATATTTTCCAAGTATTTAAAAAAAAATATGATATTTTTTTTATTGTTCTTGGATGGCTTTGAAATATGCCGAATGGTGTGATGATTTTTTTTTTAAGTAAAATTTCATATTTTGCGCATCCCCATTACTATACATTGAGCATTTATCAGTTTTAAATAATTAATTGATAAAAAAATTTAAAAATCCATCAAATAATTAACTTTGTCATTAAAATTGAAATTTATCAGTTTTAAATAATTAATTGATAAAAAAAAATTTGAATCCATAAAATAATTAACTTTGTCATTATAATTGAAATTTATCAGTTTTAAATAATTAATTGATAAAAAAAATTAAAAATCCATCAAATAATTAACTTTGTCATTAAAATTGACATGATTGAATTGAATATTCGAGATGCACTTTTTTTAATTGATTATACGAGAGATGACCTTTGAGGATCTCTGGCCAGGTCGAACTAGAGAAGAGCGAAAAGGGCCAAAGGGCCAAAATGTATGAATGCAAACATGAAAATTACATGTTGCAGGGCGAGATTCGATGGGGTGCGATGTGATCCTATTGGGTAGCTCCAATTATTATATATATATACAGTATTCTACATGTGTATACATATATACATAAAATCGAGTTAAGGGCTAACCGCGGCGGCAATTCCGAACGTTCCACATTTGCCGCAGGACTTTGCCAAATACTGACCGCTTGACCTCTCTCGAATCGCCACACCGTATATATAAAGGGACGCCCTCTATATCCCAATAATTATCCACTTAAAACGAGGGAAAGAGTCGTACGTTTGATCCGTTCGAACTCACCATTCTGTACATATATATATGTATATATATATGCACATTTCGTCTATATATTTGTATATATACATATATATATATATATACATATATATATATATATATATATATATATATATATATATATATATATATATATTGGATGTATATAATATATACAGAATGAGTGTGGGGGTTAATTTGATAATTGCATTATTTCGTCGGTACTAAATACCACCTTTCCGTAAAATGGCCAGTCTGCGTGGGCTCGATGCTCGATTTTCAAACTTCCTTTTTCGTTGACCGCCGCGCGAGATATTTTTTTTTTTTTTTTTTTTAATTCAAAAGATCGAATGTACCACACAGAGTCGCACACTCTCATTCTCAAGTATTTCCCAAAACATAAGAGAAGACGTTCGAGCACACGCGCGAATTGCAGTCTCTACTTTTGTTTCGTTATTTTTTTTTTTTTTTCGATTTAAAAAAAAATACTTTTCTTGTTGCTCTTGTTCGTCGGTGAAATTCTTTCGATCGAATTTAATTCCAATGAACACCCGCCCATTTGTTTGTGTCTGTGTGTCTGTGTGTGTGTTGAGTTGAGTTGGAAGAAGCCAAAGGGTCTCACAGACACGTGTGACCCTTTGGCTTCTTGGCTCAACTCGACCTTACGTCTGCGAGAGACGTTTTCGATCTTTGGGAATTCTTTTACTGCACCATACAAAGATGGCCTGCTGGATGATGCATTTTTTTTAACGAAATTCATTGTGTAAGCGAGACTCGAAAGTACAGATGAAATTAATATTTCAATTTCACATAATCCAAAATTATTATTTCATATAAAATGTTCATTTTATATGAAATAATAATTTTGGATATATAATCTCGTGATTTAGTAATTTCATGCGTCAATACTATCGCCTGTATATGAAATATTATCCCTACAAAAATTATACTGGCTTTATCAGATGAAAAACATTATAGACGTAAAATATTAATTTTATAGATCAATATTATTAATGACAAAAATTTCAACCCCTGTTAAGGGTGAGTTCATTTTATATGAAATAATAGTTTTGGCTATGTAAACTCGTGATTTAATAATTTCATATGCGCCAATACTATCGCCTGTATATGAAATATTATCCCTATAAAAATGATACTGGCTTTATCAGATGAAACACATTATAGACGTAAAATATTAATTTTATAGATCAATATTATTAATGACAAAAATTTCAACCCCTGTTAAGGGTGAGTTCATTTTATATGAAATAATAATTTTGGCTATGTAAACTCGTGATTTAGTAATTTCATGCGCCAATATCCTGTATATGAAATATTATCCCTATAAAAATGATACTGGCTTTATCAGATGAAACACATTATAGACGTAAAATATTAATTTTATAGATCAATATTATTAATGACAAAAATTTCAACCCCTGTTAAGGGTGAGTTCATTTTATATGAAATAATAGTTTTGGCTATGTAAACTCGTGATTTAGTAATTTCATGCGCCAATATCCTATATATGAAATATTATCCCTATAAAAATGATACTGGCTTTATCAGATGAAACACATTATAGACGTAAAATATTAATTTTATAGATCAATATTATTAATGACAAAAATTTCAACCCCTGTTAAGGGTGAGTTCATTTTATATGAAATAATAGTTTTGGCTATGTAAACTCGTGATTTAGTAATTTCATGCGCCAATATCCTGTATATGAAATATTATCCCTATAAAAATGATACTGGCTTTATCAGATGAAACACATTATAGACGTAAAATATTAATTTTATAGATCAATATTATTAATGACAAAAATTTCAACCCCTGTTAAGGGTGAGTTCATTTTATATGAAATAATAGTTTTGGCTATGTAAACTCGTGATTTAGTAATTTCATGCGCCAATATCCTGTATATGAAATATTATCCCTATAAAAATGATACTGGCTTTATCAGATGAAACACATTATAGACGTAAAATATTAATTTTATAGATCAATATTATTAATGACAAAAATTTCAACCCCTGTTAAGGGTGAGTTCATTTTATATGAAATAATAATTTTGGCTATGTAAACTCGTGATTTAGTAATTTCATGCGCCAATATCCTGTATATGAAATATTATCCCTATAAAAATGATACTGGCTTTATCAGATGAAACACATTATAGACGTAAAATATTAATTTTATAGATCAATATTATTAATGACAAAAATTGCAACCCCTGTTAAGGGTGAGTTCATTTTATATGAAATAATAGTTTTGGCTATGTAAACTCGTGATTTAGTAATTTCATGCGCCAATATCCTATATATGAAATATTATCCCTATAAAAATGATACTGGCTTTATCAGATGAAACACATTATAGACGTAAAATATTAATTTTATAGATCAATATTATTAATGACAAAAATTGCAACCCCTGTTAAGGGTGAGTTCATTTTATATGAAATAATAGTTTTGGCTATGTAAACTCGTGATTTAGTAATTTCATGCGCCAATATCCTGTATATGAAATATTATCCCTATAAAAATGATACTGGCTTTATCAGATGAAACACATTATAGACGTAAAATATTAATTTTATAGATCAATATTATTAATGACAAAAATTGCAACCCCTGTTAAGGGTGAGTTCATTTTATATGAAATAATAGTTTTGGCTATGTAAACTCGTGATTTAGTAATTTCATGCGCCAATATCCTGTATATGAAATATTATCCCTATAAAAATGATACTGGCTTTATCAGATGAAACACATTATAGACGTAAAATATTAATTTTATAGATCAATATTATTAATGACAAAAATTGCAACCCCTGTTAAGGGTGAGCTCATTTTATATGAAATAATAGTTTTGGCTATGTAAACTCGTGATTTAATAATTTCATATGCGCCAATACTATCGCCTGTATATGAAATATTATCCCTATAAAAATGATACTGGCTTTATCAGATGAAACACATTATAGACGTAAAATATTAATTTTATAGATCAATATTATTAATGACAAAAATTGCAACCCCTGTTAAGGGTGAGTTCATTTTATATGAAATAATAGTTTTGGCTATGTAAACTCGTGATTTAGTAATTTCATATGCGTCAATATTATCGCCTGTATATGAAATATTATCCCTATAAAAATGATACTGGCTTTATCAGATGAAACACATTATAGACGTAAAATATTAATTTTATAGATCAATATTATTAATGACAAAAATTTCAACCCCTGTTAAGGGTGAGTTCATTTTATATGAAATAATAGTTTTGGCTATGTAAACTCGTGATTTAGTAATTTCATATGCGTCAATATTATCGCCTGTATATGAAATATTATCCCTATAAAAATGATACTGGCTTTATCAAATGAAACACATTATAGACGTAAAATATTAATTTTATAGATCGATATTATTATTTGTTTCATATAACAATACTAATATCAATTACATGAAATATTAACAAAATATTTCAATACTATTTTGGCTGCATGAAACACTAATTTCATACACCAATATTATACTGAACACACACACACATACATATATATATATATATATATCAATTTCATAAAATATCGCTCTATTTAATAGTACAAATAAATATATGAATCGCGTAAGACCTATATCTCCACAAACACCAGGGCCATTAAACAATAAAGTCTCGTCTCCTTAATAACATTTCTATATACTTGACGGTGGTAAAAAGTTTCGTGATCAACTCTGTAGGTTTTACGACTGTATTATTACACCGCATCTGTAATGCCATTGAATACGTTGCTAGATACGCATATATATACACACACACACACACACACACACACACACACACACACACACACACACACACACACACATATATATATATATATATATATATATATATATATATATATATATATACACGTATGATATAAAATATATGTAAACGTGTGTTTATACATGCTCGTGCTCTATTAAACGAGAAGGACGATGCCGATATGGGGTTCGAAAGGGACACAAAGAGGGGAGAAGCACGCGTCGGCCACGCTCCCCGTTGCACGCACCTGGGACCAGTTGGTCAGCGAGGGAGAGTCTTTCTCCTCTTTTGGGCGCTTTTTCTGCGCTTTGCGCTCACAAAAACTTCCTCAATTTTTCTCCTTCTCTTTCTCATCTATCTATACATGTATTTCTCTCTTACATCCCCACCCCCTTCTCTAAAAGAGGGGTTGTAGGGCAGAGGGGTGGGGTGGGGTGGGGAGGGAGAGGAGGGGAGGGTGTCTAAGACGAACCAGGAGCAGCTCTAGACTCGACGCCAAACTGGCGGAACCGATTTGACCAATTATTAACGAATTATGTCCGCGAAATATCGAAAAGTACTCCGGAAATACGGAAATTGAACGCGGCGTGTGCTCAACAGAAGCGTCTCTCAAACTGAGAGAATGTTTTTTTTTTTTTTTTCTCATATTTTTCGCTATAACGATTCGTGACGAGGGTTGTCCTTTTGAGTTTTGAGGGATTGCGAAGGGCACCGAACGAAGGCTGATTTTCCAAATCAAAAGTCTCATCTTTGTGTTAAATCAGAAGGGTTGAGGAATTTAAAAAAATTATAATGAAAAATTGTATTTTATTTTTGTGAAATTTTCCCGAAACTGAGCGCGACGTGTGTTCTCGACTATGCAGAAGTTTTTGAAGGTTCGTTGAAGGATTTAAAAATTGGAGAAAAAAAATCGAATCGCTCGAGTGTATGTCCCCCATTTTGGGCCCTATCAATGACAATTCCTCTGATTGGGACTCATGCAAGGGGAAAATATTTTTAAAAATCGAAAACAGCACGAAATCCTAAAGTTTTCATACCAACGAACTATGCAGAAGTGTTTGAAGGTTCGTTGAAGGATTGAAAAATTGGAGAAAAAAAATTTACAAGGGATTCGTTACAGTGTTTGTAGGTCATCTCGTTTCGCCTGGGGAAATCGAATCGCTCGAGTGTATGTCACGCATTTTGGGCCCAATCAATGACAATTCCTCTGATTGGGACTCATGCAAGGGGCAAATATTTAAAAAAATCGAAAATATTTAAAAAAATCGAAAACAGCATGAAATCCTAAAGTTTTCATACCAACGAACTATGCAGAAGTTTTTGAAGGTTCGTTGAAGGATTTAAAAATTGGAAAAAAAAAAAATTACAAGGGATTCGTTACAGTGTTTGTAGGTCATCTCGTTTCGCGTGGGGAAATCGAATCGCTCGAGTGTATGTCCCCCATTTTGGGCCCAACCGATCGCAATTCCTCGTCAAAAGACACGCAGGAGGCTTCGCGATGGCCGACGGCTTCGACACTTTTTTTTTCGTCCTTGAACGAACATCCCTTCAATACGCCCCAATATATCATACATATATGGGGCATTCCAGACGGAGTTGTGAACTTAACCACCTTTTATTTATTTTTTTCCTTTCAGGTTTGTCGTGGGGCAACACGAAAATGACTCTGAACTTATTTTCAAATTAAAAAAAAAAATCGTCTAGTCGTTATCGGGCAAGTTTTGAAATAAATCTGTCGCAGGTGTTATCAATTGTTGGGAAATTTTTTCGGAATTAACTCGTTGATGAAAAAATGAATTTTTGTGACCCTTCTGATGTAATGAAAGACAAAATAAGTCTCTTGATATTTTAAAATTATTTTATGTAAAAATTTTTATATGAAAGAAATTTATTTTTCCGAAAAAAAATTAAAATCTGAATAACGAACATTATACAATTTGAAAAAAGCCTTCATCATAATTTCCCAATATAATTTCCCAATAATTTTTCGTTAAGAGATATAAGATTTTTGTGACAAAGCAGTTATCAATTATTTTGAATGATTTTTACTTGAATAATTTTCATTACTCAAACCCTCATTTTTTATGCCTTAGAATGAGATTTTTTTTTTAAATATGAAATAAAAAAAGGAAAAAAAAATATTATTAAATAAAATTTTAGATTATACAATTTTAGAAATTGTAAAAGAGAAAAAATAAAACTTGGCCCTGTAGATTTGACCCTGAATGCCCTATATATGGATACGCGTCTTTAGCACGTGTCTATAAAGTTTTGTAGTCTCATTTTCCTATCTGGTTCACGTTCCAAAGTCCCGCATGGGCTTCGTTCTATCCTTTCTCTCATTCACAGAAAATCGTGCAAGATTTTTTATTTATATAACAAAATTGACAAAAAATATTTTTTTTTTTGCATCAAAAAGTGAAAATATATTATTCCACGAAAATTATATATATTTTTTTCACCATAAGGAAATTTTAAATTACGAGAATGCAATCAACGAATTCCTTGAAAGGAAAAGATGAAAAAACTCGGAAATGGTCGGTAGACAAAATTGCGGTGGACCCTAAAACTTTTCGAGGAAAATAGAACAGCAGCGAGTTTCAGAAAGTTGAAAAAAAAAAAATACTACCAATGACATTAAATTCACATTAGATTATTCCGGTGAAGAAAACCGTGAATTTTTCTTCCTACAATTTATATATATATATATATAACACTACAAGCTATATCTATATCCATATTCACGTTTTCGTGGGAATCCGCTCGTTTTCCAAGATTTCTTGCATCCCCAGACATTACACGAGCAATTGATTTAAAAATCTCACTGACGTGAGAAGGAAAAATAATAATAGAAAATAGTTACAACACCATCTATAATCTCTTTTCCGAATAGTGACTTAATATTTCCTTTACATTTCCCTAAATTTCTCTCGATCAATTAGTATTTTAGATCTATGTAATAAATGTCGTATTTATTAGATTTAAATCAATAATATCCGTTAGAAAATAAATTTTAGTTCATTAAGACACCAAAATGTGTAAAATGTGCATGGAATGACCTATATATACATTTATAGCTATTAAAATCGATATATATAGGTCAATTTTCTCGTTTGCAATCTTATATTTTATATCTATACAGCATACGAATATGAATATAAAACTAGGAAAACAAAGATCGCGAAAATGTTGAGAAAAGGGAAGTGCAAAAATTATTAAACCTCTCAGTCTCTTCGTATTTGCAACAAAGATAGATTCACGTTCTCGTGGGAATCGGCTCGTTTTCCAAGATTTCTTGCATCTCCAGACATTACACGAGCAATTGATTTAAAAATCTCACTGACGTGAGAAGGAAAAATAATAATAGAAAATAGTTACAACGCCATCTATAATCTCTTTTCCGAATAGTGACTTAATATTTCCTTTACATTTCCCTAAATTTCTCTCGATCAATTAGTATTTTAGATCTATGTAATAAATGTCGTATTTATTAGATTTAAATCAATAATATCCGTTAGAAAATAAATTTTAGTTCATTAAGACACCAAAATGTGTAAAATGTGCATGGAATGACCTATATATACATTTATAGCTATTAAAATCGATATATATAGGTCAATTTTCTCGTTTGCAATCTTATATTTTATATCTTTACAGCATACGAATATGAATATAAAACTAGGAAAACAAAGATCGCGAAAATGTTGAGAAAAGGGAAGTGCAAAAATTATTAAACCTCTCAGTTTCTTCGTATTTGCAACAAAGATAGAAAATAGAGGTGTCTTCGTTGGTATTTAGCATGATACTCTATCGCAAATACATTTTAGTAAATATATTTAGAATATACGATTTATCTTATAAATGTGGCACAGTAGACTTTCTGTAAGCTACAAATGATAATTTTCGTCATAGAAGGAATTTTAGTTCGCATCAATACACTAAAATTTGATGAATGTGCATAGACTGACCCATATATGGGCATTTGTAACCAATAAATTTGATGTTTATATACGTCCCTTCCCTATTTTGCAGTATATGCATATATACGTATATATATGTGTATATATATATATATAAATATATATAGATATGTGTATATATATATATATATATATACGAATATGCGACAAAGGAGAAAAAGATGGGGAAAATGTTGAGAAAACGAAAGTGTGAAAATTATATTAAGAATAACCTCTCATTTTCTTCGTATTTACCAAAATGTTTTAACGCGAGTAATACACTATAGAGGTGAAAATAAATATTTCACAGTGATTGTCCTACCTTTTGGCAGCCGAAGAAGAAAAACCAGCCGCATCCTTTACGCACGAGAATATTCACCGCGAAGAACTGCCAATCACTCTCAAGATGGCCGATGACTGTGCCAGCTCACGCTTCGCCGCGATACACACACGTTTTTTTGTTTGTTTTCATGCCCCAAGACGCCTTTGAACGAGGCATGATCGAACATCCGATAATTCACCTTCCTCGCACTGCTTTAAAGCCCCCCTCGATTCACCACCGTTATTATAATATTTACCGAAGCAGACTATAGTAATTGCGTATTTGCTTTCCGCGCACTCTTCCAATTATCGTCGCGTCTGCGAGAATAGAACGAGAGAGAAAAAAAGCTGAGAGCCGCTTCACACTCAATTTTCACGGTTGTGTGTTTACTATATGTCTCTCTCTCTCTCTCTCTCTCTCTCTCGTACTCTTTCGAATTTTGTTTCCTTCTTCCGCCACTCGCGCGAGCGCTCCCGTTAGAGCCAAAAAACGATCAAGAGCGATAACAGCGCCCCCACGATCGTGACCATGATGATGGCGAACTCGTAGAATCCCTCGAGAAACTTGCACTAATGGTTATAATATCAGGGCCCTGACTAAACGATGTAAGGACGCCAATGATGCTGTTGGATTAATGACCAGCGAGGCTCTACGAAGGATTTACTTTCTTTCCTCCCTCTAGTTTCGTTACGAGAGATAATCCCAAAAGCTAATTCTAGCTTTTCTATTATTCTTGGCCGCCCATCGCAAAAAAAGACTATCCGCAGCTTTTCCCGAACTTGGCGCGAAATTATCCTAGTGCGAGAGAGATAACTGCGAACACGTTTTTTTATTTTCCCGAAACGGTCAAAATATTTAAAGCAAATGAAAATCCTCAAGATAATTAGCATAGCTATAGAGAGTTACACGCTTTCCACGTTAATTCGAAATGACAAAATGACGGAGAAAAATCTCCGTTATGACCCTTATCGACTTTCGTGAGAAAAAAAAAACTATGAAAACATGACTCCCACTTTGTTTAAAAATCGACTCGCTTCTTTTTACAAATTCACACGATACATACGAAGAATGCGCGTTTACGAATTAATAAACGAAAAATGAAACAAAAACTAGTCATTGTCATCGTCGGAACAGTTGATGGAAGTGAGTCGATGCTTTATTTCACCAACTTCCGGCACCGAATACGAGATACACACGGTATACGCATTTTTTCAACTGGCAATTACGACCGAAAGATTCTCGAAATAGCCCAATTACATTCACTTTTTAAACTGAACGTACAGACCGGGAAAGGATTGGAAAGAAATACAGATCAACCGTCTTCTTTTTTTTCTATCAATAAATTAATTAGGACGGAGAATAATTGGAGTCGGTTATTAACACTGACAACGGATCTTTTAAATTTTCTTCTTTTCTTTGACGCACTACGCCATCTCCCGGCGATATGTCCATGCTCTCGCGACAAATGTGTCGATAACGCACATTTTGGCTGCTAGTTTACAGGTGCTTGCCGCTAGATGGCGCCAAGATTCGGTTTGACGCCCGCAGAGTATTCTCCCGCGCGCCTGCGCCCGCGCTCGTTAGTAACGACACGAAATTTCAATTTTTGTTATCGAAAAATCCACAAAACTCTTTGTAGAGATTTATCTCGCCGAGAGTTTTGACGGATGGTGCTGCCTCAAATCGCTACGATAGGACAATTTTCGGAATCAAGATGCCCGTTCGTGAGTATATAAAAAACTGTGGCAAGGAACAAAAATTTAGCGTCGTTCGACGAAATGATTTTCATCATCAACGTTGGAGGTTATGTTGTGCAACGGTCGAATGTTTTATTTGTACCGAAAAATAGAATTTTATGAATGAATAAACGTTGTCTGACCTTGAAAAATGTATAATGATTATTTTTGGCAAAATTTGGCATGACCTTGAACACGTTTCACGATATTTGTGCAGCTTTAAACGTTCGTCGTAGACTGAGCAGCATCATAAAAAAATTTCGATTTGAGGAATTGGAAGCTTCTGTTCTTCCGAGCTTTCCCGAAACGTCATGGAGCCGCATAAGATCGAGGCTCGTGACGCATCACGAGAGTTTTACCGTCGCAAACGCTCTGCGTATCATCGAAAATGCTATAAACGTGAGTTTTTTCATTCATAATTTTTTTGTATTTTCAGCCTGTACAGTCACATCCAAAAGTTTAATTCGATAAAAAAAATTTAACAATTTTTAATGTTGAATTTTCGAGATTGCGCCTTTATTGACCTTGAAAAACTTCAGGCATTAAATTCAGCACCGTCGTCATTCACCAGTTTCATAAATATATTTGCTCAAAAACAACCAAGAATTTTTCTTTTGGGTAATTTATTTTTCATAAGGTGCGTTCATTAAGAAAAGGAAAAAAAACATATACATATATATTTTAAATTGAATAATCTCTAATTTTTGCCAAGAATATATGAATATTTCGTAAACGTCAAGAAAACATGAAAAATAATTTTTTAACAACGCTTAAAATCAATGTTATTAGTACTTTCAAAATAGTCCATTTTTTCCACATTTATTTCGTTGGAATATGTTCGAAAATTCTTGTTAGTTTTTTTTTCCTTCCAATTATGATAAAATGCCAGCTTTGACCTTCATGCAACAGAGTTTGTTTCAAGCAGGAAGCAAAAACAAGCAACAGTGCGCTAAAACAGAGACTGGCCACATTAGAAATTATAGGTGAGTTGAAAAAAAACGTTTCAAAAAGAAACAACAAAAAAAAAATGCCATTTCCTATGAAAAAGCCTCCTAGCGTTAATTGCCATAAAATTCACAGAGGTCAGCAGGCATCATAAAAAGAAAACTTGGTACGCTTTTGCATTAAGAGGACTTGACGGTGTTGTGAGAAATATTATTCCGAATCGGGAGTTGCAGTCGAGAATTGTGCAAAATTTTCAAATACTTCAAATGGAAATGGAAGTTAGAATATCGACTCACGATGGTATAACTTATGTCTCGGTGAGGGATAAGCCAAAGGGCAAAGCAATTCCACGTATGACATCGGTTTTCTTCGCCCTCTTTTTGGGACAAGAATATATATTTTGTTCGAGGAAAAACGTGACCAAGGAATGCGTACAAGCTCTGGTTGATAGTCTTGGCTATGACACTGCTAAGAGAATCAAACTTATGGGACGAGATCTGCACTCGCTTATGAAAATGTTGTGGATGAAGAAACAGGGAGCGGTCAGCTGTAACGATCTTTTCGGGCCTCCGGAACTCAAGAAAGCCGAGCCCATTATCACGTAATTTAAATGATATATTAAAATCGATTATTCGATATTATCGATTAATCGATCTTCGATTTAGTCGAATAATTTCTAACGTAAATTACAAATTTTTCATGTTTCTTTTTTACAATTATTTGGTTCAAGGAACACGGGAATTGATTTCCGACAAAACAAACAAAGACGAGACTATGCAGAGCGATGTTTTGGCGAGAAACCACCGACGTTGGAATCGCTAGTAGCCACAGGACCTCAACAGCCCTGGCTGAGTGAGGAAATAGCGATCGAAATACCGGATGAAACGTTACGCATAGAGTCAGTTACCAAACTCATTAATTTTTTTAATTTTGTTTTCACAAAATCCTTTTAGAAAGTTTAAAGTTTTTACTTTTTTTCATTAGATGGGAATTTCGAAGTTCCAACATTGCTGCAACATTGACGAAATTGGCTGAACATAGAGTTTTCACAATGCCGTTACCTCAGTACATCACGGATTTAATGAAAGCGGGCAAAAACGAATTGAAAATTCGTGAACAATGAACTCCGGCCCATAATTGCGAAAGAAATTTCGAATTTTTTGACTTCTGGCAATTTGCCACGACGACAATTATCGCAACTCTTGTTTCGGTTCGATTCGAGAAATTTGGGCGGCGCTTGATACGCGCAACAATAACAGTAGAACTGTTGAGTCCCAATTAATTGCGATAAACTTTTTTTTTAATCAATTTTTTTGTTTTTTTATCATCATCACTGACTTGACTCGTGGAGTTTGCAAAAAACTCGATCGAGTTCAATTAATTATTGACGGCATTTGAAGTGAAAAAAAAAAGTCTGTTATATATGTGTATAGCTCGTTACTAATTAACTAATAAAAGTTAATGCTGGTTAATTGAAATTAGCATAGTTAGAGAAAAATTATTATAACTTTTATATTTAAACGACAATTTACCAAACTAGCAAAGTTTTGTAAACTTCGAAGTAGCATTATTATTATTTTTTTATTTATTCAAAAGGAGACGAAACTTCCCATCTCCGTGATTGTTGAAGAGTTTTTTTTTCATACAAAGAGCGAAATTGGAAGTTGAAAGAAAAAAAAATATCTAGAGATACAAAATTAATCGAAATAAATACTTCTGACAATGATAAATTTTTGTTACGTTTTTTTTATGTTACTCGAGCCCACTTCGGTGTCGAATTTTCGTGTTATAACTTTTTATTAGCTATAGTTATAGCTTATTATTATTATTATGAGTTATAACGTTTTTTTCTAGTGAAAAATTGAATTTTGGATTCGATTTATTGAATGCAACATCGTTTAGTCCTCAGACATTTCGGCCAGATCTTCTTCCGATGTGACGGAAAGATCGTCCGACTGACTCAGACATTTGTCACAACGGCAAATGAACAAATAATGAGAGCTCAGTTCTTTTTGACGTGAATGTCGACTTCTCTCAAGATCACACTCGTCTAGATATGCCATGCAGATTTCTTCATCCGGAAGAATATCGCGAGTTGCCGTCACGACTAGCGTACTGTTCGAGTACCGAAATTCGACAATTGCGTTTGGCGAGCAACTGTGATTTATCGTCGATTGAAGAACATACAAACCGGAACCCTCGTTATTCAAAAAATCTCCAACGCCTGTAAGCATAAAAATTATAACTTTTCAGAATTTTTTTTAAGTTGAAAAATTCATTTATTCGTATAAAACAAAAATTTTATTCAAAATTATTTGAAAGATTGACGAGGTTAATTTTTGGCTCTGGATGAAAAATTTATTTTCATAAAAAATATCTTTATGCTTCAATTGAATTTCCATTTAAAGAAAATTTCGAATAAAAATTAGTTTACATTTTGGATGTTGGTGGAAATTTTGTCCAAATGATTTTGGAAATTTGTCTCAGATTTAGGATTTAATGTTTGTGAAATTTTTTGAACGTGAATCTGCAAGCCCAATATTTTAATCTAAATTTAAATATTTAATATCAGGTGAACTTAATTACCAAAATAATAAAAAAAAAAATGGACTCAATATGGCCGAAGAAAAAACAAAAAAATTACATAATAAGTTTTTGGAAGTAAAATTTAAATTTCGAAATATCAAAACTCACTCTCGTCCAATTCGTCGTACAATCTATCGATGTATTTGACGACTTCAATTCTTTTATCCTCTGGCAATTCAAGAGCGGAAACATTTTGTACCCAACGTCCAATAGCGCTCGTTCCTATACCCTGACCATTCGTACCTACCAGAGCCAGTAAACTTCTAAATCCATCCGGGGTAAACCACTTGAAAAAAAAATTTTGATATAATTGAAATTATAAATGATAATTTAATTTTTTTGGTTGTTCAATACTCCACATACATGAGGTGCAAATTCTTTATTTAGAGCATTTTCCAGAGTTTGCCTGAGAACGTCGATTTGCCCGATAAATTTTTCTCCCAGAAGATTGTGAGCAATTTCTTGCACCTCGCTAACAGTTCTGTGGCAAAATTGTTCAAACGTTGCCAGAGCTGCAGATTTGTCAGCTGATTGATTGACAAAAGCAATCATTCGAGCGAGTAGCATAATCGTGGCTGTTTCCGGTGGATAATACATTTGTTTCCAGGTCTCTTTGAGCTGTACCAATGGATGAGAATCATTTTTCTCTCTCGACTGGAGACAAAGAGTCTCGTGATATTTTTTAAAAGCCTCATTGAGACAATCCACGCTGCAATATTTCATTCCACAAGCTGGACATTCAACTTGAGTTTCTTTATTTGTCTCGCAGCATTCCGGATATGGCAATACTATTTTTTTATTTCCGGTCAAACGATGAGCACATTCCTCCGCCGTTTCAAGAGGTCTCATGCAATTTTCACATGACAAATATTTATAATCCTCGTTCCAGGAAAATTGACAAGACAGTATGGGCTTTTCCTTCAATATTAATTCACCCTCTTTGAATTCTCGAAGCGCAAAGAGACCTCTGCCCTGATTAATAAAATTTAACTCTTTAATTAATCTCGCAATGTGCTATTTTTTAACAAATAATATTTCGTATCATCATTATTATTATTACGAAATAATTAAATTCAAATATTACGACAATGATCAAAGTTCGATAGATTTTAAATTTTGGTCGTTCAGTTTTTGAAATATTGAGAATAAAAAATTTAGGCAATAATACGTTGCTGATTAACGTAGAAAATTATTTTTGAAAAATCTGGTCGGAGAATTACCTAAAAATACTTGTCTTTATGAAAAGAACACTCTAATGAAGACTAGATTAAAATTTTAAAACGATTGACTGGATAAGTTTCGAGATATCATTAGACAAACGCGCACTTCCGGTACCTCGCACCAAGCACCCGCTCGTCTATCCCCGGCGGGCCATTATCGCTGAGCTTGCTGAAACTTTATATTTATCATATTTTGACAATTTGTGATTACAAATGACAATTGTCAATTGTGACGCAAGTGCTCAAGAAAATTAACAAACACGCACATTCCATTTTAGTAACTCCGTTAGCCGATATTGAATATTTTAACGATTCTACATGATTATTGTTAATAATTAATTGTTCATAATTCTTACCTTTTCCTCATCGATCATTCGAACTTCAAAACCCTCGCCTTCCATCATTAACAGCTTATTATTAATCTGAAAACGTATATAATCGGCTTTTATTCAAAGGACTAGCCTAAAAACACATGTTTTGTGACTTCCATTTCACCACCATAGTCAAATACAACGTTGTCTTGGCCCTCATAAAATCAATGGACAAATTACAAATTGGACAAAAAAATAATCAGTAATAAAATTTTGATCATTTTATTGAATTATCGTTTATGCAGATATTAATCCATTTATTAAAAATGCAAATATATTGATTCGCTCAATCGCATCATTGACTAGCTCAGTACCAGAAGTCAGTCTGTCTCTACAGACTTCCGCAAAGGAGACGAGTGTCGCTTCTTGTTGATGCCAAAGAGAGTTGCTTCTTCAATTTACAGTGTGTTTGTCGAGAGAAAAAAAAAGTTTATATCAGTGAATTGTCGAGTGTTGGTACATAGTTGTTTCCTCTCGGTTGGATTCGACGAAACGATGAACGGTACAATGGCAATGGTGAGTGTTGAAAAATTCTATTACACGTTCATTTTATTAACAAAAATACACGATATTTTAGCGAGTTTCTCGTGAAAATTCCGAAGCATCATGGCGATTGTAACGGCGTTGTAGAATACAAAAAAGAATATCTTTTTTTTTCTTTCAATTATCGAGCGTCATTAGCGTCTTTGACGCGTTCGAAATATTTAATCACAAATATCTCAAAATGATTTAACAAATTTGTACGTTTTATATCTTCGAACATTTTCATGGTACGCGGCTCTATTGAGGTTATTGATTTCCCCCCCACTCCTTCTTCATAAATATTCTATACATTCTTTCGACACTCCCATTTTTTTCCGTTAAATTTGCCCGCGAAATTCAAATCACGCGTTATTTATAACGGTTAAAAATTGACAAAATTTAGGTTAAAATTGGGTTCTTTTTTTTTCAGGCACCATCAGTTCCTAACAGTGCAGAACCACCGACAAAGAAGGCTCGGGTTGAAGGTACATTGCTAAATGTAGCCAGATGCTCGTATATCTTCAAACTAGCCGATTAAGAAACGTCTGTATAAATGCGCTTTAAGAGCGTATGAGAGACGCACATGGGTTTAAAAAGAAAACAAAAAGTGCACCAGCAAGTGTATCCCACAATTATGTTGTATTTAGTACATATATGAGATATATGTATATTTATATACATATGGGCTGTTTTATGCCAATTCGAATAACCTCGAATGCTGAATCATTCAGATTTGACCCATGAATTTTTATATCGTTGCATTAACTCCAAAAAGCACTCAAATTAAAAAAAAAAAAAACAAAAATCCTTAAAAGTTGGATCGTTTTGAGATATGCTTTGATCAGCACATTTTTTATTCACAATTTGAAGACGATGGGTAAAAAGTTAAGATTTTTATTTGTGAATTTAAATTGATTTGGGTTATAAATATAAAAAAATAATAATCTTTTTGAGATATTTTGAGCTGGTCCATTTTTTAAATGAGTTTAAACTGAGGCTCCTCCGGGCCCTGCCTTCTCGCACGTACGAGACTGACGAATAGAACAAAAATGGCTGACTTATTTTTCTCGAAAATGCCTCGATGGAATTAAAAACGAATAGTGAATTCTCCTATGTAATTAATAGAAGCAGGCAGCTCCACTATTCGTTTTTTATTCCATTAAATCGTTTTTTGGATTAGAAAAATGTGTTAACAATTTTTTGAAATTATGTTGACCTCAGCACTCACCTTAAATGCCCGATTAAAAATTCATTAAAATAATGAACGTTTTGAATTATTTTCATGGCACGAAAATAATATTTCAATATATTTTCAAACGGCTCATCTTTATTTACCAATTCAAATAGCTCGTCAGACAAAAATATGAAAAAGTTTCATCTTTTTTCAAGTTATATTCAACCAGCCCATTTTTAATGGCCCATCAAAAATACACAAAAAACTAAAATTTCATCAAAATTGTTTTTTTTTTTACTTTTACAATTTTTGTTTTACTTACGTCAGAATTCGGACAAACAGTTTGAGGGCTTTTTGGAGTTAGCAAAAGGGTATTGAAAAAAAAACGAACAAAAAATTATGGAAAAAATTCGAAAGGGTCAGAATGAGAGGTCAAAGAAATTGTCATTGAATGCCTCGTCATATTTACATACATTTATGTACGAATTGTCGTAAATATTAAGGAGACAAACGAGTTTTATTTAGTCAGGCAGTTTAGGAGCTAGAAATTGTATCAAGATGCCGGCCTTACGAAATTATAAGGAGACAAAATGGCGAAATGGCCGGCCTATAAATTATCTTTTTTTTTTTTTACTCTCTCTTTCTCTTTTTCTCTCTCTCTCTCTCTGTTAGGCGAATTCAGGATTCAAGATGGGCCCTTAACAAAACTAATGTATGGTTGTCCTTCTGTTCTGAGATGTTACAGCGGAGAGACAGTACAGAATCTGTGGCCTTCGACTGAGCTGTGATCATGAGCGTGCGCCAAACAATCAAAGAGAACGCTACATTCGTTGAAACAGAACAAAAATACTGAGTTTTGAGCGAATATAAAACTCGATTGAACGCCATTAAACGGGCGTATTGTCGTGTAAAAATTAATAAAAAAAAGAGCATCACATCTCTCGGTGCTTGTTTCTTTTTTTTCTTTTTCTTTTTTTTTTTTTTTTTTTTTTTTTACGTCTTCGTAGATAGATCAGAATTTTAGGATAGATTATAATCGTCTTATTTTTTTTTAAATATATTTTTTCTAATTATGAGTCTCTAAATTTTATCATCTCAGCTCTCGTTCGATGAAAATTTCAATCGTTAAATATTAATATAATTTTTATTTAGTAGTTAAAAAAATTTGTTAATTTTGTGAAAAAAAAAAAAAAAACAGGTCGATCTAGTCGTTATTCGATTATGAATTATTGAAATTAAATTTGAATATTGGTCTAGATTGAGGGTGGGGGATCGAGACAATTTTTTAGTGGAGGAAAAAACTTTGGTTTTTCAGATATTCAATGAGACTCATAATTAGAAAAGGCAGTGGCGATATTTATATTGTTAAATTTAACGATTTTTAGAGAATTTGACAAAACGCGGAAACTTTTTTTTTTTTCTTTTTTGTCGACGACAAAATCATGAATTTCGCGTCTCACGAATAATCATTCTTGGGCACTTAAATAAATTTTGTTTCGTAATATATCGCAAGGACTTTGTCGTGTAGAAAAATTTAATTTGGCCAATTTTATTTAGCGAAAAATCGCTGATCTTCAGGGATGAAAAAAATTAACGGTTTAATGGTCGATCGAATAATGCCGAATTGAATCGAATAATTTTTTTTTTGTTGATTCGATTGACGAGAAGCTATAAAAATTATCAAAAAAATCTTAGATCAAGCAAAAGTTATTCTGGCATAAAAAAAAAAAAAAAAATTTGTAAGATACATTGAAAATTTTCAACAATTGACATTGTAAATAATGTAGAAAATTTCAATTCAACAAATTTTGGTGGACGAAAATTTGATTGAAAATCGTTAATTCGAGAAAGGTCAGTAAAGAAATCGGGTTCGATGGCGTTTTGGTGTTTAAAAATTTGGCAATTGTATCGATCTTGATTATTGAACCATCAATTTTTTAATTTATCAAAATTAACGATATTTCTCCGCAATAAAACCGACGGACAATTTTTTCGAAAAAAAAAACGAGGCTACACAATATTTGAAAAAAAAAAAAAAAAAAAAAAAAAACAATTATACGGACCCTGAATTCCAAATAAGGATCGTCATTGCTTTTATTTTTCTCTCTTTCTGGTCGAAACAAACAGATTCGTCAGGGCTTTGCCGGATAATTGTTAGGTTGTCGAGGGCAAAAGAAAAAAAGAAACAACTTCAAGGGCGCAGTTTAAAAAGAAAAAAAAAAATCCAAAAAAAAAAAAAACAAACGAAAAATTGCACTTAGCCTGTTCTCCTTTGCTTTGTGCTTACAGATTTCTGCGTCTCGCCTCAGTCTCTCGGACATTTTGTGCGCGCAACCTTCCATTGCTCAGCCCCGAACACGGTTAGCCGTTAAACGAGTCGATAGAAAATAATAATAATAATAATAATAATAATTCGTTTGTCCGGAATTAAAAAATAATATTAAAAAAAAAAAGCAACCATACAAAAAAAAAAGAACAGAGGAATCTTGAAAGATACGTTTCAATCAACGTGTTTCTGATTTCTGTTCCAGAGAACTAGCCGAGTACTCGATCGATCTTGTTCAATTAAGACCACAAAAAATTGTGGCAAAAAAAAAACAAATTCACCCCACACTAAGATTTCATCATTTTTTATGCATAATTTTACGTCGATTTTCCCATTTCAATGCCACTGATCGCATTTCTTTTTTTTTTTTATTGAACGCCGTCATGCATCATTCTTGATGAAATGCCACTGTGGTTCAAGAGAATTACCGTTTCGTCTCTGTGCTTGTGATTGCGTACGTACACGTGTTGCGAGATCAGAGAAAAAAAAAAAAAAACAAGAAAAAATCGACAATATTGTTTATAATTATGTCGTGTCTGCCTCGACTGTTTTAATTTCTTTAAACTTACAGTTTGGCGGAAGATCCAGCTTTGGGGAGCTGCTCCACCGGCACCGTTACTTTTTACGACCCTTTGTTAAAGTCACTTTGCAAGAAAAAAAAAAAGAAAATAAAAACCAAAGAAGCAAAAAAAAAAAACAGCATTTCATTAACTTTTGCCTTCAAATGAGGGGGAAAAAAATTTTTCCGATGAGATTTAATCTATGGCGATTCTTTGATGGATACTTAATCGCGTTTGCGCTTGGAAATTATACACGTTTTATGTCCCTTTTTTAAACGAAAAATTTTCTCAGTCGTTGAAAACGAAAAACAAAATTGTTTATCATATTCTCTGAAAATATTAATTAAACGTAATTTTTACCAATGATATTTCGACGATCAGAATCTCTTGGGATTTGGAAGAAAAAATAAAAAAGAAAAAAAAAATTGTAACGCTGAAAAGTCGAGCGTTTCGCGCGATGGTTGAGATATTTGATGGTCGGATGATATTACAGAGTACAACCGTCTAATTCTGTTCGTTTTTTCGTAGGAAATGTGGACTTCTTGCCAGGACCGATTTATGATCTCAATCAGACAGGGCAGGTCGTCGCTGGTACGTATTTTCATAATTACTAAATTATATTGAAAATTAATTTGATATTCATTAATTCGAGAATAATTTGACATTAATGGATTTAATTAATAGACGAAAAAAAATTATGCCAAATGATGTAAAATATTATCTCGTGATAATGAATTATTTGTTGAGATACTTCGTCTAAAGTTATATCGATGCTGTCTCAAATTTTGTGAGCGTTTAGCTGATAAGATCTGATTTTAATTTTAAACAATTTTTTTCAACCTTATTAATCTGATAAGATTTTTTTTTCATCAAATTTTTTCTTTATTTTTGTTACTTCAGGACCCGGCGCAAAGTATCTCACTTTGCCGGGTATCCTGGGTGCGGGCCTGCCGAAAATATCTTCCGAGCAACAAGACACGGTCAACAGGGCAAAAAAATATGCAATGGAGCAAAGCATCAAGATGGTCCTGATGAAGCAAACTTTGGCCCATCAGCAGCAGGTAAGCAGACCAACTCTTGTCTCGTATCTAAAATTGCGAAGATAAATTTATATATATATATATATATATATATTAATAATTATATTATATAATT
Source organism: Dyspetes luteomarginatus (assembly GCA_963669185.1). Lineage (NCBI taxonomy): Eukaryota > Metazoa > Arthropoda > Insecta > Hymenoptera > Ichneumonidae > Dyspetes > Dyspetes luteomarginatus. The sequence continues at coordinate 4,497,941 of OY769906.1, forward strand.
ATATATATATATATATCTATCTTCGCAAATTTTTAGATAAATGTTCAACAAAAAGTTTCGTCACATCTTCGGATTTTTTTACTTGGCGAGCTAAAATTAGAAAGAAAAAAAAAGTTGATAACAATTCTTCGACGCGTTCTCGCGAATTTAGGCTTGTCCCGTAATTACGAAAAATTCACCAGAAACGAAATTATAAAAGGACGATTTGCCAAGAATTAAAAAAAAAAAAAAAAATGTTTTATCGGATGAAATTTATGATTTTTTTTTGAAACTTTGAGAATAAAATCTGATCGTTTCATTTGTTTCTTCCCGCAGAAGCATAAAATGGCCCAGAGGCAGCAAGTTTTATTGCTAATGTGCAGGTTAGTGTGATTGAAAAAAAAATAAAGAAAAATTTACAGAGGATTTTTTGCGAGGTTTTTTTTTTGCAAGAAATGAGAGAAATTTTCTCTCTGCGGGATAAAGAAAAAAAAAACGGTCTGAGCGGAGCTGAAAAAAAATGGGACAAGTTTTTGTGCGAGAGGAGCGAGGGAGAAAAAAAAACGAAATAAATTGCATATCGAGCTGAGAAGAGAGAAAAAGAAGAATTGGAAGAAATTTTGAGATGTGAACGAGACATGTTTGTTTGTTTGTTTGTTTTTTTTTTTTTTTTTCACAATATATTTTTTATAAATGGGGAGGGTTATGAATGGAAGGCCTATGGGTCTTTTGTGTTCCAGCAAATGGCTAGTCAACGGAATCAGGTGCAGAGACAGCAGGCTCTCGCTCTAATGTGCAGGTTTGTTTGTTCTTAGCTATTTGCGAATATCAAGATTCGCCAAATTTCCTCCACCCACGTTTCCGAGTTATTCTCATCATCTGCTCCACTCCCAAGTTTCTTATTTCCCATTATGGTAAAATATTCGGCAATAAAATAGCGCGAATTCGTTATATTTTCCAAGGACTCGAACTTGGACTAGCAATTTTGATGATTTTTTTTAACTCAATTTTGAATTTTCTTCTCACCTTTTTGCGATAATAAAAATTCGCCAACTTTTTTTCTCAACGCTCCCGTATAATTTTACATGTTCTGTTTTACACCAAAATTGTTACTCTTATTTTCCATTATGATAAAATATTTTGCAATTGCGAGAATTCTTTATATTTCCTGAGGACTCGAAATTGGACAATTTTGACGACAATAATTGGGCCAAAGTTGGAATTTCAATATTTTTACCCAATTTAAAATTCTTTTTTTTTCAATTATTTGCGAAAAATCTAAATATGCCAACTTTTTCCCGAGTAATTTTAACGTCTGCTACACTCCTAAATTATTATTCTTGTTTTTCATTATGGTAAAATATAATATATCCGTTAATCTAGAATTAGTTGATATTTCCTGAGCAGATGAAACTGAACTTGCAATTTTCACGATTAAGAAAAATTGGGCTAAAAAATTTGCACAAAGAATTTTTTTCTTATCTATTTGCGAAAAATCGCGATTTATCGCCAAATTTTCTTTGCCCATTGTCAAGAATATTCATCATCCGCATCCCAAAATCTCTCTCAATTCCACTCTCATCCCTCTCTCATATGACAAAATATAATTTACAAAATACCGAGAATTCTTGATATTTCCCATGAAGGTTCGAATTTTCTGTGCAATAGACAAATTAATCCTAGAAGGATTTCCTAATTCTTACAGTAAGGATACACTGGGTGTATGATACCCGAGGGTTTTCAAAAAGGTGCCATTCCGGCTATAATTGAGATTTTTGAGATCTTCGAACGAAGAATTCTTCTTTGAAGTATTCCGAATACGATCGAGTCAAAGAAAGTTAATTTTGAATTTTTCTTAATAAATCGTGTTTGCCGAAAACATGTTTTCGGAGAACCACGCAAAGAAAAAAAGGCCTGGGTGTAAAATAGCCAAGTGTACCCCTTTAGGGTTAAAACAGCATCATTGGCTGCACTGCACAATTGTCTCTCGGATCCTTTTCCAATGTCATAAAATTTAATACGTAGAATATCAAAATTTATTCATATTTCTTGCCGTCCCAAAACTAAACTTTTAGTTCCAGTAAAATCAAAAGATAAAAAAAAACAAAAAATACCGAAAACTCCACTAAACTTTGTTTTCCCAGCAAATAATCTGAGAGTGAAAAACAAAAAATGTTTTATATTAACAAAATGACAATTATCAAACAGGGTTTACGTGGGCAGTATAAGTTTCGAGCTGAAAGAGGACACAATAAGACAGGCATTTTTGCCATTTGGACCAATTAAATCAATCAACATGTCGTGGGATCCGGTGACGCAAAAACACAAGGGATTCGCATTTGTCGAGTACGAGATTCCAGAAGCGGCGCAATTAGCGCTCGAACAGATGAACGGTGTCATGATTGGTGGACGAAACATCAAGGTAGCGGGACGTACCTATATAACGAATTTCCCGTCCCCGCGCAATCCTACTGTCTCGCCGGAGGTCGGCAAATTTTTATTTCTGTTCTCTCTCAAACATAATTTATCTCTTCATAATTATTATTATTATTTTTTTTTAATTTAATTTTCATCCTCTCGCAATTGAACGAATTTTTTTTCAACATTTTTGTCAGTCTCAAAATATCGCGATCAAATCATATTTAATTAATAATCATAATTCTATTGTAATAAAAATATGGTAATTACTCAAGAGTAGACGTCACTCACGTGTAAGGCATCTGGATCAATGGAATTTCCATTGACTCACTTTTAAATCCTTGAAAAAAAAAAAATTCTAAATCGCCGCCACCGTGCAAATTTCCATTCTCACCTACCCAATCCCAATCAATTCTTTTAATTTCTTTTTGTTTTCCTCATTGACCCAATGTCTTGGACGAGTCTGATATCATCTCGTGCAATCGATTGAATCATTCTTATTTCATGATGATGAATTGATCGATAATAATTAATTAATATTATCAATTGATTCAATCAATTAAATTCATTTTTTTTTCTAATTTATTTACATTAATTAATTTGATAAGTGAAAAAAGTAATTTTTGTGAGATTTCGAATGATCGCTGAGGATTTTTGGTTGTCTGTTTGTTTTAATAGGTTGTTGGACGACCCTCGAATATGCCACAGGCACAATCGGTCATTGACGAGATAACGGAAGAGAGCAAACATTACAATCGTATATATATTGCATCGATACATCAGGATTTAACCGAGGATGATATTAAATCGGTTTTCGAGGCATTTGGACCGATAACTTATTGCAAATTGGCACAGGGCAGTTCACCACACAGGCACAAGGGCTACGGATTTATCGAGTACGAGACAATGCAATCGGCACTCGAGGCAATCGCCTCAATGAATTTGTTCGATCTTGGCGGTCAATATCTTCGCGTTGGACGAGCCATAACGCCACCAAATGCTTTAATGGGACCACCAAGTGGTACGAGCATGATGCCAACTGCTGCTGCTGTTGCTGCCGCCGCTGCAACTGCTAAAATTCAAGCAATGGACGCTGTCGCTAGCAATGCCGCTGCTCTTGGACTCACGAAACTCGGAGCTACGACTCCACCTATTCTTAATTCAGGTGATTTATATTGCACTTTTTTTTTTTTAGCTACAAGAGGATTAAAATTTAATTATCGCTGATAGCGATGATGAATTTTGCAAAATGTAATCAGATTTTTTTTTTTCCAATGGTCAAGACTTGCACAATTTTTGAGCAGTTTCACGAATAGTTTAAGCAGCAATCGTGAATGTATGATATTAAGTTTGGGGAGAATCGATAAAGAAATTTAACTTTATGTAATTTTTAATTAAAAAAAAATATTTGAATTTAAATTCTGCAAAATTTATTCAAGTTTTGAGCTATAAAAATGAAACTTTTTTCACGGTCCAAATATCGGTCAAAGATCGTGGCTGTTGAATTATGGGGAAAATTTATAAAGACTTTTAAATTTTATTGAACTTTTACATTTAAAAAAAAAAAATGTAAACGGTTCAACTATAACACAAATGTCGAATATTAGAAATTTTCTCTTTTTTTTTTACAATCGCAAATTCACATATTGAGAATGAAGTAATTTTTTGATTAAATGTTTGGGTCCTATCAGGAATCGTACGACCTACGACACCAGCCGCGATACTCGTACCTCCAACTGTTACGACAGTTGCACCGATTATTCCACCTCCTGGAATTGCGTTACCTCAAACTCTAACGAGACCTCCGCTTATTCAACAAATACCCGGACAGGCTGTAATCATTCCTCCACCAGCTGTTATTGCTCCAACGGTAGTGGGCAACCCAGTGGTCAGTAATATAATAATTATAAAATAATATAAATAATTTAAAAGAAAAACAAAAAAAAAAGAGTTAAATTTTTTTGTCTCGTCTCATCAGATTCCCGTAACGGCCCTCGGGACCGAGATAATTAAGCGAGCCCACGAGCAAGCGGCGCATCAAAAGCAACAGGAAGAATTACAAAAAAAATTACTCGAAGAAACGGAGCCACAAACACTTCAGCAGCAAGAAAATATGTCGATCAAAGGACAGAGCGCTCGTCATTTGGTGATGCAAAAATTGATGCGAAAAGTTGAGTCGCGGGTCGTAATATTGCGAAATATGGTAGCACCGGAAGACGTTGACGAGAGTTTGCAGGAAGAGATACAGGACGAATGCTCGAAATTTGGTGTCGTCGAGCGTGTTATTATTTACAACGAGCGTCAATCAGAGGATGACGAGGATGCCGAAGTTATCGTCAAGATATTTGTTGAATTTTCACAAATGACCGGTAAAAAAATATATTTTTTTGTTTCACTTTTCCCGTGGAAACGAAATATATCGGAGATGTAAACATTTTTCTCTAAAATATATTCGATAAAATATATTTTTGAATATATTTTTTGATGTCTCAGATATATTTTATTTTTTACCCAATTTTCTCGTCTTTTTTTCTCTGTTTTTTCTAACGATTAATTTTTTTTTCCAGAGGCCGAAAGAGCCAGAGATTCGCTCAACGGCCGATATTTTGGTGGTCGTCTCGTCAAAGGTGAACTTTACGATCAAGCGTTGTTCGACAATAGCGATTTTTCCGGCTGAGCGAATAAAAGGAAAATTCGTCGTTTCAGTTGACGAGACACACGAGGGTCGAGCGAGAAAGTTTTTCCTATGGAAGAATTCTTTAAAAAAAAAAAAAAAAAAAAAAAAAACAATCTGGTGTTTGGTCCGGTATGGGAACTTTTTTTTGTCGGTGAAGAAAAAAGAGAAAAAAAAATACGCTGATGCGTGTAACTCATAATTCGCTTTCGAAATGTACACTAAATAATTGCGTCCGTAGTACCCAATCCGAAGAATTCTACAATATCCACACATCGATTTTTTTTTTCCGATTCTATAAAATCGTTATTTTTTATTTTTTTTATCCCGGGTCGATTTTTCCGGGAATAAAAAAGATGGAGAAAATTCGACCAAAAAAAAAAAAAAAAAAAAAAAAAAAAAGGGTCGAGTTAATGTATCGTGAATGGCCGAAGATTTGCGAGTAAAATGAGAGAAAAAAAAATGACGATATCAGTAAATGTTTATCAGTATAGAAATGACGAAATAAAATTTGTTTTACAATACGAGAAAAAAAATGAGAGAAAATTGTGAAAAACGATCGTTCGATTTATCATAGATGATAAATAGATCTATATATATATATACATACTAAGTATACAATAAATATTTACAACTTTAGCAATTGTTGAATTGTGCCTAGCCGACGAAAAAACAAAAAAAAAAAATCAATTATTTTTTTGGATTATTTTTCGAGACAATGTTGTATTCTTCGTAGACCGGAAATGCCGCAGCTGCATGTTGCTCTCTTGGAGTTTTTAGAGTTGTTTTGTCTGGTTTTTTCCCATATTCGAGCTCCAATTTTGCGGCATTTTCGCGTTTCGTTAACATCATTTGATAATTTATTTCGATCTCTTCTTTCGTCGGTGGATTGGCACGTCGATATCGAAGCCACGATTGCCACTCGGCGGGCAATTCTTGCTCAAAATCGTCATTGTTGACGGGCTCGAAGTAACGTCCGCGCGTCTTACGTCCCGAAGACTCTGGCGGCTCCTCGTAATACTTTGTACCGAAATAATCCTCGCCCATGAGTTTTGGAACGATTTTTGGCTTTGCACTCTCAAACATACTCTTTATGATGATTTGAATAACACCCCGTGTTTTTTTAGCCATTTTTTGTTTGCTTAGTGCGGAATTTCAAACAGCCCCGACCTGAAAAATTAGTCAAAATTCGTTAATTTTTTTTTCTTCGAAATGCCGACTGATGGTAAGAAAGAACTGTAATCGATCCCATATTCGAATTTTGAGAAAAATTAAATTTCGAACTACAGGATTGAGAAACGAAGATCGTGAGGGTTTTCCTCACGAAAGCGAAATTTTAAAGCATCCGCAACAAAATTATCTTAATTCGAACATCATGGAAAGACCAGATTTATTGATCGGCTATGTATAAAAAATTTTGGAAATTTTTTCAAATTCATTTTTCAACAGTTAATGCTTTTCTCTGTCTTGACATGTGGAATAATTTTTTTAAATAATCTCAAAACGATCTAAATTCGTCGGTGCGTGAAAATGAGATAATTTCTCGGGGATGAGTAAAAAAAAAAGATGCGGGACAAAGTTTATCATTTAGCATAAGTGGATTATCTCGTGCTGGGAATGGCTTCGCGAAGACAAACCAATTTTCCAATTCAATCGTTGCTACAAAATATATATATATATATATACATGTATGTCCCGGATTTTTGCAATGAACACAGACGTCTACATTCATTGCTTGCAATCACGATTGAACTAGCTGAACCTCTTCTAAAGTTCATTGGATCGAACAACCGATAAACCATCGAAGGTCAGTAAAAATTGACCGGTTCATTGCTCTGTTGGTAAAAACGTGCAACAGTCGATCCTCCAATTGTGCAAAAACAAAAAAAAAAAGAACAAACCGGTTTGAAATTCCTTCTCCCACTCTCCTCGCGTATTTGTCATTCGACCTTTCTCCCACGCGTCAATCAACCTCCAAGTTCTTATCAATGACAATAAACTATCGAGTACACAAAACGCATGCATGCATAAACGATGTAATACTGACCGCAAAATTTCTCACAGCAGCTCAGATCGACCGAAACGACGATCAACGTCTCTCTTTTCTCTTTCCACTTGACAAATAAAATTATTTCGTCTCGGAGAGAAGAAAAAAAAAGTAAGACAATCTGCGTATATTTCTAAAAAAAGCAACCAATTATGCACATGTGCACTCTATGAAGTACGTGATGTACTAAAAAAAAAACCAAAAAAATATACACAGCTAGTGTTTGTGCTTATGCGTGTGCGCGACACCGGCCCTCTAGCGCCCATAAAGTGGATTACGTCACTTCCAGGCGTGGTTTTTTGTGTTTCCTCTCTCGTGTGTTGCCCCCCCTGGTCGATCCGACGAGTGTGCGTGCGCCGCACTGAAAATGGCCGTGCTCATCGAGACATTACCGAGTTTGCTCGCCGTGACGAATCGTCTCAGTTCTTCTCGCGAAAATATTTTTTTTCCATCACGTTAAAATACGTTGCGGCTTATCAAACCGTTTTTTTCTATACTGTCATTCGTTCCAAACTTATCATAATATTGTGCATTTTCTTTATCGTCTGTGACTTACAAGTGAAAATTTCGTTCTGTCTCAAAAACACTGGAATAAAAAAAAAAACGCGGCCCCCTTTCCCCGCCCCCTCGTCCCTCGATAAAACTAGCCGCGAATGCATCGCTGCGCCCCTGAAGCGAGTACATTGTACTAGTCTCTGCTGTGTTCTCTCTGTTAAGTAGTTCCTCGTGTGTGTGTGTGTATACACACACTGTGTGTGCGTGTGCGTGAACTGCTATCGAAACATTTGGTTAGATACAAGAAAAACGTCTCGAACAATTCGTTTCTTTTCATTCATTTTTTTCTCTTTTCTTTCAATAATTTCATCTTACGCTCTGTGCACTGTGCGCGGTTGTAACGCGAACTAAAAGTACGTGAAATATTCGGAAATTGAGTGTCAAGTGGCTTTCCGAAAACTGTGAAATTACGAGAAGAAATTTCCTAGTGCTTTTTTTTTTTTAGTGCCTTTCACGGGATACGCAACAGATCGGAAATTCTCCAAAGGTTCGTTTTTTTCTTTTCTTCTTTATTTGGAGCAATTATTATTCTTCTGTCATTTTCAACATTCTGCAAAAATACATTTTTCTCTGCACTTTCATCCCTACCAAACTTTTGCCATTTGTCATAATAATGAGAACGATTTTTCCTTCTTGATTCGCCCTGTGAATATAATAACAATAATCATAATAATAATAATTAGATATAGACATATATAGTGCATGTATGACACATGTACTACATGTAGTGCCTTTAGTGCATTTGACGGGATATACGCAACAGATCGGAAACTCTACGGAGGTTCGTTTTTTTTTTAAGCAGTTATTTTTTCCGTCATTATTAACAACCCGAAAAATAACATTTTTTCTGGATTTTTATAACCATTTTTTTTCGCCATTTGTTATCAAAAGCGGTGCCAAATTTTCCTTTTCAATCTGCCCTATAAATATAGTGATAATAATAATAATAACGATACATCGAGGTTTCTCATAATTTGGACTCGCGATTATTCGATGTGGCAAATATTTGCCGTGTGAAATATTCGCATCTTGGGGAAGACGAAAGTCGTATATATATGTATGGATGTATGTATAGATAATTGTAGTTCGTATGGCGTCCGGCAGATGCGGACGTGTGTGTGTGTGTGAGAGAGACAGAGGGAGAGAGAGAGAGAGAGCGGCGAAAGAGGAGAGAAATAAGAGAGAGGAGAGAAAAAGGAGAAAGAAAAGAGGTGCTTGTCAAAATTGTGTCAACCACGTCGTTTCACGAGATGCTACTATACGATCTTTTCCGATTTTTCTTAGGGAATACACCTGTCGATTTGTTTCTTTTTTTTATTTCAATTTTTTTTTCTTTTCATTCAAACCAAAACGATTTTATAGTCGTGAAATCATGTTTTACCACTTTTACGATGCTCGCCTTTTATTTCCTCGCGATCATTCGAAGAGTTTAATTTTGAATGAGATGTTTGATTATTTGAATCAACTTTCCAATAACTTTTACCTCGATCGAGATCCTTTCCTTCTGCCCTGACGAGTTCTTTTTTCTTTTGTAAATGAATCGCGACGGAAATTTAAGGTGAAAAATGACCGCGCAGCATGAATTTTTTCGGATTTTATACCAGCAAAGTTTTGTTTATTTTTTGCTCGACGAAATGACAAATTTCAGGCCTTAATTAAAATTTCGCATTATGTAATTTAATAATTTTGCATCTCATTGGCGACGATGACTAGATTCCCGTCGACCTTGAGACAGACTTGTGTGTTCTAAATAAAATAGTCGCGAAACGAGAAACGCATTTTTCTTTGGCAATGCTTTCGCCTTAATTTCTTGGCCGCGATAAAAGTTTAAGGATTTTTCAAGTTTTTAAATAATTTTTTTTCCTTTTCTTCTTGACTTGCCCTTTTATCTCGTTTCGCGTATGAAGAACAGGTGGACGAGAAATATTCAATCAATATTGCCGGTAGCCCGAGAGTTTGAGTCATGAGACAAGATTTCAATTTATCTCTCGCGAGGCACCTCCGTCGTAATCGGGCTTGACATAAAAATATGCATATAGTCGTTTCTCGTTATCTGCGCTCTGTTTTTCTTTTTTCTTATCGATATTTTTGTTTTGTGTTTTTAATTTTTTTTTTAATCCTCACAATTGCACTAGCGTATCTCCTCGTACGACGAAATGCATTAAAAATAATAATAAAAAAAGGCCACACTTGATTCTAATTTACGCAATTCAATGGAAACTAAGAATTATCTATTTTTTTTTATTACTTTTTAAAACTATTCGATAGATTTTTTTTTCTTCGTGCAAATTGATTAATTAATGAATTAATTAAGAAAATTAGTTCGAGTGATTTAATTGATTGATCTATTTATTTATCGACGAGTCGGATTTTCATAGAAAATTATTATTATTATTATTTCTGTCTATGTCTTTATTTTTTAAATTTCATTATGGGACCTATAGGAATGTCGTCGTCCCAGTTTTCTCTGGTAGAAAGAATTTCGTTACTATTAGCAACTAGCACGGAGCTCCACAGACACACCTGTGCTCGTGTACACAAACGCGCTCGATTAATCTTTTATCGGTTTATCAATGTTTTAGTTTCATTCGATAAATTTTTTACTCACACCTTGTATTGAACAGTCGAGGGAAAAATGATTATTCCCCAATGATTAATTCATGCGTATCTGTAGATAGTGGGGAGAATCGTTTTTTTTTTTTTTTTTCTACACAAAAAGATCGTCTAATCAGTGAAATCAGACATTGCCTCATTTTACTCGTTGATAACGAGCTAAATATTAATATTTCGTCAATGAAAATGATATCTGTTTATTATAAATAAATTTTAGATAAATTTATAACTGATTTTATTTTTCAATTCCTGATATTAGACCAATTTAAAAAAAACAACAAGAAAATTTATTCTACTGTAAATAACGAAGTACTCGTATTTTTTTAAGTTTTCGCCAACATGTGATATCTTGAGTTTGCTTTTTTTTTCTTAACATCCATTTTTGTACAACTTGCGAGAAAAAAGAATTATGAGTTTTTTTGTTGTTGTCCACAGCAGGATAAAATTATGCTGGAAACATTCTTGAAGCTGTAAACAATTATTGTTTGTTTTAAGAATTATAATTTTTGGAGTGACCTAATGTGCATGGAATGCTCCATATATATCTCAATTTATGATTTTATTACATCAATTATTTGCATTGTTCTTCGGGATTTACGAAATTTTGCCAATAAATAACAATCGAATTAACACTAATAAATTTAAAAAAAAAGGAATTACGTTATTAATGTGATTATAAAAATTAAAAAAAATTATGCCTAAGGTATTTTTTCTTACGCTCGGAAAATTACTCTTAAATTATATTTTTAATCAACCCTAATAACCTCGACAATAAATCTAATTTAAAATCTAATCTAATTTAAATCTAATTTAAAAAATAATAAATGGCAAAAATCATGCTTACAATATTTTTTTTTTTATTGTAATAATTTTTTAAATTATTACAATTTATTGTAATAATTTTGTTATTTATAGCAAATTCAGACATAAATATTCTTTGTAATATTTTTTTCAGCCTTAAAAATTTGGCCATTAATTTTATTATCTATCGCGTGTGTCCACTGGGTGTTTAAATGAACCCCAGTGTACACACCGTGTCTCGAAAAATATAGTGTGCACACGGAGGGTTAAACCGAATCCAGACGAAAAATTATGCTCAGAATATTTTGTGGGCTTAAAAAATTCCCTCACAAATTATACTCGGATTAGCCATAACTAATTTCGTAATTAAATTTTATTTTATTTCAGAATAATTTGCCACGAAGAAATGGGCATTGAGTTGTTCGCCACGATAAAAATCAACGGACTTGACGATTGATGAGAAGAGAAAATTTCAATAAAATTATTCAAGATGCGGGAGATATACAGCGTGATCCCCTGGTGGCCAGCGGGGATCTGATTTTTTTGTTTGTTTTAAATTGAATTTACCAAAATCTTGAAATTCTTCACTCAAATGTGAAATATCGTTTATGCTAACAGACGAGTAAATTGAATTGTTAAAATTATATCTTTTTTCCACCAAAAGATTATGTAAGAAGAGAAGAAAAAAAAAGAAAGTCCTTCGATTTAATTTAATTAATTTCATTTGTTTTTTTTTTTTTTTTTTTTTTTTTTTTACATTGTCGAATATTCTTTTTCCACAATGTCGTTTTTGTCGAATTTAAAAAAGGCGTTCCACTTCGGTGGCAACGACGCCAAAAAAAAGAAACTCTACAATAACATAAAAATCGATTGTGATCCTCAAGAAGTTTGGGAAATGATTGGCGAACTTGGCGATGGTGCATTTGGCAAAGTTTACAAGGTAAGAAAAAAATATATATATATTTATATTTGAATGTCCATCAATGCTAAATCAAAGTCATTCTCACATTTCGTTATCGTAAAGAAGAAAAAAAAAAATTAAATCAATACTTTCTCGAGTTTCCTCGAGAGTTTACCTTGCAATACCCTCAGATGTACAAAGTATTTCGCGGGGCTTCTTAATCCAATGAATGAAACCAACGAGGGCGATTATATATAAAATTTCTTCGAATTTCAGCCTTCGTAACAACGAACATTCGTCGTAAAATAAATATAAATTGCAATTTACACAATTCACGAATTTAAAAAAAAATATTGTAATTTTTTTATAAATTATTTTGTAAGATTTTTAAATCTCATTCGTGAACCCATCAAAGGTAATTTATATAAAATTTCGTAAACTCCCAACGTTTTTAATTCTTGATGATGAACATTGGCTGATAAAATTTAATAATTTCAATTGACTTTAGCATAAATTTTATGAAATATTGAAAAATTTCGAAATATTTCGTGGGCCTTTTTAATCCAATGAATGAATTCATTGAGAGCAATATATATATTAAAAAAATCATTCTCGACGCTAAAACGAGCATCAGTCGTAAAATAATTTTTGAAAATTAATCAAAAACATAAAGAAATTGTATAAAATAAAAAATAAAACAATTATTACAGGCTCAACACAAGCAGACGAATCAATTGGCTGCTGCAAAAATGTGTGCACTTGAGGGCGAGGACGATCTTAGCGATTTTATGATCGAGATTGATATTCTCTCGGAATTTAAACATCCAAATGTCGTCGAACTCCACGAGGCTTATTTCAAAGAAGGAAAATTATGGGTACAGAAGATAAATTTCATTCAATAAATTACGAATATTTTATTATTATTTCGGAAAAAAAAAAACATAAAAAAAAAATCGAAGAAGAAAAATATTCGATAACATGAAATTATTTGAATAAATAAAATATTTTTTATGAAAATGTGCAGATGCTGATTGAATATTGCGATGGTGGTGCTGTTGATTCGATAATGGTCGAGCTTGAAAAAGCTCTGACAGAGGCTCAAATATCGTACGTTTGTCAACAAATGACAAAAGGTCTTGCATTTTTGCACAAATCGAGAGTCATACACAGGGATCTTAAGGCCGGAAATGTATTGCTCACAATGGCCGGTGGTGTAAAATTAGGTAAATTTTTTATTCATAAGTAAAGAGAGAGAGAGAAATAAAATGAAATATCGTTTTCAAACATTTGCTGTACTTGATTGTACGTTTGTCTTTGATATTAACACGAGTTGTAATTATTTCAGCTGACTTTGGTGTTTCGGCAAAGAATAAGCACACTTTGCAGAAGCACGATACGTTCATCGGTACACCGTATTGGATGGCACCCGAGGTTGTATTGTGTGAAACTTTCAGGGACAATCCATACGATTTCAAAGTTAGTATTATCATCATTATTTATTTAATGAATGAAAAAGAAAAGTTTAAAAATGAACATTGAAATTTGTATAATTTTTATCCACAAAATTCTCGTTTAATTATATAATAAAATGAATGAATTTATTAATGGGCGAAAAAAGTTTAAAAATGATTATTTTTGATAAAAATTTCGTTCGAATAAAAAATATTAATAAATATTGATAATTAATTTCTGTTTAATTATAAAGGTCGACATTTGGTCACTTGGCATAACTCTGATTGAGCTTGCCCAAATGGAGCCACCAAATCACGAGATGTCACCGATGCGAGTACTCTTAAAAATTCAAAAGAGCGATCCACCAAAGCTCGACCAACCGGGCAAGTGGAGCAAAGATTTTAATGATTTTATCGCAAAAGCTCTGATAAAAGATCCATCATCGAGACCAACGGCCGACGAATTGATAAAGCATCCATTTATAAATCGTACATTGGACTCGAAACCAATAAGGGATCTTCTTCTCGAGTACAAGGCTGATGTAGTTGAGGAGGAACTCGTCGACGAGGAGGCCGAGGTGAGTCCTTCTCCGATCACCCTTAATTTTATTTCATTTTATTTTACTTCATTTTTTTTTTTACATAATTTCCATGATTGGAAAAAAAAAAGAGTAAATTGCTCAGATTAAATCTCAAGATTAGAATAGCATTGAGGATGCCCCCATGACTGGGAAAGTTAAAAAAAAAAAAGAATCAAATCCCTTCAAATAATTCTGCAAGATATTTCGATTGTAAATCCTCGCACGTTACGTAATGATGATTTTTTTTTTTTTAACAATACGAAAAAAAAACAACAAAAATCTCGCATCATCGATGTTGAACGCACTTTTAGGCAACAGTATTGGTACTTTTTATCCCCCCCCCCCCCCCGTTCATTAACGTATGTAGCTAATTAATTCTTTTTTTTTCGACATTCAGCACGCTAGGGATAAAAAAAAACAGAATAAAAAAATTGATGATAAAACAAAAATAATAGCGTAGAAATAGGCTCGATACGTCCATTTATAACATATACATATATATATATATACATCCGTTATTTACACGCTTGCACTACAAAAATAGAAGGCCAAAAAGGCGAAAAAACACAGAGAACAGTATCAGCGAATTGGTAAGCTGCTCCCGTGTGTTTTTTGTCAATTTTTTTTCGTAGTTTGATGAAACTTTCAATTGTCATGCATTGCCTGAAAAATACGAGAAAATAAAACGAATATTTGTTCGATAAAATTTTTCATCCGAAATAATTAAATTTTTGAAAGGGCAAAAATAATATTGCTCGTAGTTTAGTGATTGAATAGTTGAAAATTGATTATTGTCTCATTGCCTATCCGTATAAAAATATGTCATTAATTTTTATGTAATGCCTCGAATGTGCTGTTGTAACTTTGATAAAATTTGGCTGTGCATGCGGCTCTCCTGGGCCTCGCCAGCCCCATCAATCGTGCGACTGTCAGGTCAGTGAAGATTTTTCGCAAAGAAATAAATATTCAATCAATCTCGACGAGCTTTGGAGTTATCGGTTTTTTTTTGTTTTTTTTTTTAAATACCAAAAATATTGAAGGAGCCATGCCAGCCTGATGAAATTAGATTGAAATTGGAGATTTTTTTTTCAGACGACATTTGTTACGATTTTTTATTTATTTTTTACAGGGATATTTTAGGTCATTTCTAAGAACATTTTTACAACGATATGAAATTGAAAGATAAAATATTTTTTTTTTTTTAATTCTGATATTTTCCTCAGTACGAAGTATTCTCAAGATTCGAGGCTTCAAAGGGCTAATCGGAGATTTTTGACTCTCAGGGTGGCTCGGCCACAAAAAAAAATAAAATCGCTTCATTTTTTTCGGCAAACAATTTTTTCTTCTCATCGAATCCACGAAAGAGCTAATTTTATTTTACTGTAGGTAGAATTAGTGAAATGATCGTTCAGGCTGATTTTGCTAATTATTATTGCCTATATTTTAATTTATTTGCGTTCAGACGACGAAATGAGTTTGCGAATAATTAAATATTTTAGGACATAATTGAAAAAAAAAAAAAAGAAAAAAACATTTTTGCTTATACAAACTGGTACATTCCAGGAGCAGCGCACATCACAGCTTCCCCTGGAGCTGGACCCACTCGGAGATGACTCTACATCTATGCGCAGCGACACTGATGTTAAAGGTGAGCCTAAATTTTGTTTAATTCAATTTTTTGTTCTTTTTTTCAAATTTTTTGTTCTTTTTTTTTCGTTGTGATAATTCTTTGTCGCTGATGATTTTTTTTGGACTTTTCAGTCACGGAGAAGGAAGGTGTTGCTGCGTCTGCCGAGCCAGCCAAGAGAGAGGAGAGTCACAAGAGAGAAATTAATCGGGATGGCGAGAAGGAAGAAAAGAGCAAAAAACTTCGCAAGGCTGACTCGAAAGAGAGCATTCCAATTTCCGTGGAGAAAAAACCGGTAAGTTTTCCTTTAAAAATCAGAATAAAATCACCAAACCGAAAATTATCAGAAAAAAACTTCCTCGTAATTTTCTCGCCCGTGAAAAAATTATTTTTAAATGTTTTCTTTCTCCATTCACTCAAAATACAAATTTTGTGGATTTCATCGTTTCCGGTAAAATTTAATGAAGCCTCCATTCTCAAAAAAATTATTATTTTTTCACCAGGCGCCAAAGCCACCGGTCGTCGTTGACACGAGCGAGCGTCGTTCGTCACGCGACAAAGGTCCAGCTCCACCTCCACCGGCTGCAGTTCGTCAAAATAGTAAAGGCGAGAACAAGGAAAATGTTGAAAAAATCGTTGACTCGTCTATGGAACTCTCCGACAGATCATCTTCCATCGATGAAAAACAACCAGAAAAAATACCAGTGGAAAATCACGCAGATCATTCGAGGGAAAGTTTCAATGGCGAGGAATCGAAGAAAAATGTCGAAAAAATGGACGACAGAAGAGAAATTGAGAGAAAGAGAGAAACGACGGAGCGTAATAAAAATGTCGATATGAGAGCAAAATCTGAGGATAAAAAGAAAAATATGGGTGTCAAGGGTCAATTGAGCTTGGAAGAAAAGAGAAAATCGGCACCTGTTCAGCCGGAAGCTCCGGAAGTTTGGAAAAAGCCTGTTTTTAGCAAGCAGAGCTCTCTGGAGGAAAAGAGAGGGTGAGAGTTGTTAAAAATAACATTTTTTTTTTTTTTTTTTTAACATTAATTTGATAATTTTTCAGTTATTATTTTATCATAATTTTATATTGTCAAATTATGATAATTTGAAATAATCTTTTTTTTTTTTTGTAGACGTGACGGTAAATTCGTTGATGAACGGCCTCGATACGAGAAACAAACATCGTTCCAAGAGGGTCGTCAAAATCTCGAGGAGAAGAGAAAATCCGTCGAGGAGAAATTAAATGCAGTTCTCGAAAAGCGAATATCAATGGAGGCGGGAAAACGAATGTCCGATGCATCGATAGAAACTTTGAAGCGTAGTCCACAATCGAGCAGTGAGACATCATTATTTTCTGAGAAAAGCGGACCTCGAGCTTCCTCCATTGAGAATATAAAAATGAGTGAATTTGGCGGAGCGAAGACTGAAAATTTAGCCAAGAGTCAAAGTGCTGGCTCTTCGAGGAACGACTCTCTCGAGAATTTGGACAATCAGTTCGATGGAGAGATGAAAAATCGAAAAAATGAGGATGCTGTTGATCGTAGCACGAATGAGGAGAGACGAGGCTCGGGTATAAATGTCTCGGTAATCACATCGACACCGATAAGAAGCAAGAGTCTCTCAAGAACCGGAAGTGGTGATAATGTCGTCGTTATTACCGGTAAGACCGTTATTTTTTCATATATTTTACCTTTTTATTTCTCCTCATTTTGTCCTTTCTTTATTATTTTTTCCTCATTATTTAAAAGAAAAATGAGACAAATGGTGATTAATGAATTAATGAAAATCGGTCAATTTTGTTATTCAGGAAAATCAAAATCCGATCAAGATTCACGCTCAAACTCATCAACGACAGTCAGAATAACGTCAGATTCGCCAGATCCATCGAATAGTCTCGCTAGCAATATTAGTCAGGTGACCGTTGTGACGAGACATCCTCCAGTGTTGATAGACGCAGCCTCGACTCCTCCGCCACGTCGTCAATCACCAAGCTCGGAAGTCGTCATTGTCGCAAATGAGACAAACAAAACTCAAGTGAACGAGAGTTCAACGGACGACGATGGTTTTACATCGCTGGACAGTCTTGAATATACGCCAATTGAGCAGCCAATCGTCATAACCGAGACGCCAAAATGTATTGGCAAAAAATTGGACGAATCTGAGGTTGTCATAGTCAGTCCGATAATTGATGAAATTTTACAACAAGACACTAGTCACGTATCAGTGGTAACTGTGGGCGATGAGCTCGAGCAGGTCAAAGATTCATCAATAAATATAAACAAACGTAATATATCACGTACAATATCATCTCAGAGTGATCAGAGCTCGACAGATCGTTTGAGCTCGAGAAGTGAGAGCGCTGATGAGATTAGCAAAAATGCTGTTATCGTTGCTGGTACGACACTCGAGTCAACTGACGTTGATGATATTCACGAGCGTAATGGACGAAAAATGAATGGACAATTGTCGAATGAGGGAGCTGCGAGAAATCGGGATGAGAGTATGAAGAATGAAAAATTACGAAAGGAGGAAAAAAATTTGAAAGAAAAAGGCGTCTCGCCTGATTGTTATGAGGGCTCGAGATCACAGAGTGATTCAGGCTCGACTCGTTCACACACACCGAATAAAAGTACCGATCGTTCGGATGCAGAATCAATAACAACAACGATAAGTCAGGATAGTCGTGGATCAAACAAAGAAAATACAAATCACGCTGGACGTGATGAAAGAAAAGGTCAATTGACCGAGCAAGATGACGAGGTTATATTACGAAGAAAGCCCGATTATAATCGGGAACCGGGACGACCTGCCAGAACGAAAGAGGACATACAGATGATGAATTTGAAGAAAAAAACGAGAAAACGTACGAGAAAGTTTGAAATCGATGGCGTTGTCGTGACAACGACAACCTCCAAAGTTATTTATGGCGATGATGAAAATGGACGAACTTACGATGATCAAATATTTCGGAAACAAGAATTGCGCGAGCTCAAAATGTTGCAAAAAATTGAACAAAAACAATTTCAGGATTTAACGCAAAAGGCACAATTTAATAAAGATCAACAGGAGAGAAGATTTGAACAAGAGAGGCAACTTCTTGAGAGAGGTGCCGAGAGCGATTTAGAAAGTTTGGCGAGACAGCAGAGGCAACAAATCGAACGTGCTGAAACTCAGCAAGAGGCTGATTTAAGGCTCGCTTCGAAAAAAATTCGCGGCGAACAAGAACGAGATCTCAAGCAATTTAGGGATGGTCTTAAGCAAGAATTACGTTTACTCAAGCAAGAAGTTGATCTTATGCCAAAGGAAAAGAGAAAGAGCGTTTTTAAAGTACGCAAAGAGAAACTTGAGGCTGAACACGATGATAGAGAAAAATTATTTCTCGAAAAATTAAACGAGAGTCATGAAACATCACTGAGAAGATTGTCAGACAGTCATAGAGAAAAAATTGCACTTATGGAACGACAATTTTTGCAACAGAAGCAACAATTAATGAGAGCACGTGAATCAGCTATTTGGGAACTTGAGGAACGACAAATACACGAGAGACAACAATTATTAAAGAGACAATTGAAGGATATATTCTTTTTGCAAAGACACCAAATGCTCATTAGACACGAGAAAGAACTCGAGCAAATGAAACGTATGAATCAACGAAAGGAGGAAGAATTAATAAAACGACAGACCGTCGAACGTCGAAATCTTCCAAAGAGAATTAGAAATGAAATGAAAGCACGTGAAATGATGTTCCGCGAATCAATGAGAATTTCAATATCATCAGCTCTTGTCACAGATCCTGATGCTGAGAGAGAAAAATTAAAGAAATTTCAGGAAAATGAGAAAAAACGTTATCGCGCCGAGCAACAAAGATTTGAGCTCAAACATGCCAGACAGCTTGAAGAGATGAGAGCTCAGAGCGATGCTACCATCAAGGAACTCGAACAATTGCAAAATGAAAAGAGAAAAATGCTCATGGAGTATGAAACTATGAAATTGAAGGAACAGGAGGAAGCTTACACGAAGGAGCTCAGAGAGTGGAAGGCACAATTAAAACCGCGCAAGCAGGTTAGTGCCTTTTTTTTTTCATATATTTAATATTACCAAATTAAGGTGATGTGGAACACGTACGAGGAAGGGAGAGATCGCGACGATTTTAGAAAATAAAAAAAAAATGGCATTCAAGATTACTAAGATTTTGAGGGACAAAATTGTTGAGAGCTTCACCGATCGACCAATTTAGCCAAACTTATTTTTTTTTCCTCATAATCTAAAGCATCTCTGAGTTTAAACGTTTTTTTTTATCGATCGCGGAATTACACATCGTGAAGACCCGAATCGCAAATTTTTAGCACGAGTTTCAATCTTGAGCTTAAATCTGAATTTAGGTTGACACTTGAGTAAACAAGGAATAAAATTTAACTTCAAACTTAATTTTTTAGTTCAATTTTGTAATCTTAAGAATTTACCTCTTTCTACCGAAATTTACAATCCAAGTTTGCCATTTTTCCTGACTTTTTTTATTTTTATTAGTTGCTAAAATTTAGAGTTTCGCGGAAAAAAACGATTATTATTATTTAAATTTAGTTTTGTTTTTGGCAGTATATATTTTTTTTTTTCAATTTTTTTTCATAATTATTCCTCATTCATCCAATTTCCATAAAAAATTTCCACTCCAACTTGTATGAATTTTTTTTTTGCCAATTATTGACAAAAAAAAATTCCAATCTACGATTTGACGTTTGGCACGAAAATTCCCAATCCAATTTTCTCCTTTTTCCCGAACACTTTTCTTTCAACTTTTAGTCGTTATAATTTAAACTTTTGTAAAAAAAACAAGAGCGTCATTATTAAAATATTATTATTATTTTTTCTTTCGATAATTCTCTTTATAGAAAATTGAGGCTGAACTGGCGTCTGAAATGGAAGCGTTGAAGATCCGTTATCGAGATTGCATGCCATCCCGTTTGTCCACATTGTCTTTTGCAGCATTTACCTTTTCCGCATTAACGGTGGCTGATACATGGAATAAATCGCCTCGTTTGCCACGCTCAATGCCCAGTTCACCAACTCCCTTTAGCATCCCAAGGGTCACGCTACGTGGCACTGGCTCCGATGCTGGATCCGTTAATGGCACACTTCCAAGATCCAGCAACGTTCCAAACAATTCCCGCAGATAAAATTCCTCGCAGACTCCTCGTACCTTTTTTTTTTTTTTTCGTTCGTAAAATAATTTTCATCGTTCATGTCTCGTTTTCTTGCAAGTCTCTCCATTACCATTGTTTTGTCTTGAGGATTCCAAAAATCGTAATTCTACTCAGGGAAGGAAGAAAAACTCTAGATTAGTCTACTAATGTTGTCGTTAAAAAAAAAATAATCATCAGATCACATGGTACGCTGATCTCATTTTACTCCCAGAGAAGAAAATAATTTTACAATTTATGCAATTTTTATAATACAAAAATTTGCCACTTTTTCGTTATAATATTTTTTCCATAGACCTTAAATTTATAATTTTCACTTGATAATTGATTTTACGATAAATTTTTAGTTTATGGAACAATTTTATAGTGTTAAAGTGCGAAATTTATTAGAATTTTTTTGCATTAATTGTAAATTTATTCTCGTTAATTTTTTTTCTCACATTTTTGTCGCTTGTAGTCTCGTCGTGTCGTCCATCTTTAAGATTTATGTGGTTGTGTGTCGTGTTTTTTTTTTCCTCTCAAAATTTCTCATTGGCCACTCTAATTCGAAGAATTATCACAATCATTGTGGGCTTTCTCAGTTAGATCGTTTAGTGTGTTAGCAATTTATTTTAATTCGTGGGAATTGCACAAATCTCGTCATGTCACCACTGGGCTATGTTTTTGTTGGTACAAAAGACACAAAAAAAATATATATAAAAAAACAGAGAAACATTTGAGAATCGAAATTTTCGTCTCTCTCTTTCTCGAGAGAGAGAGAAGTGGATATAATCGCTCTAGAACGAATCCACAATTGGAAGCAACCCGCGATAATATTTCCAAAGGTTAGTCACAAAACAATAAATAAATCATTTATCAGCGTACTTATGATCTGATATTATTGATTTGAAAATTATTTAATAATTTATTAGAAAGAAAAATAGGATTTTAGTCAGTCTGGAATTTTCATATTGACACAACAATTATTTAAAATTAGACAATTTTCATTATTCTTTTTAAATTTAGTATAATAAAATATTATTATGAAAATTATAATTTTTATATCTAATACTGATGATGAGAAAATGCTCGCGATTAGTCAGAAAGAAAGACAGGAAGCTGGTCAGTTGTTTGTCTTTAATTTCAAATTGATATATAATAATTAAAAAATTATTATTATTAGATTTAATTTTCCTTTTTTTTTGAAAATTATTTAATTAGCGTTTTTCGTAAAATTACAGAGGCTCGAGGAACAATTTGCGATGCAATTGGAGGAGCAAGAAGCAATATATGGACCAAGTGCTATACCGCTTTGCTTGCCACCGGATCTTCCCGATTTGACTCATAACACAGCCGGCTCGACCCGAAGTTCTCTCTCGTCGGTCAGCGAGGGTTGATAATTGTCCATTCCGAGACCTCTCTCTCTCTCTCTCTCTTAATATGCCCATCGTCGTCCAATCAAACGCTGATTAACAAAAAAAAAAAAAGACTTCCTTCACTCGACTGCGGATCGTCAATCATAGATAAATATTTTTTCCCTCAATTTTGTAAGACGATTTTTCCATCGATCGCTCGAAGATATTCACGCTCCAACATTGCGAGTGATTCGACAAAATCGTAGTAAAGAAAAGGACTGAATTTTTTTTTTTTTTCAAAATCACAAGAATTTCTTGGAGAGAAAAAAATTGGAGAAATTTTGTATATAGAACGCAGTGTTTGTTATGATGCTTGCAAAAAAAGCATCCGCAAGAAAAATAGGTACAATCGTCTATAATCCGCCCGATCGATGTTTAGGACGTCGATAACGATTTTTTATATATATATATATATATATATATATATATATATATATATATATATTTCAATGTGTATGCCAGTTGCAATCACCGAATTACACACAAACACACGAATACACACACACATAATTATATATAAATGCTGACTTATCCACATGCCTTGTAAATGATACAGTAAATTAGCACTAGAATTTATTCTAGCAAAAGACAAAAATTTGTAATTGTCAATTCTCGTGGAATTTTTAGAGTCTTCTCGATATGAAGAATTTATCTTCGTCTCCTTACAAAAAAGAAGAGAAAAATCGCCGATTTTATAACAGCAAATACAAAAACGGCGCACGAACGAGACGAGAAAATGGTTTATATATTTTGAAAAACATTTTTTGCTACAAAAATCTTTGTGGCATTTTGTGTATTGAAAAAAAAAAACAAATATTTACGATAACATTTTTTAGAAGAAAAAAAAAAGTTCCGCCTTTGGTAAAAAATAAAAACTGAAGAAAGGCGAGCACAATTATTAGAGAAAATTTTTCGTCTCGTAATGGAGAATTTGAGTAATCGAAATAAAATTAACGTCCAGATAGTAAAACGATAGGAAGCAAAAATACATCGCGACGAGTTCAGATTGTTCGTAGGAAAAAAAAAAAAAAAATGAAAACAAAGGGGTCAATGAAAAACGAGCCAAGACAGTCGCGAATAGAGTACAGGAATTTTTCTTTTCCTAACCGGAAATACACATAACACACATATATATAAATATATTTTAATAAATATACAAATGAATCGCAGTAGGAAATCATAAAGAAAAAAAAACACCAAATATTGTACTTGTAACGCCTTTTTTTTGTTATTTGACGAAAAAAAAATAGGCAACAAAAATCGTTCATATAAGAAATTCTCGTTTTTTTTTCTCGAGAATCCAACGATTTTTTTTTTCTTCAACTTCTTTCTTCCACGTTGAATAATTCAATAATGATAATTGTCGTTATTATGGCGAAATGTAAGAAGGAGAAAAAATTTGAAATTTGTATATATAGAAAAATGGGGAATGAAAAAAGATTGTTCTTCCATGACCTTAAAATTTTCCAGCCTCCGAAGTTCAGAAAAATTTTGAGACCGTCAGGTGAAAAAAAATGCTGCTACGAGGCTCGAAAAAGCAGGCAGATTTTTTCTAATCGTCACTTCCGGTTCGCGAAACTTTTTTTCCCCGTGGCATTATTCTCTGATCATTGCCTTCTGAGGTCGCAACCTCTGCATGATCGTAATTGAGGGGAAAAACAAATGCAAAAAGTAAAATAATAAATGCGAGTCCAATATTATTCCCATTCCAATACGAGCTCCGAACTCTTGAGACTAAAAAAAATAATTTTTGTTTTGTTTTGCACATTTCTAAGTGACAAAAAAAAATATATATATATATATACCGTAGCTTATTTTCTCTCTTTTGCGAGCTTAAACTTTACTATCCTTGCGCTTCTTCCCTCCCCCCCTGTATTTGTACATTAATTTTCAATCATTAATTAACTCGTAAAAAAAATGCTTCACCGACTTTTTCCCCTTAGACTAAAAAACTCGATTGTTTTGTATATTTATAATAACATGGGTCAGATGTTGATTATTTACTCGATTAATCAATCGTTTACTAAGTAATTAAACGTTGCTGAAGAAAATGACTCGAAAAATCATGCTCGGTTTAGCACGAAAGAGCAATTAATTTTTTTTTTTTTTTTTTAATTTAAGATTGAAGGTAATTTTTTTCGATATCGCGTTTTTTTTTTTTTATTATGTAATAATTACGTAGTTTTATTCGCGATCCTCGATTAAGTAATGACTGTACAGCGATCGCGTTTGATGGGAGAGGAAAAAAAAATCGAATAAATTTTTTTTTTCTTTTTTTTTTTTTTTTTCAAATGCTTGCCCTTGATTTTCACCCATTGTAAATCTTCAAGAAATAATTATTATTATTACGTTTATGGATAAATTGTAATTAACGAGATAAAACGTGAAAATTACGCTTGGAATAATTATTGAGTTTGTTGTTGGGGATGTAACCGTTTACGACACTGGCAAAGAAAAAAAAATGGGCCGAAACGTAAAATGATAATTCGTGACGAGTTTACTGTAACATAAATTCTATTATTATTATTATTATTATTGTTATTATTATTATTATAACTTGCTCAGAACTGGATATCATTAAGTTCGACATTAATCTTCATTTATAATTACGATGAATTTACTTATTAATTAGGCAATATGTTAAGAAAAAAAAAAACAAGTAATAAATATTTTAATGCTAAAGTCTCGTTTATCTCACGAATTGAACGATGGTGCTATGATAAGAATTTTTTGAAGATAAAATTTACCGAAAGTGAAAAAAAGCTTGCGATAAGATAAGAAAGTACGAAAGATATTTGAGAAATTATGAAGAACCGAAGATTTTTTTTTTTAAATTTTAGTTTCGAAGATAAAATTTATAGTGAAAAATTAACCGGAATTCAAAATATTGAATTTGCCGGAATTCAAAATATTATGGGCGTTTAAAAATGTAAGTTGGTGGGGAATTCTTGTTGGAGCGAAAACATCGCGGTCATATTTTTATCTCGTGGTATTGATATTTTTTTTCGTGGTTTCCGGTTTTCTGTTGGAGTATAAAAAGGCAGTCTGGATAGTGACGACGCAATTAACAAAAGAATTTCGTGAGGAGAAAGAAATTTGAATATTTTGAGATTATTATTTTTTATTTGCTGACAAAGAAAATTGTGCGTAGATAAATTTTTCAAAGATGGCCGAGTTTGGCAAAGAAAAGGAGAAGCTTCGAGTCTGCGTTATAGGAGCAGGAGCTGCTGGATTGTGCGCCATTAGACATTTAGCGGACGATCGGAGAAATATTGAGCCCGCGGTATTTGAACAATCGAATGACGTTGGTGGAACTTGGATTTATGTTGATAAAATTGGCCTCGATGAAAATGGATATCCGATACACTCGAGCATGTACGAAAATCTCAGGTCAGTTTGAATTTTTGTTTAATTACGAAAATAAATAAAAAATGTTCCTTAATAATTTTTTTTTTTATAACTTTGTTATCAATTTTTAATAAATTGGTTATTGAAAATTAAGAATATAATTTTTAAATTGGTAATTGATTTTTTTTTATTTTTATTAATTGCAGAACGAATTTGGCAATGAAAATTATGAATTTTCCGGACTATCAGACACTTGGACAGACGAGCGATTCATCTTGTGGCAATCATAGCGAAGTGTTGAATTATTTGCGCAATTATACGGATCATTTTCAACTTCTTAAATACATTCAGGCATGATGAATTAATTCTTATTTAGTTTATTCGTCATTTGTTGGATTAAAATAATACATTTTTTTCGAAATAATCCAAATTTCACTATTTTTAATATTTGATTTATTTTTTATTTTTTCATTATTGAAAATTTATCAATTATTCATGTTTTATTATTATTATATAATTAATATACCAAATTGGACCATGTCAAAAGACGCTCTCAATGCTAAGTAATTAAACGAAAGTTTATTTTATTTTATATGCACCAATTTGTCCTAATAATCATAACATTCACGCGAAATTCTTGAATATTTTATTCTTTATTTGTCTAAATTTATTTATTTATTTATTTATTTATTTATTTATACGAGAAAATAAATAGATATTAAATGTTTTAGTTCAACACAAGAGTCGAGAGCGTTCGACCTGTGGCAAACAAAGACGATTGGAAAAAAACGATTTGGAAAGTTGGCGTGAAAAATATAAAAACGAAAGTAAGCGAGGAACGAGAATTCGACGCGATAATGGTTTGCAATGGGTATAAAGTGAATTTGTCGCTCAAATTATTAAAAAAAAAAAAAAAAAAAAACATTAAATTCGTAATTTAACAAAAAAAATAATTCTCTGATTAAATATTTCAGGCATTACTTCGTTCCAAACATCCCAGCAATTTCTGGCATCGAAACTTTTCCAGGCAACGTGATGCACAGTCATGATTACAGAAAACCAGAAAAATATGCTGGAAAGCGAATAATTATTTTGGGCGCTGCATCTTCTGGTATCGACATCGGTTTCGAATTGACTGGTAAAGCTAGTCACGTGTATCTCAGTCACAATCGTGAGAGGTAATCGTTTTGTTTATAAAAAAATAAAAAAATAAATCACATCAAATTATTATCCATTATAAATTTTTTTTTTAGCATCGAATCATCTCTTACAATTGAATTATTTTCTTCATGAGAATTCGATTAGATCAAATAATTATACGTAATACATTTTTCTTTAATCAAATTATTATTCCTCATAATTATTTTTATTACTAAATAATCATCTGATGGGCCTCAATTGCCAAATTCTTAGATGAAAAAAATTGCTCAGCCATTTTCATTCCCTGCTAAACTTACTCAGACTGTAGTAATTTTCCCTCGAACGTTGGGGCGAATAATTGAATATTTTTCAAAAGCTTTCGAGCACGTCATGCCCAATTACATGCTCTAATTTTGTAATTCGATTTTACGAGCTTCGGAGATTGAACGAGTTGGGATAAAAATCATAAAATACGCACTTAATTGACTGTAGGAGAGACTAGGCAGATTATTATTTCCCCCGAAGATTGTCTTATTATTTAAAAAACATTTTGTACATTATTATGAATTTAATTTTTCGAAGAGGAGATTGAAAAATTGCCACGAATTTTGAAATATTAACCTTCAGGCTGCGGACTATAAAAAAATTATGTTGTCGGGTATCCCAGTCTGTACCTTGAGGGTTAATAATAAAAAAGAAAAAAAAAATACAATTTCGGTTATAAATAAAATTGACTTTTATAAAAAAAAAATCATTCCTTTAATACTGAATTAAAAATAAATTAATATTAATACGTAACAAATTATTTACAAATTTTTTGGTCTTTTCGATTTTTTTTTGTTTTCAGGCTGATTGGACCTTTGCCAAGCAACATGACGCAGGTCGCGGGTGTTGAGAGGGTCAACAATAACGAATTTATTCTACGTGACGGTGAAAAAATTATCGCTGATTCGTTTATTTATTGTACCGGATACAAATACAATTTTCCATTTTTTGATGAAAGCTGCTCGATCAAAGTCGACGAGAATTACGTCAGTCCGCTCTACAAACAATTAATTAACGTTGAACATCCAACAATGAGCATTATTGGAATTCCTACCAACGTAATTCCATTCGCTCTGTTTCACATGCAGGTATTTAAAAAGGCCATTGTCGATTTTTTTGGAACATTCCAAATGTAAAATGCAAATTATTTTGGAGTTATTATATTTTTTTTTTACGATTCAAATGATTACTGATTTTTTTTTTTGTAATTTCAGGTACAATATTATCTGGCAGTTCTTGAGGGACACGTGACATTGCCAACAAAATTCGTCATGCTCGAGGATTCAAAACTAAAGTCAACGACAAAGAGACACGCTCATGTGTTAGCTGAGCGACAATTCGATTACGATGATGATCTTGCAATGTCTGGTGGATTTACGAAACTTCCGGCATTTTACAAAAATGGTTATCTTGCCTGGAACGCCGCGAGAATCGGCAATCTTTTGGACTACAAAGATAGCAAATTTTTTATATCGGAGGACCAAATTAGTGTGGAAATAATAAAGGGAAATTGAGAGAAAACTTGTAATGCAGTTTTGTGAATCACCCTATTCACAAAACTGCATTACAAGTTTTCTAAAAGTGCACTAGTGAATGGACGCTTAAGATTCAGCACCAGTGAATGAACGCTTAAGATTCAGCACCAGTGAATGAACCTTCGTGTTAAAATCAGTATTTACAGATATACGTTGCGTGAAGTAATTATTCACTGGGCTCTATTCATGTACTGATGCACTCGCCCTGTTCAAATTTTCATACGGGCTGACACATTTTCGGCGCAAGAATTTTTAATCCACTTTTTCTAAATTTCTTCGGCCAAACTGGCAACGCTTTGATTATATTTTGTCAACATTGACATTTTCATATGAGGAATAATTTTTTTATTGTTAAAATTGTCGATTGTTAGAAAGAAAACAAACACAATCTTCGAACTTACTGAATTTATAAGGAAAATTTTGATGGTAAAATTGCGTGGATATTTACAATTACAATTCAAGTAATAATTTAGTTAAAGTAATTTAGAAAGTATCACAATCGACTTGTAACGCCAGTTTTTTCCGATATCCAATCGAGCATTAGAAAAATTGTCGTGTAAACTCCCGGTGATTTCCACGAACCGCAATCCTCGCCCCACGAAGTTATACCGAGGATAATACTGTCATTTGTAAATAGTGGCCCTCCCGAATCGCCCTTTTCGCAGAAATTGGAAAAAAAAAAAAGAAAATGAAAAATTATATATTTTGTTATAAAATTTTTAATAAAATTGTGGTAGATCGCAATTACCTTGCAAGCATCGTAGCCGCCCTGCGAATATCCGTAGCATACTTGCTGAGCCGTTACGTCATAACGTCCCTTATAATCGTCGGCGCACTCAACTCTGTCGAGCATTGGTATTTCGGCATATCGCAACTCCTCCGATAGTACATCACTTTCTTTCTGACATAACGGAAATGTATCAATGAATATTATACTCGGATTAGAAGAAAATATTTTATGATTTATTTTCATACTATCGTTTAAGTAAACTTGAGCTAAATTCACGAGAATTGATTGTTCAAAATTTATAAAATTGAAATAAAATTTAAAGAAAATTTAAAGAAAATTGAGCCAGCTGTATCGTTAAAATTCCTCGAGCAAAGACAATGCAAAACTAAAAAAGGCCAATATCTTTAGAGTTTAAGTAAAATTTAGGAAAAAAAAAGAGATTCTCCAGCTAAGTAAAAAAAAAAAAAAACACAGATCAAAGATACCTCGTAATATCCCCATCCGGCGATTAATGCCCATTTGTCATAGACATAGCCATTATTTCCGGGCAAATCAATGGCATTCGTATTTTCGCCAAATACAAATGGTGGATCGACACGAAAAACGGCTATGTCGTAATCGGTGCTCAGATCGTTATACAACTCGTGCCAAATGATGCTCGTTATATTGTGAATTTCGCCATCTTTCTTCCAAAAAGACGAACCACTACGAACGCTGTAAGCTGTGTCATTGCGCACGTAACTTTGACCCGACGAAACCGGAAGTGAAACAGAAATTGACGAAAAATTGTCAATTTTTTAATTCTTTATAGTCCCCATAGCTTATTTGCTTTCATAATTTATTAAATATTTTTCATATTCATCTTCGAATGTTCAAATATTGAAATAAAAAAAAAAAAACATTTAGAAAAAAATCTCAAGAAAAGCGCGTTTGTGCGTTCAACGAGGGAAAATTAACAAGTTCGGTGAGAGAAAAGTACGAGAAAAAAAAATTGTTACGTGTGTGTGTGTTTTATGGGGAGTAAATGGGGACGGAGAAGCAACCATGACGGAAATTTTCAGTGTGCATATTGTGCAAATTGAAAAAAAAAAAGAAAGTAAAATTGAAATAAAATTGAATTTAAAATAAAATAAAATTGAAATTAAAATAAAATAAAATTGAAATTAAAATAAAATAAAATTGAAATTAAAATAAAATAAAATTGAAATTAAAATAAAATAAAATTGAAATTAAAATAAAATAAAATTGAAATTAAAATAAAATAAAATTTAAATTTAAATTTAAATAAAATTAAATAAAATTTAAATTTAAATTGAATTAAAATTGAAATGAAATAAAATAAAATTTAAATTTAAATTGAAATAAAATTGAGCCAACAGTATCGTTAAAATTCTTCGAGCAAGGTCAGAGTACACAATACAAAATTTAAGAAAGGTCTGGGAAAAGTTTTGTGGAAAGTGGGGGGGGGGGGGGGGCAAAGTTCCATAAAGGCATTACAGAGTATTCCGTAATGTTTTTCGTGTATGAAGGGGTGGAGGAGAGGGGCGATTGAACTCACGTGGTCACACAATGCGCAGCCGTTAATCCCCAGTCTCGACTAATGACCGCAGCACCGCAAATGTGAGTACTTTTTAATCTCAAGGACAACTGAAATTGGAACATATCGCGGGGTTAATTTTTTTAATGAGCCTGCACTCGGAATTGTAACGTTTAGTGAGAAAGAAAAAAAAAAAAAAAAAAAAAAAACATTTCCAGTGACCACTTGATGGTAAACCGAAGAGAGAATATTTTAAACGAACAAAGTAACAATAAAAAATGACTTTTTATTTAAAAAAAAAACAACATTTCCAGTAACCACTTGATGGTAAACCGAAGAGAGAATATTTTAAACGAACAAAGTAACAATGAAAAATGACTTTTTATTAAAAAAAAAATAATAAAAAAATGAAAAAATATGAATATAAAAATAGTTGAACAAAATATTACTGGTCTCACCATAAAAGGTATTTTCGTTATATCAATTATCGAGCCATCAACTATTCTCTTTTGAACTGATATCGATCCATCTTCGTTTTTTATTGATGTTTTGAAAAACGAAAAAAAAAATTAATCGAAAAACAACGATATCACCTCGTTGGTATAAAAATAACCCTCCGCGGGTAATGAGGGTTTTTCGTCTAATTCGTAATTCGTCTAGCTCGTAAAAAAAAAAAAAAACGAATAAAACCAAAACAAGAATGAGATATTTCTTGAGGTTTTTTTTAGCCCGACAGCAGCTTGAAAAGCTCAATTGAGTCTCAGAAAAGACCCGCGGAGGTAGCAAAATTATACGCGTTGACCGCAGAGGGATGACGTTACTCACGAAATTGGAGACAAAAAATTAAAATTAATGGAAGAAAAAAAAATTGCAAATGCATTTTTTTTTTTTTTTTGAAATAAATTTTTGGCACTCGAGAGCTTGTGCACCCGCCGTGAAAGTGAAAACACAATGATAGACAACATCAAATAATATCGTCAAGGGGAGTAGAGCTCCCTCCACTTAACGTAAAACTTGTCTCTCTCTTTTTTTTTTTTTTGTTTCGCGTATTTCGTTATCGTGAACAATTTCTTATTATCCGAACCTTTACTCTCCCGGGTGAGATTATTGACTTAAACGTATAAGTACTTCTTGCCTACCTTAAGTAGCAGAGAAAAAAAAATAAAAATAAATAATAAATATGAGACAAAACGAGGAAAAATAAACAGGTTGTCGCTTTTAATGACTCTGTCTCGGGTGTACTTTGTGATAAGGCGGATCCTATTTGACCAATTTTTACGGACGACACTGTCACGCGACAGTTTTGAAAAAAAAAATTAAGCCGCAAAAGCTTGACAAAAAGTGTCAAGAGCGAATAAAAAATATATTCGAGGAAAAAAAAAAGAAAGATATACATTCAGAAAGTTTATCATTGATTTAGCTAAAAGGCCATAATAATTTGTATGATTATTTACGGATTTTGTGACGAATGAAAAAAATTAATCGAGAGGAAGAAAGAGAAAGGTATACGCTAAAAAAGTTTATAATTGATTTAGCTAAAAGGCGATGATAATTTGTGACGAATGAAAAAATGTATTCGAGAGAAAAAAAAAGTATACGCTAAAAAAGTTTGTCATTGATTTTTCTAAAAGGCCATAATAATTTGTATGATTATTTACGGATTTTGTGACGAATGAAAAAAATTATTCGAGAGAAAAAAAAAGTATACGCTAAAAAAGTTTGTCGTTGATTTAGATAAAAGGCCAGAATAATTTGTATGATTATTTACGGATTTTGTGACGAATGAAAAAAATTAATCGAGAGGAAAAAAGAGAAAGGAATACGCTAAAAAAGTTTGTCATTGATTTGGCTAAAAGGCCATAATAATTTGTATGATTATTTACGGATTTTATGACGAATGAAAAAAATTAATCGAGAGGAAAAAAGAGAAAGGAATACGCTAAAAAAGTTTGTCGTTGATTTAGATAAAAGGCCATAATAATTTGTATGATTATTTACGGATTTTGTGACGAATGAAAAAAATTAATCGAGAGGAAAAAAGAGAAAGGAATACGCTAAAAAAGTTTGTCATTGATTTGGCTAAAAGACGATGATAATTTGTGACGAATGAAAAAATGTATTCGAGAGAAAAAAAAAGTATACGCTAAAAAAGTTTGCCATTTATTTAGCTAAAAGGCCCTAATAATTTGTATGATTATTTACGGATTTTGTGACGAATGAAAAAAATTATTCGAGAGAAAGAAAAGTATACGCTAAAAAAGTTTGTCGTTGATTTAGATAAAAGGCCATAATAATTTGTATGATTATTTACGGATTTTATGACGAATGAAAAAAATTAATCGAGAGGAAAAAAGAGAAAGGAATTGAACATAAGGGGGGGTCCCGATCCACCCCGCGCGCGATTCGTAGCACGGAAACGCTGCGACCTCTATTTATAGGGAGGGTTAATTTACCGGAGAATCGGCTGTTAGTCATTCACTACTTTGCATCATATGGTAGTCGGAAAGTGGCGAATTGGCAACTTTTGCGATTTCTAATCGTCCTCGCCAAGAAAAACGTTTTCATCTCGTTAATAAAACGCAATGCTTGGCTTAGCTCGAACGGGGTGGTATGTGTAGGTAATAAATAACGTATACAACGAGAGCATCGAAGGTCGTGGGCGCGCGAAGCTTTCTCGAGATCCCTAGAGTGTCCGAATAAGTAATAAGTCGCGTTCAGTCGTCGCTCGAGTTTTGTGTCGACGCATTGTCGTTGCGGATTGCGGCCGCGAGGGGGCAGCATTATATAGACGCGACGATGAGGGGGAGCAGACGCGGTCAAACCGGCGGATGTGAAGGACGCTTCGTCAAAAGTGGCTAAAGAGGGTGTTTGTGTTCGAAGACGTGAAAAAAAAAACACAAGCTGTGCAAAGTGGTGAAAAAGAAGACGCGAGCTTGAAGCTTCAACAGCTACGATTATAAAGCATCGTATTGAAGCTAAAAACATATTACTCCTGTCCTTCTGTCCTACACAGGCAGTCGCGAATAAAAAGACAAAATACGCCGCATTAAAAAGTATGAATAATTTTCATTAGAACTGTCCGATCTATCACAATGACTAAAAAATGCTTCAAACACGCATCTCGTCAAAAAAATAAACAACCCACTTCGATTAACCTAAGATAAGACAAAATTTGTGCTCCTAGAGTACTCGTGAAAGAGTGGCGCGCGCATGCGCGAACGTAACAAAAAAAAATTCAAAATTGAAACGTCTCATAACTCGTAGCGCGCCATGATGTGAAAAAAATCCGCGATAATTTTCGCCGGGTCTACTCTATATTTGTCATCGACGGTCCCGAGGTTTTCTCATTCGCTTTCTGCGCATGTCCAGTGCAATATTTTTCAACCGTTTTTCGTCTCGCGCTCAAACTTTTTTTTTTTTTTCGCATCTCTTTCTCATCCTGTTCTCTCTCTTCCCATTTCGCCGCTGCACATATTCAAACGACGTTTACGGTTGCTCGTCTCACAGTCGACCGCGGTCACTCGTATCTTCGACCTCGTATTTTTTACTCAATATGTATTATTATCGTGAGTTCGTTTCATGCCCGCCCAATGTCACACCGAATGTTCTCTCGCAAACGAGGCCAATCACTTTGCCAAACAATAATAGAGGAATTGTATAGATCGGGACTGATTAGAATCGAGATTCTCTGTGCATGATTTCGTGCCTTTCCGCATGTGTGTTGGCTGTTTGCGGTATATGGAGTATAGTGTGATGAATACTCGTGGGATGGCGACTGTGTAGTTTGCGATCCAGGGCGAAAAGGAAACAAGCCCTCAGTGCGATACTTGCCGTGAAACCTCTCGCTTCATGTACTTTTGTCTCCCTCTCGTTATCTCGTATACGATTAATCTCGCGACCCTAGACAAGTGTCAGGCATTTTTTTTCTGCGCGATTTCTAAAACAAGTGTAATTTTCACATATAGACATATACATATATATACATATATTTATATGTATGTATATACGTGTATATATATCGTAGAATCTTTTTTTTTGTTTTCTCCGTGCGTTTCGAGGTGGAAATTTTTTCACTCCAGCGCCGTGATTCGTAAATTCACTTTTTTCCGAAATTTTTCGCGAGTGTAATTGTCAAAAAGCACTCAGAGATCGCGTTTATCGATTCGTTATTTTTCACGATTATTTTCGTCAAACATAATTTGGTTTTTTTTGTTTTCGAACGATGGCTCGTTCTCGGTGCACTTTTTACATTTTTTAAACTCATTGTATAGTTTGATTTGTATATATATATATATATATATATATCTATATGTGTATCAGTAAAAGTGTGTGATTGAAGATTGGCGCTGTTTGCTGCACTTTTTCGACGGATCAGGATCTCTCTCGTCTTCGTCATAATCGGTGAGTCATTTTTTACTTATTTTTCTTTAATTTTTTACTATAATTTATGCCTAGGAAATAAATAATTCAGCTTCGAATATTTTCTTTGATTATTTATCGTAAAATTTGAGGCTATAGGAATTTTATAATCGAATTTTTCATTGTGTCAAAATTAAATTTGTTGATATGAAATGGAAAATATTTGAAAAATCATCAAGACATTGATATAGAAATTATTACTTTTTTTTTCGTCATTTATGCCAAATTTTTTTTGGTTTTTTTTTTTAATATTTATTTTCGTGAATAATTTATGATCGATCGTTGCATTATTTTGACCTCTTTGGCGCAAATCAAGGAAAATCGGGTCGATTGGAGAAAAATAGATGAAGTGTAACGTGTGTGTATGTTGGAGGGGATTTTACGATCGTTTGACTATATACATCGAGACCGGGTCACCCGATTGGCCTTTGACGTCTACGTCGAGTCTCACAGTCGCCTGTGTGATTCAAAAAAAGACAGCGATAGAGAGAGAGAGAGAGAGCGAGCGATAGAGAGAGAGGGAGAGAGAGAGAGAGAGAGAGAGAGAGAGAGAACTTGTCTGTGTATGTGTGTCTTTGACCACTTGCCAGCAGTGATTAAGGACTCGAATCGTGTTGCTCGTACAAAACTGATATTTTATTTGCTCGAGATGTGAAGCTCTTCAAGCACGTATCTGTCGATGCTTAGGCCCTCGAACTTTTTTGAAAAACCCCTCGGAGAAACGACCATAATTAGGAAAGACGTGAAAAAAAAAAAAAAACAAACAAAAAGTTAAAATGAGGTCAAAGTTCGCTAAAATCATTTTCTCTGTTCGTTTACTTTACGCAAAAAAAAAAAGTATTTGAAGAAAAAAATAGATTGGACGATGTTTTTTTATGGAATATGTTTACAGTTAATAATAATTGAAAGTATTTTTTTTTGTAGTGTGTCATTTGTTTATTCCATTTTTTGTCATGTTTACAGCAATTTTTTTAAATAAATCATATAATTGTTTAATGGCGGTTCGAGTACAAAAGGATGTTTGGTTTAATTTTATAATTAAAAAAAAAGGCGTTTAGGATGAGATATGGATTTAGGGGATGATTTCGTGGCTGAAGAGGACACAGAGGGCTTCATTGTGTTGTGCGGTCGAGTCCATCATTAGTGGCGCGCCTTTTGACGGCTCTCTCGTGTCGTGTTTGGGTGTGACACACACCCTCCAAACTCTCGTAATCTCTCTCTCCCTCCCTCTCTATTTTTCCCTCTTTCTCTTTTTTTTCCTATTCTTTTCCTTGTTTTCCCATCTTTTCATATTTTTATTTATTTATATTTTTCTATATTTCTCTTTATTTTTCTCTTTATTCTTCTATTTCTCTCTCTCGGTCTCTCTTTAATTCTCGCGAGATTACCAAGCAAAGTGCTAATGGCAGGCCCCGGTCTTTCCACACGCGGTCGTTCGTGTCCGAATTACTCATGAGAGTCAAGAGGCGCAGAGAGGGGGGAGAAGAAAGAGAGAAGTGAGTCTCGAGAGGACTCGTATGCGAGAGCTTAGATTCGCGGTCACTTCTAGTTTGCCCTCCAAACACGATTGTCCCACAAGTAATTATATCGAATGAAAAACAATGATTGGATAGAATATCTGAATTATCTATGAACGAGGATCGACTAGGACGAGTATCTTGAACGAGATTTTTATTTCGTCTGTTCATTCGTCGATTTTCTACTTGCCCTCCATTTTTTTCTGTCCGTCCATTCTTGCATTTTCTACTTGAGCTCGGATCTTTATTGTCCGCCCATTCTTGCATTTTCTACTTACGGCGCTGGTGTGCAGATTTTTATTCGTTCGTCCATTACTGAATTTTCCACTTGTCCGCCGATCTCTTTTGCCCGTCCATTCTGACATTTTCCACTTACCTTCAGAGCTACGACGTCGTATCCAGCCGCTTTCTCTCTCTCTCTCTCTCTATTTCTACTTGTTCTTTCCCCTACAGAATGGATGGACAAATTGCTGGGTACCAAAACGTCTACTTTGTCTTCGTGACTCACGTGCCCTTTGCTCAAGCTTTTCTACTATACTAGATCTCATTGTCACGAATCAAAAGACACCAAAAAAAAAATCTTTCACAAAATTTTTTTTTTTTGTCTTTCATTCGGGACATAATTTATTTATATCCGTAAAATTATATTTTGTTTTGCACGTAAAAATTCTCTCTAATCTCGCGCTTCCGGTACTACAGCCTGTTTAGTAAAAAAAAAAAAAAAACAATTCTCACAAAATTTCTCAGTGCTGAAAACCGCTTTAGTTTTTTTAGTACCCACTTTTATACTCGAGAGTTTTGAACGAGCCGGCAGGGCTCTCGAAAATGAAGCTTTGTAAGCTATTTTTATTCTCCTTGACTTTAACATTTTGCATAAAAGGTCCCCCTAAGAATTTTATTATTTATGCCATTTGACGAATAATTGAATCTTTGTATATAACGACGTGAAATTATGAAAAATTAACAAAAACAAAACTAAATAATTTGAGACTTTTGTTATTATTATTATTATCATTATTATTTTTTCGAATTAAGAGTATAAACGCCTAATAAATGGAATATTACTATCGTTATATTATATAACAATGTTTATCATCGCAAAGGCACGATATATTTATCGCAGACTTTCATAATTATCACCAATGTGACAAAAATTGCTTTGTGGTACAGATCTATTATGTCAAAGCTCCCAATTTATTATCCCCCGGTATAGGATCCGTATATGGGGCTTTTCAGGATAAATCGGCAGGGCCGTGAGGCGAACATTTTTTTTTTTATAATCGATTTTTTTAGAATTTCGAAAATTTGTAATAAATGCATTATTAGGTTTTTGAGATAATTCGAGCGCGACCTTTTTCATAATTTGAGACTTTTGTTATTATTATTATTATCATTATTATTTTTTCGAATTTAGAGTATAAACGCCTAATAAATGGAATATTACTATCGTTATATTATATAACAATGTTTATCATCGCAAAGGAACGATATATTTATCGCAGACTTTCATAATTATCACCAATGTGACAATAATTGCTTTGTGGTACACATCTATTATGTCAAAGCTCCCAATTTATTATCCCCCGGTATAGGATCCGTATATGGGGCTTTTCAGGATAAATCGGCAGGGCTGTGAGGCGGACATTTTTTTTTTTATAATCGATTTTTTTAGAATTTCGAAAATTTGTAATAAATACATTATTAGGTTTTTGAGATAATTCGAGAGTGGCCTTTTTCATAAAAATTATAAAAAACATGGAAAACTTCCACAAAACTTTTGCTATATATATATATGCCTATGGGTAATATCGGAACAATAATATAATATAGATATGCATATATATATATATAGCTATGGGTAATATCGCAAAAATAATATAATATAGATATACATATATGTATATATATATATATAGAGATTCAATAGATTGATGGAAAAGAAGGATTTACGGGGATGCGCGTTTTTAACGCTCTTTTCCCGATATTTCCGTCGAATCGTCGATTCCGGATGCGTTTGACCCCCTCACCCGACTAATTGATTTAAGGATCCGAGAAATTTGAAAAAAATAAATAAAAATAAAACAAAACAAAGCGAACATATATATATATATATATATATATATATATATATATATATATGTATATATAAGGTATGTAATATCGGGAAAGCAACGAGACCATAAAAATGGTTACAATTCAATACGGTAATGGCAGAGGCGACGATGATTTTTAACGAGAGTATGAAACTGCATTTTGTCGTTTTTTGGTCCTTTTGAAAATTGTCATATTATATAGTCACAAGGGGTATCAAGGCTTTGCCTGTTCTGTACGGAAACGAGATTTTTGTCAGGGTATCGAGAAAATTTGTCCCCGTATATATGAAATTGATAGATAATAATTTTCCTCGGTTACAATGGTTCGTAAATTAATACGTCATGGTCACAATTCGATGTAAAAAAATTTCTGATTTAAAATTCGATTTTACCCGTGAAATAAATTTCTTATCATTTAATCGATTAGATGTGGCACTGTATACTTTAATATTCAATCAAAGATTTATCCAAGCGTTGAAAATGGTGGTTATGTTAAATTCAAATTTAAAGTCAAATATAAACGTGTTTATTTTTCAAATTGATTAACCGATTTATGGGAAAACAATCAATCTCGTCAACAATAACAAAGTAGAATAGAAAAATTGATTTCAATT
This sequence comes from Dyspetes luteomarginatus, assembly GCA_963669185.1. Taxonomy (NCBI): domain Eukaryota; kingdom Metazoa; phylum Arthropoda; class Insecta; order Hymenoptera; family Ichneumonidae; genus Dyspetes; species Dyspetes luteomarginatus. The sequence goes on from OY769906.1 coordinate 4,537,154, forward strand.
TGCAAAAAAAGAAAAAAAAACGACTACGAAAAGCTTTCATAACGAGGTTGAAAAAAAAAAACGAGACCAAGAAAAAAAAGGGCGTGAACTCGCAATTATCAATTAATTAAATGCGCAATAAAATCACTCTCGTAACAATTCGTGTAAATATTAACTTTGGCAATATCCGGTGAAATTTCGAGCACTTAAGAGAGTGTGCAAGGGGCAGGGGGGGGGGGTGGAGCTTGAAGGGTGATTTAGATTTGTGAGTGAGAGTTGAGGGATGAAAAAGCATCAAACGATTCCGCTCTGCGGTCGATTCTCGTGTTTAAAGGGCGTTGGGGGGTGGAAGCGAGTGAGATAAGTCTGTTAGTAGTGCTGGCAACACTGGCGCAACGTAGCTGGCGCACTGGCAACGTAGATTATAAGCCATGTGTGTTTTCCCACAAGAGGGAATTAAGCTAACAAACCCAAAAAAAATCTTTCCCTCACCCGCTAACTCTCTCAGATATTTAACGGCCTCTTACCTATGCAAGTCCCTCTACGAATATAATTAGATTTTAACGGGTGACGATACAAGTCAGTCCGTGACCTCGAGTGCTTTTCCAACCAAAAAACATAATAATAATTTGACGAATATTCATACGCATGCGGAAAATGAGTGAACAAATGTCTCTTTGTGGTATAAAAAAGTTATGTGCAAGAATTGGAGGTTGACATACCGGGTGACGCTTTTCAACAAAACGGTCACGTGTCAAAAGGTAGAATAATATACTGGGAGTTCCATTTTAACTGTAACGCACCATGATACCAGAAGGCATTAAATAATGTACCGAGTGTAAAATTTTAAATCTGCCAACAAGAATCAAATAATATATAGGGTGTTCAATAACGAACTTTCTGTTGTGTAAGAAAAAGTATTAAATGATATAACAGGTGTGCAATATTAATTATACGACCGTGTACCAGCAAGAGATCAAATAATGTAGCGGGTGTCCAATTTCAATTGCATTATCATGAAACTAGACGACTAAAATAATGAATACCGATGTTCCATTTCAAGCGTGTACCATATCAGAAGGTATTTCATAATGTGCCGAGTGCCCAATCTTAACTTTATACCAGCATGAACTAACAAATGTCAAATGATATACAGGGTGTTCGATTTCAACCGTTCTATTATGTACTAAGAAGTGTGTTGAATCATATAACAGGTGTCGAATATGAATTATACGGTCGTGTACCAGAAAAGGATTAAAAAAAATGTACCGGGTGCCGATTTTCAACCGTGCCATGTTACGTACCAGATCTTATTTAAATAATGTATTGTCCCGTTTTAATCGTATCACCATTTATACCATCAAGAGTTAAATTTCATACAGGATATGCCAGTCTTCAATAATAAATAAAATAATAAATAGAAACAATGTAACGGGTGTCCTTTTTGAATCATACCATCATGTACCAGAAGAGGTTGTACAATAAACCGGTTGTCCGATTTGAATTGTTAGCATGTAAAAATAATGGATGTCGGATATATGGTAGAGTAAAACTAAAAGTCACCCTGTAGGGAAATAAAAAGGAAAATAGACTGAAAATATTGGTATATAAAAAGTCACTCAATTTGTCTCTCTATGTGGCACTATAAAATTCAATAGATTATACCAGGTGCTTTATTTCTCATTGGGTGACATACATCGTCTCGTTGAAATACAGAATTTTCTCGTGCATACTCAAGGTTTTTGCAATTTTTCTTCGTTGCATAGAATATCAAGAGCCATGACGGAGAATCGTGTTCCCACTTTTTTTCGACAACGCTGCAGCTGCTTCGAGATAAAATTTATATATTAAGGATAAGAAAATATTCTTTCGTGCGCATGTCACGTTTTATCGACTATATATATATGATATCATCGTTTTTTTTTTCTGGCTCTCTCTATCTCACACCCGTCCCATGTAAAAGATCGGCCGAAATTTGGGACAAAATTGACAGTCATATGAAATTGAAAATGGAATAAAGAATTGTGAGTCTCGTCGAAATATTTTATTAGAAATCGATACGAAAGTTCCAATATATATATATAGTTATACTGATTGTATTTTTCTACGTGATGGTGCATTACGATCTTGGGGATGCCCGGAAATTTTCAGGGCACTTTAAGGGTAGATAATATCGTATTTTATTTAAAAAAAAAAAATTCAATAACAATTTGGTGAAAAGTTGCAATGATTCGTTTAAAAGTGGAAATTGGTTAAATTTAATTTGCTCGGCTGGTGACGCGCTCTGAAAACCTCGATATTTCTTGTCCGATATGAATCAAAGATTTATGTACTATATATACAAATATACTATACTTGCACCTGTGCTATATGCGGATATTCAACTCTTCGCTGAACCAGCAGCAGCAGTACAGCAGCAGCACGATCTGACGAGAGAGAGAGAGAGAGAGAGAGAGAGAGAGAGAGAGAGAGAGAGAGAGAGAGAGAGAGAGAGAGAGAGAGAGAGAGAGGAGAGAGAGAGAGAGAGAGAGAGAGAGAGAGAAAGAGAGGGAAGAACTTGGCATGAACCCGAAAAATGTACTTCTCTCAATTGGCTCAGAAAATCCACTTGATTTTACGTATCTACTATTTTCACATTTATATATATCAATTCTTCAACATTTTCTCACTCTCACACTGTAGAACTTTGGAGAATTCTCGCATTACCTCAAGCTCGAAAGTCTTGAAGATTTCTTGAATTTCCCTGCCTTTTTTCTATGATATATATTAATAATTTTATATAATAATTTTATATAATAATTTCATATAATAATTTTATATAATAATTTTATATAATAATTTTATATAATAATTTTATATAATAATTTTATATAATATTGGCAAAATGTTCCACGTCCTTCACTGCGCACGAATAAATGTTTAAGCGCTTCGAACAATCTGTTCAAACTACACTGTAAATTTTGTTCTAAAAAATTGCGAAAAAAAAAATGGATTATAAAAATTGGATTATAAAAATCAGTTAAAGTTGAATGTGATTATCACAAATTGGCAGGATCCAAAAATTAATTCCTTTAGTAATAAAGAAAGAGTTTCTAAAAATCTCATCTCATCTGGGTTACAAAAGACTTTGGAAAAAAAAATTGTTTGCAAAATATTTGAATAAACTCATTAAGTACAATTTGAATTTAACAAAAAATCGTTTTTTTTTTTTCATTATTAATATTTTGAAAAATTAATCATCTCTTGCAATAAACGAGTACATACGCCCAGTATCGATAAAAATCTTTTTACTTTCATTATCAATATTTTGAAAAATTAATCATCTCTACCATCCTGCAATTGACGAGTACATACACCCAGTATCGTTAAATTTTTTTTTATTTTCATTATTAATATTTTGATAAATTAATTATCTTCACCATCCTGCAATTGACGAGTACATATGACCAGTGTCGTTAAAGAAGCATATCGTTTGATCCTATATCGAGCTGATCGATTTCTTCATTATGAACTATATATATATGAATTCCTATAATAATAAAAAAAGAGTTTCTAAAAATGTCATGTCATATGGTTTACAAAAGACTCGGGAAAATAATTTTGTTAGCAAAATATTGCAATAAACTCATGGAATACAATTTTAATTTACCAAAAAATCTTTTTTTTTTCATTATTAATATGTTGAAAAATTAATCATCTCAATTAATCATCTCCATCCTGCAATTGACGAGTACATACGGCCAGTGTCGTTAAAGAACCATATTGTTTGATCCTATATCGAGCTGATCGATTTCTTCATTATGAACTATATATATATATATATATATATATATATACATGCATAAAGATTGATCGATCGTCCTCGTTTCATGTCGAGATAAGTAAATATTTCATGAATACCGCTCGTGTGCGGTGCTTTTTGGCCTAAAAATACCAACAGCTCGCTATATATTATCGATTCAAGCCATTCAGGGGTGTATATAGACACTGCACAAGGGTAAGGGGGATGAAACACGCGAGGGATGGTTTTAGCAGTTAACTACATGTATATATGTGGATAAATAAATAGAATCGAATATATATATATATATATAGGACATGGCAGTTAGGAATCGAGTAAAACAGGGAATACGAGAGGGGTTGGAAGGGTGTTGGGGGGGTGGAATATTTGTTTTATCGGTTACTGGTTCATCGAACCCCTTCTCGGCATTAATCATGGTCAACTATATATATACGTTGTATCTGCTACTATTAATTAACACACAGAGCTTCATTTATTTCCCCGGAAATTAGAGAAATATCTATCGAAAGTTTATTTACAAATACACGTATATATTTACCACTGTCCATTTAAATTTTCAAAAGTAAAATCCCAAAAAAATCATCGAAAATTCTCATCCAATGATTCAATGATTCTGGTTCATCGAACCCCTTCTCGGCATTAATCATGGTCAACTATATATATACGTTGTATCTGCTACTATTAATTATCACACAGAGCTTCATGTATTTCCCCGGAAATTAGAGAAATATCTATCGAATTAATTATTTAATTAACACACAGAGCTTCATTTATTTCCCCGGAAATTAGAGAAATATCTATCGAAAGTTTATTTACAAATACACGTATATATTTGCCATATAAATATATATTGTCCATTTAAATATTTAAAAATAAAAACCAAAAAATCATCGAAGATTCTCATCCAATGATTCAATGATTCTGGTTCATCGAACCCCTTCTCGGCATTAATCATGGTTAACTATATATACATGTTGTATCTGCTACTATTAATTAACACACAGAGCTTCATTTATTTCCTCGGAAATTAGAGAAATATCTATCGAAAGTTTATTTACAAATACACGTATATATTTGCCATATAAATATATATTGTCCATTTAAATATTTAAAAATAAAAACCAAAAAATCATCGAAAATTCTCATCCAATGATTCAATGATTCTGGTTCATTCTCGGCATTAATCATCGTCAACTATATATACACGTTGTATCTGCTACTATTAATTAACACACAGAGCTTCATTTATTTCCCCGGAAATTAGAGAAATATTTATCGAAAGTTTATTTACAAATACACGTATATATTTGCCTCTGTCCATTTAAATTTTCGAAAGTAGAATCCCAAAAAAATCATCGAAAATTCCCATCCAATGATTTATTGGCCGGAAAAGCTTCGATAGATGAACTCGCAAATTTCCAGCTTGCATCGATTTTCCTCTCCGCTCCTCCTGTCCGCCCTTCTGTCGAGTGTTCGAAGCATCTCGAAGAGACTCCTCGACGATAAGAAAAAGAGAGAAACAGAGAGAGAGAATTTCTCGAGAAGCATCAAAACACTCTTGGACTTTTGTGACTTTCGTTTATAGAGTTTTTTGTTTCTTCGTACTTGGAGGGTCACTTGAGAGAAAATCGCGAAAACTTGAAATTATAAAAAAAATAATAAATTGATAAATAGACGTGAATACATTTATTAATGAATTAAGGGTTAATGAGAATAGGCTGATAATAATTTTATGAGACAATCTGAATGAGACAATTTTGTTTATTTTCATTGATGACTTATTCAATAGTGTGTGTGTGTGTGTGTGTGAGAGAGAGAGAGAGAGAGAGAGAGAGAGAGAGAAAGAGAGAGAGGGAGAGAGAGAGAGAGAGAGAGAGAGAGAGCGATGAGAGGGGAAAATGTGATTGGAGATTTTTGTCGTTGACTTTTATGATGGATTTTGACGGGTCTCAAGGGATGCAGTTCCAAGGAAATCTCCTGAGAATTCATCGTAAAAGCTCTCTCGTCATCCCTCGTTATATTGTCCAGTTTTTTTCGAGGAGACACCACATAAATAAATATCTGGGGGATCCCATGACAAATCGACAGGGCTGCGACTCTCGCAATTCTTCAACCCACCCCCTCGCCTCTTTAGTTTATTGTAGGGCAAAAAAATACTTGAATGGGCGAATGGATTTTTCGAAAAATGACTAGAGTATTACGTTACGTTGCCATAAAAAATAGGAAAAGAAGAAAATAATGGTGAAGTTTACGAGTCTATCACTTTGTCCAGTAACTCCATATCCTTATTCCTCTTCACCGTGTCAATTTATCCTTAATAATTGATTAGAGTAATTGACATTCTCAATTGAATCTCTCCTCCACCCTCTTTAGTTTGTTGTAGGGTAAAAAAAAAAAATACTTCAATGACCAAATGGATTTTTCGAAAAATAATGTACTGGAGTATTTTGTTATATTGCCCTAGAAAATACGAAAAGAAAAAAATAATCATAAGGTTTACCGCAGCCTATCTTTTCAGGGAGGAATCTCTCTTTATAAAAATGGTGATTTTTTTTCTCTCACACTCATGTCAATTTGTCGTTAATAATTTATCAAAATGATTGACATTCCTATGACTTTGATTGAATCCCTCGACTCTTTACCATTTCACACACGAAAAATGTTTATCTTCCAACGAAAATATAGCATTAAAAAAAAATGTTATCGTGGCAATAATCAATTTATCAATTTTACGACAAATTTCGTGACAAAAATCAATTTATCAATTTTACGATAAATTTCATGTGAATCAAATAAAATTTATTACCATCGAAAAATTTATATTCATTTAATCAAATTAATTCGCTTGCCTATTGTCCATTTTTCAACTGGCCCATATTAATTTTTTTTTACTAACAAAATAAACTTTGCTTGTGATATTTTTTTTTTCATTCCAATAAATATTTATTTGTTAATTATTATAAATTCAATTTGCTTGAAACAAAATACGTTTTTCTCAATGGCATTTTTAAAAAACATACATAACTTATGAGGATTCGATACGGATCGTGTATTATTTAACATTCTCGAAATCCTGAAAAAATTCCAATCTCCATACATCCGGTAAGCAAGATCGGTCGGTAAATTCCCGGAAGTATTCGGACGTCGTCGTTGTTGGCCGAGTTCCAGCCATATGCTCTCTTGGCGAGATGGCGAGTGACTTCCTCTTCTCCCCCCTCCCCTCCCCCACTTTCCTCCACTTTCCTTCGCGCCCCTCAACCTCGATATATGCAAGTCTGCAGGATCATGTGGAGGCTGTGTCCCTCTCGATCAGCGTGTCGGGAATTTTCTCAGAGTTCTCTCTCTCTCTCTCTCTCTCTCTCTCTCTCTCTCTCTCTCTCTCTCTCTCTCTCTCTCGCTCTCGCTCTCGCTCTCGCTCTCGCTCTCGCTCTCTCGTAGTGCACGTGTCGATCGATTCGCCGCAATCTCTCTTGGAGCCTCTGGGGTATAAAATATACAGTCAATCGGTCAATTTCACCGTGTGGAAATTTGTTATTAATTTTATAAGTATTTTTATTTTTCCTCTTTTTCATGTTTATTCCTCTTCGACTTGCTTGTATTATACTCGGTTGCCCCGAATAAGTAACGAGTGAAGCCAGCTGGTGTCATTTCTATAATGTAGCAACTGAAGCTTTCAAAAGTAATTTTGGCAAGCTCGCATTTCTACTGTTTTACACGAAGCAATTAAAAAATATTCTCTCTCATCATCTTTAATATTGTTGATCGTGCAAAAATTACCTTTACTTTTGTTTATCGTAATTTAATAATCCATATAATTAATTTAATAATCCATATAATTAATTTAATAATCCATAAGTATAGTCAACTTAAAAATGCATTGAAGTATGAAAAATATTTTCACCATCTAACCCAAACGTTTCTCGTAACTACCTCGAGACGATTTCGTCGAAGAACTTTGGTTGATCGACCTACTCGAGTCTCAGTGAGTTTGCTACGATATGATTATTTTATTGCAAAGTTTGCAAACGGCTTTTTTTTTTAAATATAATCCATAAGTATAGTCAACTTAAAAATGCATTAAAGTATAAAAAATATTTTCACCATCTAACCCAAACGTTTCTCGTAACTACCTCGAGACGATTTCGTCCAGAAACTTTGGTTGATCGACCTACTCAAGTCTCAGTGAGTTTGCTTCGATATGATTATTTTATTGCAAAGTTTGCAAACGGTTTTTTTTTTTTTTTAAATATAATCCATAAGTGTAGTCAACTTAAAAATGCATTAAAGTATGAAAAATATTTTCACCATTTAACATTTTAGCAATTTACTTGCCACTGCTAATCATTTTAATTTTACAAGCTTGAAAAATTACAAGTTCGAATATACAATATTTTAATAAATTTCTTCATATATTTTCGTAAACTAAACTACCGTAGTTTTGTCGGAACGAAAACTCAACTTTAACGATCAAAAAAAAATGTTATTCGTCATCAGTCAAATATTATAGAACAAGGCAGATATTTAAATCAATAATAATAATAATGTTTTCGATTTTGCGGAAAATAAAAAAAAAGCAATGCTCATTATTATAGTGATAATTATAAAAAAAATTGGCTCTTTTCTTATTCGTCATAAAATACCAAAGGCTGTTATCGAGTGTCTGCCAAGATCGATTTCCGTCAGTGGTTTGTAGAAAATTGGTTCGAATGAGGGTTAAATTTATATTCCAGTTTTTTTTCGGATCCAATCACGATAAGAGGCAACCTCGGTGAAAACACTGGGATATCCGCGTTTTGCGCATCCATTTCCCCACGAGGTAATACCAATGAGACGTCCATTGACAGTCAATGGACCACCAGAGTCACCACTGCACGAACCTCTGGCCTGTCGGCGATAAGTAATGCAAATTTGTCCACGTGATATTCCGCCAAATCTTAGGTACATCAAATTGCATTGGAGTTTTGATATTAATGGAGCGCTGGCTGTTTGCAAAACGTTCGTAAAATATCCGTCCTCAACAATTGCACCCCAGCCCGTTACAATCGCCATAGATCCAGGCATCGTTCTCTCGAATAAATTACACATCTCAATGGGTCTTCTCGTAGTATCGAATTTAAATGGTGTTTCCACTTCAATTAGAGCAATATCATGAACTGGCTTTCTAAGGACGCTGACTTTGAATTTTTCATGCTTGATTATATTCTTAACCGAATGTGAGCTACCACCACTTGACAATGTATTGGTACCAGCGAGTACAGAGATCAAGTCAGCTGAGAAACCAGCACAATGAGCCGCTGTCAAGACCCAATTTTGGCTAATTATCGAACCACCGCAAAAATGTATACCAGAATGTTGCAATGACACCTGATAAGGCGCATTTTCAATGCTGGTTGGCGAACCACCGATTACACGACTGGTACCGATCGAATTTCTGGGATTTGGGAGATTTTCGTCGGCTGGTACGAGATCAGCTGAAAAAAAAAATAATAATTCACAAATATTTTCATAGAGATGATAAAAAATTGTATTTTTAAATAAATATTAAAAGCTATTAATAAATTATACACTTACTAATATCAACTGCCACGAGTCCTGCAAATACTAGAAAATTGAACATTTTTCCAACTCGCTGGGTCACTCGCTAATTATATTTTCTTTCAAGATCCACTATTTATATTAAATTTCGTTAATTTTCGTGGCACGATATGATATTTTTTTTTTTTTGGCTTATTCCATATATATATATAATCTTTTGAATTCAGCGGAATAACGATATTGCTAAATGCGAAATGATTTTTTCCGAGCTGGCAAAGTTCTAATCACGGAAAACATACGAAACGATTTCCGTTTCCAATCGATCTTCATTGTACGCTCAGCTGATACGAATGCAGCAGTAAGTTTTGAATATTACGCGAAGCCAATACCAGATTAACGAATGATTTTAATCGTTTCCGAAAACAAAAAAAAAATTGAAAGAACGTTTCGCTATTGCTGGTAATCAATCACTCAAATTTCCAATATCCACAGAATAAGAATGACATTATACCGATAAGAATTGATAAATCTTACGAAATCGATCCCAATCCAGAACACATACGACACGTAATTTGCATAAATGATAATGTGAATTATTGATCGTTTGATTGCATTAAAAAAAAAATATATAGAAGAGAGAGAATGACAATCTGACAAAAATTAAATATAAAATTGAATAAACTATTCGAGGTCTTTAAGGTTTTTATTCCTAACCGATGACATATTTCTATAACTTCTCATTCTCCTTATTTAACGTGCATGAATTCTCCCAGTAATAAAAATACACGGTGTATAATTCATCAGACATATATCGTCTTTTTTTAACATATTTTATCGCGGTCTGTTATGCGATTATCGGCGAGGATAAAGAAATCTCATAGTCCACAAATACTACACATATATATATATATATATATATATATTGAATATAATTTATCATGGGCTATTGGACTGCCTGATATTTTCATTCGTCAGTCAATTTAACTCAAAAACGTACCATGCTCTATGTACCATTCTCAACTCATCCTCATAACCCAGAATTTTCCAAACCAACCTCCTATGCATTTATACCTTCTCCATCAATAATAATTTCACGAGCAATTTCCGAGTCACACGAATCACTCGTGAATTCAGCTCGTCACGACTATGCTGCTTATCGGTGATTATCGGTGAGGACAAAGAAATCTCATAGTCCACAAATACTACATATATATATATATGTATATTGAATATAATTTATCATGGGCTATTGGACTGCCTGATATTTTCATTCGTCAGTCAATTTAATTCAAAAACGTCCCATGCTCTATGTACCATTCTCAACTCATCCTCATAACCCAGAATTTTCCAAACCAACCTCCTATGCATTTATACCTTTTGCATCAATAATAATTTCACGAGCAATTTCCGAGTCACACGAATCAGCTCCTCACGACTATTCTGCCATCCCCAGTTTTACCATCTGGGTATTTCACTCTGGACGATTCCTTGTTGTGTTTCAATGTACGCACCTATGCACACACACACACATGCATGCATGGTAAAATTAAAAAAAAAACAGCATCAAACCTCCATTTCTATACTGCGTGCTCCAACTCCGATTTTTTGGAAACAAAAGTTGTACGAATAAAAATGATAAATTATTTATTCGATTACATTCTGCGTACAGTGTAAAAATAAAAGCTAACTATAATTTATCGTAGGGTAGAGGAAAGAAAATTGATTATTATAGAGAAGATCGAGTTCCACATAGAGACATCCGCTCCGCTGGGAAAAGAATAAAGAGTTGTATTTTTTTTTTTTGAATTATGACTTTTCAGTTGGAATTTTAATTCCAAGCGTTAAAGTTTTGCAAAAGAGTGTCATCAGCACGACCGCGATGAGACTTGACTTGGGCACCGATGCCGATTATCTGCTTGATGATTTCATTGATTTGTCGATCCATTCGCGGAAATATCCAACCTCGGTATAGACACCAGGATTGCCAATAGCCGCGCAACCGTTTCCCCATGAGACAACACCAGCCAGACGATCATTGACGACGAGAGGACCACCGGAATCACCTTGACAAGCGTCCTTTCCACCTTCCGGATAAGCTGCGCATATCTGGCCAGGGTTAAGCTTGGTAATGATCGAATAGGCTTCGTTACACTCTTCCTTCGAGATAATTGGGACACTGACAGTTTGGAGCTTTTTAGGTATGACAGTTGCTGTGGGTGAAGTTGTTCCCCAACCAGTAACCACTGAGTACAGTCCAGCTTCCGTTTCTTCGTTACTCCCGTAGAGTTTGATTATCCGACGGGTTGCATCGAGGACAAATGGCTCGTCGATGCGAAATAGGGCAATATCGTTACTTGGAATACCATAAATATCTGTGGTATAATTTTCATGACTGATGATGAGAGAAACAGCGTGCAATGTGCCACCAACATGGCTGTGAACCGAGCCAGCTCGTACCCGATAACTAAGAGGTGAGAGGGTTGCACAATGAGCAGCTGTCAGTATCCAATCTTTGGCAATTATGCTACCACCGCAGTAGTGACGTCCACCAACACCGATACTGACTTGATAGGGAATTTCCTCAATTGCCGTGTCTTCGCCACCAATTATACGACCGTCCGGAAAACCTGACCTTGTCAACATTCTTGGAATTGGGTCGGCTGTAAATTTGGAATGACATTATTCGATAAAGTTTGGCTCATGTTTGAATTTAAGGGTTCGTTTGTCGTATTTTCGAGGGCTCTCATTCGTATGTTAGTGCTTTGCTTTTGGGTGATTGTTAGTCTTTCAATATTTTAATTAATGAAGAATAATTTGAAATTATAATTTTTTTTTATTGCTTTGCAAATAAATGTTTATTCGTATGTGATTAGGAAAATAATTTTTAATCATTCGAGAGTGGTTTTTTTTTTTTCATTAATTGTTTAAAACAAATTTACGAGAACTTACCGAATGCAACGCCGACCAGGGCAATTACTGCTATAAACTTGATCATCATTGTCTTTCCTCTACCAGATGCTTACTGGTTATTACGGACAATTTATCGGCTATATATACCCAACGAGGGTCCCGGGACTCATATCATTGTCAATCGATAATGCTCGGTACATTCTTGTCTGTATTACATTTCCTGCCTGCAACGATGGATTTTTCTTATCATTCTCTTGTCGTTGAATGTGCCGGTACACCTATCAGCTCATCGGTACTTGAGAACAATCGAGGTTTAAATTATGTTCATCGATATAAACCCGAACTGCTCGATTTGGGAATTATCGTTCGTCACATTCCAGCCCAAATTAAATGAAATTTATTTCTGTCCGTTACGCGATAAAAAAATATGCCATCTTCGAATTAGATTAATAAATGATGTTTGTTTTCGTGAGGGTTCTTACGTTGAGTTGATCAACGTTTCGATCAACTCAACGTTTCGATGACGTTTTCAAAATTTATCCCGAACGATATTGAAATATTTCATGAATGTTCTATTTTACGATATATCGAATTTAAATTCTATTCAATTTTTTCCATAATTAAGTAAATATTTTGCTTCCATAAATGTTTTGCATTTAATACGATATGTTTATTCGTAACATTCCCGTTTACTGCTGAGACAAATTTTCGTTGATAACTTTTTTTTTTTGTTTCATCGAATTTCGTTGCATTCCAACGATGCAACGTTCAATATCATCGTTTGTCATGGTGGCCCATTCGTTCAAATCATATTTTTCATCAGCAATGATTTTCTTGAGGACAAAATTAATTGAGATGTAGGAATACTGACGCAGTGAGCAGCAGTTAAAACTTAATTTTTCGATATTACACTGACACGAACAGCAATGACTGTAGCTTATCAGTTGGATGCTGATTTGATGAGGATTCTCCTCGATCTTTGCCTCGATCTTTGCCTCGATCTTCGCCTCGATCTTTGCCTCTGTATCGTTTATTATTCTACCGCGGTCAGACCCTGGAGCAGTGAAAATCCATGGTCATTCAGTCTGGGCACTGGACCAGCTGAAGGTACCCGAGAAATATAAGTTCAAAGTTTTATTAATATAAAAATCGAGGAACGTGCATAAAAAGAAAAGAAAAAACGAAGAATATTCGGTAATATATTGAATTTTTTTTTTATCTAAATAGGATTAAAGTATTTAACGTATGCGATCACGGTGCAACGAATTTAAACATTTTTTGATCGTCCTGTACACGTAGTACAGAAATTTCGAAATGATTACGATGCAGTCTATATCTGTCACATTTTGTTATCCGTCAACATTGCGATGCGTATCTCTAGATCGCACACTCGAAGTCATTTTTATAGATCTCTTGACCTGTGTAACTCGTGATATCAGAAACTTCCCTCGAAATAGAATGGTAAAAAATTTATCTCGATAACCAGGAGAGGATTTTGTAAAAATTTCATTGACCTTTGGAAAAACCTGACTCTTCGATTTCGCCACTTTTTCAAGTACGTGAGATAAGGTATTATCAATTCTGTTGCGTTATCAGTCAAACTGCTACCGTTTATAATCAATCCAATTTATCAAAATGCTCGAATTATCGAAAATTTTTACGTTTTATTGCATATAAGAATCTACCGAAATTATAAAACGCTATAGCGTTTTATAATTTTATCAATAATATAATAATATTTATAATTTTATAAAACGCTATAGCGTTTCATAATTTTATGAAAAATGATTGTGCCATGTATGTGGATGGATGATGAAAAAATTGTATTTTTTATTATCTTAATGATATTTAAGTTTTCAAACATATGAATTTACATTCGCAATGAAAGTGATGCGGTTCAACTGTTCATCGACTTGTCTCAATCAAATTTTTGAAAATAAAAAATCGTTGAGTACTAAAAATTTTTAAACTGACAATTCCAAATGGTTTATAGTAGGGGTGTGCAAATAGCCTTCGATTCGAATACGGATTGCATAATTCGAATTTTCGAATAATTCGAAATGTTAAATAATTCGAGTTCTTCGAATAATTTGAGTTTTTTTTTTCCAATAATTCGGGTTTTTTTTTTCGGATACTTGGATTTTTTTTTAGTCGAATCGAATAGTTTCAATGATTTGGAGTGACGTCATGAAATTCCTCAACGGACGAAATTGTATCTTCTTTCTGGCCTCGAGAAATATTTCGTTTTTGGTGCGAAAGACTTAAATGCCAGAATTGACCTTGATCCAATCACGGTAACGAGCGATCTCGGTAAAGACAGTGGGATGTCGCTGTTGGCCACAGTTCCATATCCACGAGATAACACCAGCGAGACGTCCATTAATGGTCAATGGTCCACCGTCGTCATCAAAACAAATACTCTTGCCACCCTCTCGATAGCCAGCGCACATTTGGCCCTTGGGAAGTCCACCCAATATTGAGTAAAGATCGCTGCATATTTTGCTATTGATAATCGGTACTGTGGCGATTTGAAGAATTGATGGGAAAGGTCCTACACCTTTCGCACCCCAGCCAAAAATTACAGACATTGTACCAACTGGTGTCTCCTCACCAGAGTTGAAAAGTTCAATTGGTTGACGTTTCGTGCCGAAGATGAATGGCTCCTCGACACGAACGAGAGCAATGTCATTGTGTGGTATACCACGAGGTGAAATTTTGTATCGTTCGTGAAGGATTACTGTAACGGCAGTGTGCCAGTGAGCCACCCTTCCTAGCGTTGTTCGAACCAGCTTGAATGCGGTATGGGAACCGAGGGTCATTAACACAATGAGCTGCGGTCACGAACCAGTATTCTGATATTATGCTACCACCGCAACGTACTAAGCCAGTATCAGGTTCGCGCAAATTGATTTGATAAGGCACTTTCTCGATCGTCGTATTTTCACCGCCTATGATACGACCAGATGGTGACCATGGAAAACCACGTGGCAGGTCTCTCGATAGTGTGGCAGCTGCGAGTAATAAGAAGAAAAGAAATTGAAATTACAATGAAAATTAAGCAATTATGAGTAAGAAGAAGGTGTGCGAAGGCTTATTAAATGATTCTAATAATTATGACTTGATTTTAACGAGGCAAATAATCATTTGATTTTAATATAATTATTCTGCAGTTCATTATTTTAGTACTTTATCAATCTTCGAGACACTCGTGAATTGTTATTTCTAGCTCTTTATTTATTTGTTGATTGAACCAGCTGATCCTTTTTATTTTTTACACGATAGAAAGGAACACTTTTTGCGTGGATATTTGAGTTTGAATGATCAATAATTAATTTCTCATTCGCTCGTATTTAACGTTTCTTTTTATTTCACCCATGTTCGTGGTATGTGCAATTCAGAATTGGGCCCACTCCAAAAAATGCGTTAATGAGTTACGTTTCAATAACATCATAGAGAATGTTATTTAAAATTGTTATTTATCACTCGGTATTCATTATTTTTTTATGATGATTAATGTTTTTTTTTTCCGTAAATTTTTTTACTTACCGGATGCCAATGTGGCTAAGGCCACCAGTGCGAGAAACTTGATCATCTTACGAATTTACGATTGAGAGTAAATTTTCATGATAAATTCTATCTTATATATGCTAACTGACGGCTTCCATCGTACCCTTGACTTATCTCCAGTATCAAAATCCGGTAGTCGCAATCACACCATATCAACAACAAACAAATTTATTGCATAATTTTTTGGTTCCTGATATGCTTCGATTGGTGTTGATCCACTAGAAATCCGATAATACATCTCAGTGTCGATTGATAATTATTAATGATTTTTTTCATTATTTCATAACAAAGAAGTGTTGCAATCATGAAATACGCGGGTTATTATATGTTCGAGGAAATCGGAATGAAGACAAGGTCGAGTGAACACCAAAATCCGTAAAATTGGTTGAAAAAAAAAAATTATATAATAATAATAAAGAAGTATACAAAATTTGTCGGATAAAAAAATCGATAAACAAAATTCTATTTTCAATGCGAGTCTGTAGAGACGACGGAATATTCCAAAATTTGTAAATCCTTGAAAGATGTCTGCCCTTTTACCACCAAAATATTTTTTTTTTTCAGCCTCACGAATTATTTCTTTCCTTATTTAAAAAAACAAAAACGCTATCTTAAATTATCACAACGTCCCTTTTATCAGATCTCGTTCGCAAAGTTTTGACTGGCACGTGCCTTATCTCATTTTACATCGAGGTATATCGACAATTTTACTCAGTCTGGCAGTAGATCGAGATTCGAGCGAGCTCTAACAGTCTCAAGAAGAAGAAGTTTACGATGAGCCGATAATTAATTGGAGATTTAGTTAAATTCGTTACAATTAGTAAGTTAGTAAGACAATTATCGTCGAATAATTTAATTAATTGAATGTAATTGGTACTTGTATTTTATTCGAATAATCATATCAATTAAATTAAACAATAATTAATAATGATTTATACTAATTATTATATCCTCAAACGATTCGACTGAATTAATTTACTTAATCAGCACAATTCACAATTAATTTCACGATGGATTGACTCAATGAGATTTGACAACATAAATGAAAAATAAAACAGCACGATTTAAACAATTGAAATGTATGTTTTTGTGCTATTTTTATTGGATAAATCTCACAAAAATTATTCAAACGATTGAAAATAAAATCTCCATATAATAATAGCGAAAAGCCTTAAAATTTTTTTTTTCTTTCCCCATCCATGATTAAATTACTTGATCGAATAATGAACATGAATTCATCAATATTCCGGTATGCCTCAATTATATTTCATCTCCGTAATTAGCTCTATCAGCTCACTTTGCAATTGTTAATAAAGCTTTTGTTATTATCAAAACGTGGGTGACCGTGATTTTGCCACAACATCGATACGATTTTTGGCTTTTCAGCGCAGCATTCGACGCAATATATAATTTACTCACAACAAGAGTCGACTTGGCGTCATATTTCCAACTACAGGCTTGCTGGTTTGGCAAGCCTCCCTTCCCCGCCTCTCGGACTCGAAAAAAATCAGACTGATTATCGAATTTTATTGAAGAAAAAAAAAAAAAAAAAATCATGAATATCAGCAATTTTCATGCCAGTTACACTAACAAGTTAACAGTTAAATTGAACAATCGCTCGATTGCAATTTGGATATAATGTTTTTTACCACGTTGAATAGAAGCTTGTAGCTTGCCCTTTAAATTATTAAAAATTATAATGCAACGCACCAAAAAATAATTTCAAAGCCTTGAGGCTTTATTTCATTCATTTTTCCTACGTTACGACATTATTATCAAACAAGATAAGATTTTTATACAATATTAGGATTATTTGACAAAATCATCGAATTATTCGAAAATCCGAATATTCGAATAATACTATTCGATTCGCATCTAATTATTCGCACACACCCCTAGTTTATATGAATTATGATCCAAGTTGGTTTATTCTGGTTCCCGTAGGATCAATGGAAATGGATGGAAAATGAAATTTCAACTGTACCCAATTAATATAATTTCATTGGAAAAAAAAAAACAAACACAATTGATGAATGGAACACAGAGAGAAAGGCCAAACAGGCAATGTGTTTCAATTAAATTCGATTAATTTTATTTCATCAACAATAAATTTTTCAATAAATTTCCAGTCAGATATAAATGTATTCGGTAATATCATAAACTCGTGCCAGAAACAACAAAAATAAAATTTACAATTACACTGAGGAAAAAAAAAAAATTGTATTTAAACCTATATCGTTAAACCGTATAATCAGTTGATTGTCCGAAGTACTCGAAAATTATTAAGTAACAAAAATCGCATAGTTTCAATGATTTGCAGTGACGTCATAAAATTCCTCAACGCACGAAATTGTATCTTCTTTCTGGCCTCGAGAAATATTTCATTTGTGGCGCGAAAGACTTAAACCCCAGAATGGATCTTGATCCAATCGCGGTGAGCAGCGATCTCGGTATAGACACCGGGAAATCCCCGCTGGACACAGCCCCTCTTTCCCCACGAGGTAAGACCAGCGAGACGTCCATTAACGGTTAATGGCCCACCAGAGTCACCTTTACAAATACCCTTGTCACCCTCGGGAGAGCCAGCGCATATTTGGCCCTCGGGAAGTCCACCGGCGCTTTGGTACATATCGTTGCATGTTTTCTTGCTGACAATCGGTGCTTTTACGATTTTAAGAATTGTTGGCTCCGTTTCCGAAGTAGTCTTACCCCAGCCACTTGATACAGACACTGCACCAGCTGGTGTCTCCTCACCAGAGTTGAAAAGTTCAATTGCTTGACGTTTCGTGTCGAGGATAAATGGATCATTGACTTGAATGAGAGCAATGTCATTGTATGGTTTACCATTTATAATTTTGAAACCTTCGTGGCGGATCATTTGAGCGATAGTGTGCACTGAGCCAGGCTGGTTTTGGATGGCCGAACCAGCGTAAATGGTGTTGGGACTTAGATTAAGACAATGAGCTGCAGTCACGACCCAGTATTCTGATATTATGCTACCGCCGCAATAGTGAAAGTCAGAGACGCGGAAACTGATCTGATAAGGCACTTCTTCGATCGTCGTATCTTCACCGCCTATGATACGACCAGATGGTGACCATGAAAAACCACGTGGCAGGTCTCTCGATAGGGTGGCAGCTGCGAGTAATAAGAAGAAAAGAAATTGATATTACAATGAAAATTGAACAATTATGAGTAAGAAGAAGGTGTGCGAAGGCTTATTAAATGATTCTAATAATTATGACTTGATTGTAACGAGGCAAATAATCATTTGATTTTAATATCATTTTTCTGCAGTTCATTATTTTATTACTTTATCAATCTTCGAGACACGGGTGAATTGTTATTACTAGCTCTTTATTTATTTGTTGATTGAACTAGCTAATTTTATTTATTATTTTTTATACGATAGAAAGGAACACTTTTTGTGCGGATATTTGAGTTTGAATGATCAATCATTAATTTCTCATTCGCTCGTATTTAACGTTTCTTTTTATTTCACCCATGTTCGTGGTATGTGCATTTCAGAATTGGGCCCACTCCAACAAACGCGTTAATGAGTTACGTTTCAATAACATCATAGAGAATGTTATTTAAAATTATTATTTATCACTCGGTATTCATTATTTTTTTATGATGATTAATGTTTTTTTTTCCGTAAATTTTTTTACTTACCGGATGCCAATGTGGCTAAGGCCACCAGTGCGAGAAACTTTATCATCTTACGAATTTACGATTGAGAGTAAATTTTCATGATAAATTCTATCTTATATATGCTAACTGACGGCTTCTATCGCACTCATGATTTATCTCCAGTATCAAATTCCGATAGTCGCAATCACACCATATCGATACAGTCGCGGTTTATCGCGAGATCCCGAAATATACATGAATATTTGTAATATACCTATTTTGCACAAAACGAAATATATATCCGTTATCTATTCGTCTTGAAAGTTTGGATAACGGTAAAACAAATTTATTGCACAATTTTTTAGTTCCTGCAATGCTTCGATTAGTCTCGATCCACTAGAAATCCGATAATCCATCTCAGTGTCGATTGATGATTATTTTATTTTTTATTTTTATTGTGTTCCAACGTATACCCTGAGGGTTTTTACGTACCCTTCCCATTCCTATCACTCCCTGCCTCCCTCCCTCGCTGAGCTAACCTAACTTCCGGTTCGTCCGCAGCTGACTCAGCTACACTGTACCGCATTCGCCATGGGGTACAGGGAAACTGCGGAAAAAACCTGTGCCGGTACAGTCGGCTCTTTCGGCAGAGTCGTAGTGTTCCTGCTACAAGGAATGACCAAACTCTGGGAAGTTTACCTCCCACTCAGCGATCCGATGCGCCAGCCAGCGCATGCGCGGCTAAGCGGTCACCGCACCAAGTACTGTCCGCGTCCAACGCTTCTGCACTTTGGTGACCGCCAGAGCCACACGCCGACCGCACACCTGTCGCTTTCGATCCATTGATGATTATTAATTATTGTAATTACGTGATTTTTTTCATTATTTGATAACGAAGAAGTGTTGGAATCATGAAATACGCGAGTTATCATATGCTCGTTATTTTACAATTTTGTGGATCTTACGTATTATATTTTTATTCGATTCCAATTTCAAATTTTATTTCTTCATCGATTCCCCCAGTCAAAAGACGAAATCCACAAATTTTCAGATTTCTCGGTAATTTTGGGTTTCTTAAATCCGACGAGAAATCCCAAATTCGACTTGACCCGAACATTTCGAGAAGCACACATTGCCCGATTTACACTTGCACGCTTTGTTTATCACAGAAGCTTCAGCGATTTACAAGTTTCTCTCGGTTAATTTAAAAAAATTGCTGAACTACACTCGACTCTGTTGCGGAAAATCCGAGTTGAATCAACATTGTGACAAAAGTCCTCTTCCTGCACTCACACTTAGACATACACACACACAGACTGCTATGGAAAGAACCGGAAATGCCATTCCGCATATACGCGATTCACTCGAACGTTGAGCTTGACAGGTTTTGATAAAACTTTCATTTCGCTGTCCCACGATTAAAACAATAACCAGGAGAGGAAAATTTCTAATACCGTATACAGTATTAACTCTTCATGAGCTTTCCAGCCGACGAGGGTTGAAAATTGCTTGACACTGTTATATACTTTATATATTATTATAATGTCCGAGAGAAATGAGAACACGTATGTTTTGCATATGAACAGATTTATTGATTACAATTACTAATTCTCGATCATGATACGTCACATCTTAGTCTAGACTGTTAGTTTTTATTTTCGTTGTCAACATGAAAGTGACTCGGTCAACCGTCACACCCGAGATTTATACCAGTTGTCACGAAATTTCGCATATCCATGAATGTAATGTCAAAGATTCTTCCTAATTTCTGGTCCTATCTCGATATACGTAATAATTTAAATATTTCTTTGCTTGAGGGGGTGGAGACTGTGAAAAACTCTTGTAATTATGTCACCAATGTTTTCGATTCTTTTTTTTTAAATCACTTTTTGGGTGGCTCGATTATGGGAGTAATGAAAGGTGCAGCTTTACCTTTCTTCTGATAAATTTATTTTCCAATTATGCAATAACTTTTTTTAACTCGCAATTGTCACGAAATTTCGCGTATCCATGAATGTAATATCAAAGATTCATCCTAATTTCTGGTGATGTCTCGATGTACTTAATAAGTTGAATATTTTTTTGATTTAAGGGGGTGGGGACTATGCAAATCTCTTATAATTATTTCACCGATCTTTTCGATTTTTTTGTCACGAAATGTGGCGTATCCACGAAAGTAATATCAAAGATTCCTCCTAATTTCTGGTCATATCTCGATATACGTAATATAACTACGAAACTACGCAAAGCTGAGCTTATGTTGAACTTACCTCTCCTTGAAATTGTCATTACTGGTAAAAAAAAATATATAAAAAAACGTGTCAATGATATTTGATCGCGAACAATTCTGAAAACTATAAGAATTATGTTACAAAATAACTCATCAATCATCCTTTTATTAATTATTTATAGCATTTAAGTGTCGATCAATTTTCGACATAAAAATAAACACCAAAATTTCCAGGCAGATATAAATTCATTCGGTAATATCATAAACTCGTGCTAGAAACAAGAAAAATAAAATTCACAATGACACTGACAAAAAAAAACATGTATTTAAACCTAGCAACATTATATTAGTTTCGCGTGAAATCGTACAGATAATAAGTCCATACATGATTTTTCATTTCATCAGTCAACAAACATTAATGACCATATATCGTTAAACCGTATCACCAGTAGATTGTCCAAAGTACTCGAAAATGATTGAGCGAGAAAAATCGCATAGTTTCAATGATTTGCAGTGACGTCATGAAATTCCTCAACGCACGAAATTGTATCTTCTTTCTGGCCTCGAGAAATATTTCGTTTTTGGTGCGAAAGACTTAAACGCCAGAATGAATCTTGATCCAATCGCGCTGAGCAGCGATCTCGGTATAGGCAGTGGGGTATCCGGTTAGGCCACATTTATATACCCACGAGGTCACACCAGCGAGACGTCCATTAACGGTCAATGGTCCACCAGAGTCACCATAACAACCACTCTTGCCACCCTCGGGATGGACAGCGCATATTTGGCCCTCGGGAAGTCCACCGAATTCTTTGTTAGCTTCGTTGCATGTTTCCTTGCTGATAATCGGTGTTTTTACGAGTTGAAGAATTGATGGAAAGCTTCCCGGACTGTTCGTACCCCAGCCAGTTGTTACAGACATTGCACCAGCTGGTGTCTCCTCACCAGAGTTGAAAAGTTCAATTGCTTGACGTTTCGTATCGAGGATAAATGGCTCATTGACGCGAATGAGAGCAATGTCATTATTTGGTGTACCATGAGGTGTTATTTTGTAACCTTCGTGAATGATTATTTGAGCGACAGTGTGCAATGAGCCACCCTGGTTTTTGTTTGCCGAACCAGCGCGCAAGCTCTTTGCACCTGTATTAATACAATGAGCGGCAGTCACGATCCAGTATTCTGATATTATGCTACCGCCGCAATTGTGATCGCCATTGTAGTGCAGACTGATCTGATAAGGCACTTCCTCGATCGTCGTATCTTCACCGCCTATGATACGACCAGATGGTGACCATGAAAAACCCAAACGTGGCAGGTCTCTCGATAGCGTGGCAGCTGCGAGTAATAGGAAGAAAAGAAATTGATATTACAATGAAAATTGAGCAATTATGAGTAAGAAGAAGGTGTACGAAGGTTTATTAAATGGTTCTAATAATTATGACTTGATTTTAACGAGGCAAATAATCATTTGAATTTAATATAATTTTTCTGCAGTTCATTATTTTATTATTTTATAAATCTTCGAGACACGGGTGAATTGTTATTACTAGCTCTTTATTTATTTGTTGATTGAACTAGCTAATTTTATTTATTATTTTTTATACGATAGAAAGGAACACTTTTTGTGCGGATATTTGAGTTTGAATGATCAATCATTAATTTCTCATTTGCTCGTATTTAACGTTTCTTTTTATTTCACTCATGTTCGTGGTATGTGCAATTCAGAATTGGGCCCACTCCAACAAATGCGTTAATGAGTTACGTTTCAATAACATCATAGAGAATGTTATTTAAAATTGTTATTTATCACTCAGTATTCATTATTTTTTTATGATGATTAATGTTTTTTTTTTCCGTAAATTTTTTTACTTACCGGATGCCAATGTGGCTAAGGCCACCAGTGCGAGAAACTTGATCATCTTACGAATTTACGATTGAGAGTAAATTTTCATGATAAATTCTATCTTATATATGCTAACTGACGGCTTCCATCGTACCCTTGACTTATCTCCAGTATCAAATTTCGATAGTCGCAATCACACCATATCGATACAGTCGCGGTTTATCGCGAGATCCCGAAATATACATGAATATGTGTAATATACCTATTTTGTAAAAAACGAAATATATATCAGTTATCTATGCGTCTTGAAAGTTTGGATAACTTTTCAATACTTCACTAAAATAACGGGGCAAAAAATATATTTAATCAAATATGACATAGAATTTTTTCATCTCAATTTCTTTTTAAGTGTAAAACATCAATTCGTATGAAAGACCTATTTGCCTCTCGATGTTACAGCTCAGAAAATCGAGTTGCAAATATTATGATCATATTTTATGTTCCATATACGATGTACAATCCATCGTCCTTTTCACGTCTTTAACTATCGATTTACACTATCGATTTGGCCCGGGGGTATGTCCTGTTCTCTCGGAATTTCTTATCTCTCGTACAAAGACTGTACTCACTTAGGGTGAAGAGAGAGCGAGAGAGAGAGAGGGCAACTTTTTATCAATAAAACTTGCCAGTCTCAAGTAAGCCAACAAATAACATAAAAATGTATATCTGTATATTTAAAAATACATAACATCACTAAAGCTTTTATCGATCAACCGGATATCGGTTCGAGAGTCAGATGGGAACTTTTCCATTTATGAATTTTTCGGGTCTTTCCAAACGTGAATATTGGCAATGCATCCTCGACACTCGACGATATCTTTTTTATATTTCGATAGATATATATATGTCTGTCTTCATTTCCTCGTACCCCAATCGAGTCACGAGTCTCGTTGGAAAACCCCAAACGAAAAATCCACATCATAATATGCCCAATCGATTATCTATGCTGGCGATAACGGATATATACAATAATAATAATAATAGCCCTGAATGGCAAATCTCAATTCTAGGAGGCTTCGCATAATCGTGATCGTTCAGATAACCGAATCGAATCGATCGGTCGTTGCACACTCACATATATGTATATAGTGTGATACAGAAGTATATAAATTCATGTTGTAATATATATATATATATATATATATATATATATATTAATCAATATATGTGTATATATGTATCAATATATGTCAATAGATATATATATATATCTATCGAAATATAAAAAAGATATCGTCGAGTGTCGAGGATGCATTGCCAATATTCACGTTTGGAAAGACCCGAAAAATTCATAAATGGAAAAGTTCCCATCTGACTCTCGAACCGATATCCGGTTGATCGATAAAAGCTTTAGTGATGTTATGTATTTTTAAATATACAGATATACATTTTTATGTTATTTGTTGGCTTACTTGAGACTGGCAAGTTTTATTGATAAAAAGTTGCCCTCTCTCTCTCTCGCTCTCTCTTCACCCTAAGTGAGTACAGTCTTTGTACGAGAGATAAGAAATTCCGAGAGAACAGGACATACCCCCGGGCTAAATCGATAGTGTAAATCGATAGTTAAAGACGTGAAAAGGACGATGGATTGTACATCGTATATGGAACATAAAATATGATCATAATATTTGCAACTCGATTTTCTGAGCTGTAACATCGAGAGGCAAGTAGGTCTTTCATACGAATTGATGTTTTACACTTAAAAAGAAATTGAGATGAAAAAATTCTATGTCATATTTGATTAAATATATTTTTTGCCCCGTTATTTTAGTGAAGTATTGAAAAGTTATCCAAACTTTCAAGACGCATAGATAACTGATATATATTTCGTTGTGTGCGAAATAGGTATATTACAAATATTCATTTATATCTCGCGATCTCGCGATATTGCGCCACTATATCGATATGTTGTAATTGCGTCTATCGGATTTTGATACTGGAGATGAGTCAAGGGTACGATGGAAGCCGTCAGTTAGCATATATAAGATAGAATTTATCATGAAAATTTACTCTCAATCGTAAATTCGTAAGATGATCAAGTTTCTCGCACTGGTGGCCTTAGCCACATTGGCATCCGGTAAGTAAAAAAATTTACGGAAAAAAAAAACATTAATCATCATAAAAAAATAATGAATACTGAGTGATAAATAACAATTTTAAATAACATTCTCTATGATGTTATTGAAACGTAACTCATTAACGCATTTGTTGGAGTGGGCCCAATTCTGAATTGCACATACCACGAACATGAGTGAAATAAAAAGAAACGTTAAATACGAGCAAATGAGAAATTAATGATTGATCATTCAAACTCAAATATCCGCACAAAAAGTGTTCCTTTCTATCGTATAAAAAATAATAAATAAAATTAGCTAGTTCAATCAACAAATAAATAAAGAGCTAGTAATAACAATTCACCCGTGTCTCGAAGATTGATAAAATAATAAAATAATGAACTGCAGAAAAATTATATTAAATTCAAATGATTATTTGCCTCGTTAAAATCAAGTCATAATTATTAGAACCATTTAATAAACCTTCGTACACCTTCTTCTTACTCATAATTGCTCAATTTTCATTGTAATATCAATTTCTTTTCTTCCTATTACTCGCAGCTGCCACGCTATCGAGAGACCTGCCACGTTTGGGTTTTTCATGGTCACCATCTGGTCGTATCATAGGCGGTGAAGATACGACGATCGAGGAAGTGCCTTATCAGATCAGTCTGCACTACAATGGCGATCACAATTGCGGCGGTAGCATAATATCAGAATACTGGATCGTGACTGCCGCTCATTGTATTATTACAGGTGCAAACAGCTTGCGCGCTGGTTCGGCCAACAAAAACCAGGGTGGCTCATTGCACACTGTCGCTCAAATAATCATTCACGAAGGTTACAAAATAACACCTCAAGGTACACCAAATAATGACATTGCTCTCATTCGCGTCAATGAGCCATTTATCCTCGATACGAAACGTCAAGCAATTGAACTTTTCAACTCTGGTGAGGAGACACCAGCTGGTGCAATCTCTGTAACAACTGGCTGGGGTATGAACAGTCCGGGAAGCTTTCCACCAATTCTTCAACTCGTAAAAATACCGATTATCAGCAAGGAAACATGCAACGAAGCTAACAAAGAATTCGGTGGACTTCCCGATGGCCAAATATGCGCTGCCTATCCCGAGGGTGGCAAGAGTGGTTGTTATGGTGACTCTGGTGGACCATTGACCGTTAATGGACGTCTCGCTGGTATTACCTCGTGGGGATATAAATGTGGCGAACGCGGATACCCCGGTGTCTATACCGAGATCGCTGCTCACCGCGATTGGATCAAGATCCATTCTGGCGTTTAAGTCTTTCACACCACAAACGATATATTTCTCGAGGCCAGAAAGAAGATACAATTTCGTGCGTTGAGGAATTTCATGACGTCACTGGCAAATCATTGAAACTATGCGATTTTAGTGACTTAATAATTTTCGAGTACTTCGGACAATCTACTGACGATACGGTTAAACGATATATGGTCATCAATGTTTGTTGACTGATGAAATGAAAAATCATGTATGGACTTATTATCTGTACGATTACACGCGAAACTAATATAATGTCGCTCGGTTTAAATACATGTTTTTTTTTGTCAGTGTAATTGTGAATTTTATTTTTGTTGATTATAGCACGAATTTATGATATCACCGAATAAATTTATACCTGACTGGAAATTTTGGTGTTTATTTTTATGCCGAAAATTGATCCACACTCAAATGCTATAAATTTTTATCTGCATCCTCGGAAATAGTAGACATTTGAAAAATTTATTATCGACGACATAAAATTGATCGAACTTAATTGAAAAACAAAAAAATTTAATTAAAAAAAACTCCCGACTGCAACAGTTACCAAAAATTCAATCACATAATAAGATTTAAAAAGGGTAAAATAATTTTCAGCTTTACAAGAATAATTGTTAATAATGTTAATTAATTATTATAAAAATTCATCCATTATTTTTAATACACTCGGGAGACGCCCTCCGATCACACAAACGAAGCGGGAACGTCTCCCGACGAAGTTTTGTTCTGATTCTCAAGCAAGATGCTCAAAATGTTCCAAAAAGTTCGTAAAACTTCAATCATTATGCAAAATTAGGTCAAGATAAATTCAGATGTTTCGGCAAGCATAGGACAAAACGAAAACATGTGACTTCACCAGGCCACAGCGAAACGCCTTTTTTTACTCCTGACTTTTTGCCCTGCGGGCAGTCAGGCAGTAAAAAAATGAAAATTCATAAAAAGATAAGATAAAAAAATATCATAAAGATACAGAAAAGTGTGTCTAAAAAGAGTCTCATATTATTTTCTATATTTAGTAAGGGACATTGATTCTTGGGATTCGATCGTTCAGAAAGGATAAAATAGAAAAAGCTCAACACACCCCATCGTTATTATTCGTCCACTCAAATATTCTATTTTTTTTAAATGTCTACATACGTTAGATCCTATAATACTATCCTATGATGATATTGTGTACATCAGCCAGATTTTCTTGAAAATTAAGAAAAATTTACGATTTTCTCGTCTTAAGAAAAAAATTGACGCACTCATTTACGGGCTAAGTCTGTAAATTAAACAAAAAAAAACCTAATAGTTATACCAAATTATTTTTAAGTATTGCGAGATTTCATTATTCAAAAATAATTATTCATAATTATTTTGTTTTTATTTTTTTATATTCAAACTGGAATGGGGAATTTCGTGTCGTAATTTTATGACCGTCAAATGACTGGTATAAATAACTGACGCAGAAATTCTATGTGGAAGTAAAACAGTGGAGCAGCTTGTGGTATTCAGTGAAAATTTTACAGATGGCAGGAATATCGTGACCGTGACACGGTGTCTTGTCGTGCCAACCAAACGTCTATACTACAGCAACCTCACGGTGTGCAAGTCGTTTTTATATGTCAGTTCTATTTTTTCAGCAAATGAAAAAGTGTAAAATAGCATGAAAAATGATAGCGGTAAACGTGTAATAAATCTTTTTCAAAGAATTTCAGTAGTAAAGGTATTTGGAGGTCAGACAATTCAACCAACGAAAAAATATTGAATAATTTTTTAAACTGTAATTGATATTTTTTATTACTCAAATAAATATCTATTTATACTGATCTATTTTTTTTTTTTAATTATTTCATTTATCGAGTAATGTAATTTATTTTTTCTTAAAAAAATCGAAAAAAAAAATGTTTTTTACGTGTTTCCCCTTCTCTGTATATATATGCTATATGCATGTAAATCTTTTTCTCATTTTTATACTCTTAAACTTCTCTCATATCACGGAATATTAACTTATTCACCCTGTTCAACCCCAATACGATGACATTCCGAGCTGAAATTAATATGTAATAAAACAAGTTGGAGTACGTGACAACGACTATGATGATACTGATTTAATGAGTGATAATAAGATATATTGATATAAGAGACGATATAAAATATAATTGAAAAATTAGTGAAGATATTCCGGATGTCTTATGAAGATAACTGTTTGGAAATTCAAGAATATTTAAGTCCAGTCTTAGAAT
Source organism: Dyspetes luteomarginatus (assembly GCA_963669185.1). NCBI lineage: Eukaryota > Metazoa > Arthropoda > Insecta > Hymenoptera > Ichneumonidae > Dyspetes > Dyspetes luteomarginatus. Next base: position 4,566,296 of record OY769906.1, read on the forward strand.
GGATACCAAGTGGACAAGATTTGAGATAATATTAAAAATAATATTTTTCTACTTGAATCCTTGAGAGTATTAATTATATGGAATCTCCAAACTTGTTTTTATCGTTTTTATATCGCGTGTCAGAGCAATATTCATCAAGATCACCCATATTATACTATATAGGTGCATCATATTATTTTCGATCCATCACACATCTATATATAGAAAAATACAAACCCATCAAATTTTCATGAGCCGAGGGCAACAATGTACGAGGTGTGTGAGCAAACGTTAAATCACCATCATAACTCATTCAACATTGCTGTCGTAAAAGTGTTTTGCTAATATCATTTTCAATTCATATAATATTTTGTTAATGTAATTTATGGATGAAGAAAAAATAAACAAAAAATTTATTGTTGAATTAAAGATTTTTTTCTTCTGCGACTATAAAAGAAATATTAGGCCTCGAATATCATACTGGATCATCGGAAATATCAAAGGAATGATATTAACATTTTTCTCGGGTTCGCGAGCGCGAATGAAATTGATGAAAACTTCCGTTTCCGGATATAGAATGAATAAGAGCCCAGTTTGAAACGGAAATGAAGATCGTGGCAAATCTTTCTTCTCGTGACAAACGATCGAGAATATACAGGATATCTTCCAACGTTGAAGGAAACGAGGAAATGGGAAAAAATACGACTTTCTCCTTGTTCTTTTTCGTTCGTGAATTACGTAACGCTCGAAGAATCAGTTCGAATTCGATCTTTTTCTCATTCTTACATGAACATTTTTCGATCGTTAAATACGACAAATGGCTCATCGAAGTTTAATGTGATCGATCTGTATGCGATATAAACAAACGATAAAAAACAAACGAAACGAAAAAATACCCTTTAACTACATTGCCAAAAATATCCTAGAATTTTGGGCGAATAAAAAAAAAAATCGAAATGTAATTAGAAAATTGAAATTGTGACAAATTAAATAAACATTCGGATAATCGAATCAATACATTAAATTCAGATCCAAAATGTGTTTGATTTTTTTTTTTTTACCAAATTCCATTTTATACATCGAAATAATATTTATTTGGTAAAGTGGATCAGGACTGAAAAGAAAATTTGAACAAAATTGTTGGATAGATTTTTTTTTTTGCCAAATAAATCTTGCTTTGGAATTTATTTTTTTAGGGCTGAATTGGCTTTATGGCATTTTCATACAATTCGAGGGGTCTTTTCTACTCGCGGAGGGAATAAAAATCTTCATCGGTCAATTCGGTAATGCTGTATAGACCCCGTCTGGATCTCCGGCTGGGTTTACCCTTCGACCTCATATACATATATATATATGCTCACTGTTACAGTGACCTCGTTCGACCCCGGGAGGGTCCTACGTTATAGCGACATGTATGGGGCGTTCTAGACTAACTCGACAGACCAGTCAATAAGGCGATTTTTCGTTTTTGTTTCTGATATGTTGGAGGCCAACACAAGAAGCGAGTCTATGCCAATTATCCGTTTTAAATAAAAATTAGGCTAGTCTTTATCAAAATTTTATTATCAGTGTTAAATTCTATACAAAATTCATATAAACGTACATTCTTTGTTGGGAAACAAAATTTATGAGATCCTTTCGAGAAAGTGTCTCACGAATCCTTTTCTAAAATCCTTTTGTACAAAATATTTTTTAAAAATATCTTATTTTTTCATCCATTTTTCAAAATTAATCGTTAATTCGTGACAATTAAATTATCGTTGTTTTAAAAGTAAAATAAGCATCTGATAGCCATTTTTAAATTAAGAAGCTATATTAAAAATCATTGATAATAATTATTTTGTTGAAAAATCCTTTTTCAAAATGGTCTTTGAATTAATATAAATATATATTAATAAAAATTTGGATTCTTCTTGTGAATTGCAAACCGGTTTTAAGCAATGAAATAATGAAAATTTTAATGAGATGAAAATAAATGCTTGATTTTAACAGTCACGACCAACTTCGGGAGGGGGGTGAGGGTCACCTAAAAAAATTATTTTCCAACGACCAATTAGCTGTGCAAATGTCTGGAAAATCGATTATGGTTAATTCAAAACTTCCCTGGTAACGATCACGCCATTTCGAAAAAAATACTGGCCACAGCCTTGTGGGCTGTCATGGAATGGCCCATATATAGTATTGTAGGATGGCAACCCCCTGAAATGGTTCTTCGTATGACGTCAGAGAGACGCGAGATGTATTATATAGACGATCCTGCGTATACCTAAATGTCGGGTAAGCGACGATCGCGCTCTCTTGTCGACCCCATTACTACCAATTTCGTTGCGACTACCGTAAAAGCATTGCCAGAAGCATTTCAACGCTACACATAACAACGCTGCTCCGAGTGACGATTAAAAAAATACCAAAATGAAATATGTGACTCTCGGACAGAACATTTGAAAAAAAATTATTTATCTCTGTCCTTGTCTTATTTGTTGTAAATTAAAGTACAAAAACAAATTTAATTGAAAAATAAGAGATGAATATAAAATTGAATGCTTTATTGAAAAAGTTTTTCATTTTTTCAAATTTTATTATTTCTCTATGTATAATCATAGAGTTTGAAAGTTTGTGTATATATATATATACATTCAAAAAATCAAATTTTAATTATCATCGAGGCAGATTTTGTTCAATTATTAGCTAATTATATAAAAAATAATTGGCAGTACCAGAATTTTGCTGGAGAAAAAAAAATTCACTCATTTTATTTTCATGATTCAAAAAGCTCGAAATCTTTTCATTAGATGACGATTATTATTTTTTTTTAAATAAAGATTTATCAAGGGGAAGAGTTGAGGTTTTAACAATTAAGTAGTAAAATCAATGACAATAGACAAAAAGTTAGTTTACATGCCCAGGATTTTTTTTTTGTTTACTAATCACACACATAAATAGCCAACTTTCTTCTCGATTGAGGTAATTTTCCTTTGATCATCAGCTAATATACAGCAATGGAGCTCTTGGAGAAAAAAAAATTCACTCATTTTATTTTCATGCTTCAAAAAGCTCGAAATCTTTTCATTAGATGATGATTATTATTTTTTTTTAAATAAAGATTTATCAAGGGGAAGAGTTGAGGTTTTAACAATTAAGTAGTAAAATCAATGACAATAGACAAAAAGTTAGTTTACATGCCCAGGATTTTTTTTTTGTTTACTAATCACACACATAAATAGCCAACTTTCTTCTCGATTGAGGTAATTTTCCTTTGATCATCAGCTAATATACAGCAATGGAGCTCTTGGAGAAAAAAAAAATTCTCTCATGTCATTTTCATGCTTCAAAAAGCTCGAAATCTTTTCATTAGATGACGATTATTATTTTTTTTTAAATAAAGATTTATCAAGGGGAAGAGTTGAGGTTTTAACAATTAAGTAGTAAAATCAATGACAATAGACAAAAAGTTAGTTTACATGCCCAGGATTTTTTTTTTGTTTACTAATCACACACATAAATAGCCAACTTTCTTCTCGATTGAGGTAATTTTCCTTTGATCATCAGCTAATATACAGCAATGGAGCTCTTGGAGAAAAAAAAAATTCACTCATGTCATTTTCATGCTTCAAAAAGCTCGAAATCTTTTCATTAGATGACGATTATTATTTTTTTTTAAATAAAGATTTATCAAGGGGAAGAGTTGAGGTTTTAACAATTAAGTAGTAAAATCAATGACAACAGACAAAAAGTTAGTTTACATGCCCAGGATTTTTTTTTTGTTTACTAATCACACACATAAATAGCCAACTTTCTTCTCGATTGAGGTAATTTTCCTTTGATCATCAGCTAATATACAGCAATGGAGCTCTTGGAGAAAAAAAAAATTCACTCATGTCATTTTCATGCTTCAAAAAGCTCGAAATCTTTTCATTAGATGACGATTATTATTTTTTTTTAAATAAAGATTTATCAAGGGGAAGAGTTGAGGTTTTAACAATTAAGTAGTAAAATCAATGACAACAGACAAAAAGTTAGTTTACATGCCCAGAATTTTTTTTTTGTTTACTAATCACACACATAAATAGCCAACTTTCTTCTCGATTGAGGTAATTTTCCTTTGATCATCAGCTAATATAAAGCAATGGAGCTCTGGGAGAAAAAAAAAATTCACTTATTTTATTTTCATGCTTCAAAAAGCTCGAAATCTTTTCATTAGATGACGATTATTATTTTTTTTTAAATAAAGATTTATCAAGGGGAAGAGTTGAGGTTTTAACAATTAAGTAGTAAAATCAATGACAATAGACAAAAAGTTAGTTTACATGCCCAGGATTTTTTGTTTGTTTACTAATCACACACATAAATAGCCAACTTTCTTCTCGATTGAGGTAATTTTCCTTTGATCATCAGCTAATATAAAGCAATGGAGCTCTTGGCGCAGGTGCTTCGCAGGTGCTTCTCGAGCTTTATACTCCCCGAGAGTGCTTAGTTCTGAAGTACAATTACGCGCCATGTGTGTGTGTGTGTGTGTGTGCATATGTCTGCCATGTGTGTGTATGTGTGTGTGCATATGTCTGCCATGTGTGTGTGTGTGTGTGCATATGTCTGCCATATGTGTGCGTGTGCATATGTGTGCCATATATATGCGTGTGCATATGTGTGCGTGGGTGCGTGTCTGTGAGTGAGCGCGTGCGCGTGCGTGAGTGGGCTGGTGCGCTTTGTATTCCCCGAGAGTGCTTAGTACTGAAGTACAACTATGTGCCATGTGCCATGTGTAGGTGTGTGTGTGTCATATGTCTATCATGTGTGCGCGTGTGTGTCCGCACGTGCGTGTGCGTGTGCGTGTGCGGCAACGGCGTCGCGACAAGCCTCGTGTTCGGAAGTTCAGAGCCTCGTGAAACAATGCCAAGGTGGACTCGAGTGTGAATATATATAGACCCAAATGCATTTCAAGACTCATCTATTACTGATTCTCGTTCTCTTTATTATTCTCAATGCGTTCTGTGCTCCACACGCACCCTTGTCACCATCGTCATTATAATTGAATAAAAATAAGAATAATAATAATAATTCTCGGCTATGAGGCAAAATTAACAATGACAAATTCAATGATACGTATTGAATTTTATCATTTATGGTTGTTAATTTGTATATTTAAATAATAATTAAGAAGAGTAATGACTCTATGAAAAATCATCCAAAAAAAATTTAACAGCCAGGAAAACATTCACAGACACGTTTGTGTATCTGTAATTTCGTCTCTAATGTATATCTGAGTGCATGGTACATGTCTATTAATGTATTATTCTTTATTAAGAACACAAATAACCCCAGACAGACTCTCACATGCACCCTTAAATATACACTTACGTTACACTCTTCATACTGACACTCACTGACACTCTTCACGCACTGACACTCATACAATAACATTCACTCAGAGACTCTCGAAACTTTTTCGAAAATTAAATAAAATGGTCGAATGATGTTGTGGAAATGTAAAACGTGAGGCTAATATTATTTTTATATTTTTAATTGTATATAGTTTACACTTTTCCACTATTGATACATATATATATATATATATATATATATATATATATATATACTACATCTCTATGAAAAATCATCCCAACAAAATTTAACAGCCAGGCAAACATTGACAGACACGTTTGTGTATCTGTAGTTTCGTCTCTAATGTACAGCTGAGTGCATGGTACATGTCTGTTAATGTATTATTCTTAATTGAGAACACAAATAACCCCAGACAGACTCTCACATGCACCCTTAAATATACACTTACGTTACACTCTTCATACTGACACTCACTGACACTCATACAATAACAGTCACTCAGAGACTCTCGAAACTTTTTGTTTATATCTAAGTGTCTGTCGACATTAAAAAAAAAACGTCGACTGTCTCTGAGTGCCTGTATAAGCAAACAATATATAAATTAGATAATATGAAGAAACTTTTTCGAAAATTAAATAAAAAGGCCGAATGATGTTGTAGAAATGTAAAACGTGAGGCTAATATTATTTTTATATTTTTAATTTTATATAGTTTACACATTTCCACTATTGATACATATATATATATATATATATATTCTACATTTCTTTGATGTATATATTTTATATCTAGTGCGATGAAAAAAAACTTACTAATCGATAAAAAAAAATCAGTCGTTGGATCGTAAAATAGAATTTAATCCGAGATTATCCGAGAAAAAAAGAGATAGGTGTGGCTGTCGTGCTTGGTACTCGATCGTTCTTACACTGATTGCCAAAGTGCTTTCGAGTAGAAAATTTCTCATTTGCGTTCGATCGAATCTCTAACCTACATACATGATCTATACTATCACACATTACCGTAACAAATATTTACACTGATGTACTTGTGGAGTGCATATGTAGATTGTGAGTATATCCATCGATCGTTCTGTGAAACATTTTTTTTAATTCTTGGCCAATTTTTCATAATTTTTATACAAATTGTATAAAATTAATTAAACATTATTTAGGTTTATTGATTTTTTTCCAAAAACTCATAATCATTTATTATATAGTTTAACGATTTCTTTAATTTCATTTATATTCTAAATTAACATTATAAAATCTTAGACAATCGATAATGAAAAAATATGTAAACACTCAAATCCGGTTTTCTCGTTATAATTTTTCTCTTGGAGACATCAAGAGAGAGAAAGGAACGACCAAAGTGCAACAGCATCAGTAGACTTGTCGTCTCGTGCTACCTGTTTCTGGATCACTTATTTCTTTCTTCCGGAGGCGCGGGAAAAGCCCAAAAGAGCCAGACAATAAGCTCGCGGGTTTCGTGATCCCCCTCTTGGCGAGGCGACGTGGGGAGGGGGGGGGGGATAATCGTGCCACCGGGGCGAAAACGAGAGCTTTGCCTCACCGTTTGTCGCGTCTATCGAGCCAACGATGCTCAAGAGCAATTGTAGTAGAAGATATATATATATATATATATATATATATATATATATATATATATATATAAACAACATACACATAATGCAGGTTACGTGCTATTATTCTCACTCTTATGCAAACAGGGACACGATGCAAAAATAGCTGAACGATCGATGTGACGCGGTCTCTTGTCGTGGCCAGTCGACCTTCTTCTCTCACGCGCTCATTATTTATATAGTTAGTAATTTTCTTTTTTTTTGTTCTCTCCCTTTTTCTCATTCTCTTATGAATTTATTGTGCTCAGCATCTCGTTAAACGAGATTACGAGTGACATTGTGCTCGATTGAATGAAGAGAAAGTTATGAAAATGAGAGAGAAGTGTGTCATTTTATTTCTTACATCGTCGACATGTTTTTTGCATTTTTTTCTTTTTTTTTTTCATTATTTGAAACTTCCCTCATTTTTTTTTCTTCTAAACTTTTAATTTCTTCGCTCAATTGCATAAAACTATTTTTTAAAAATTAAAATTGACGTTTTTGAAACAACAATTGGGTATAAAAAAATATTAATAAAGATAAATGTTAACTCTTTACATGCCATGTGAAAAACGCCACTAAGTGATCCATACAAATATAGGTCTTTCGAGTTTGACTACTTTTTCCCCAATTCAAAGTGGTTCTAAAAATTCGTAAAAATTTGCGAATATAATTTGAAGTTTGTAGAATAAATTTCTTTCACTTCATTTTGGAAAAAAATTAACTTTAGTATCATTTAATTAGCGAAGAATAATCAATAATTGGAGAGATAAATTCAACCGACCGAACTCGAATAATCCTTATTTTTAAGGAAAGGGTTAATATATATAAAACAAAAATGTTAATATTTTCTAGATTTATTTTGAAAATGAGGCAAAGGCTGACCTGTTTTTCTGTCTAAATAATTCCTCTATATATATATATATATATATATAGCGAATTAGTCCTTGGGTCATTCGAACGAAATTTATTCCATCGTTCATCACCATATATGTAAATGAAGATTGCGCCACGGTTGAATTGCAAAACTTTGTCAATCTGAAATTTTCACACTCTCGCAAGGGAGTAAGATAAGGGAGTAAGATAGAGAGCGAAGGGTGACGAAAATATCTTTATCAAGATCTGCAATTACTTCTACGAAAAATTACAACGTAATTTGTTTTTGGCACAAATATTTCTGTTCGAAAAATTGGGCATTTTCTCGTCGTCATTTGACCCAGGGTTCATATAATTATCAAAAGATGCTCATGCAGGAAAAATTAATCCAATCAAGCCAAATAAATATATGGTTTTGATTATCAATAAAAAAAGACGAAAAAAATTGTTTTGATAATTTCCAACGTTGTGACATTAATTCGTGTTATATACATATATATGTAAAGTTTTACATTGACATTTTTTATATGTAATGGCATATGCCCTTTGGCGAGACTGCCAGTTGGAATATATAAGAAGAATAACAAGAAACATATATATGTATATATAATAGCATGCACGAGGCCGGTGACCCTCCTTGACGTGAGCGAGAGGACTCGAGTAAGTCTCCAATTACGATGGAAAAATTTACAGCCCTGAGGCGATCAGAGTGCCAGCTAAAAAGTGACAGAGAGGGAGAGAAACGTGCATTCGAGTAGAGTTGAAGAGAGAAACAAGGAAACGAGCAGAGGAGAGAGAGAGAGAGAGAGAGAGAGAGAGAGAGAGAGAGAGCCCTCTGACAACGATAGATACTATATAGGCAGACATAAAAGGGCGAAAGAGAAAGGGGATATAAGGGTTGTGTTGTAGATTGCTCTGAGGGGGTGAGAATCGTCGCAAACTCCCGCAATAAGCACCCTTCTGTCTCTATTTCACCCTCTCATACTCTCAATTTTTTATCTCTCTTTTTCCCTCTTGTTACCAACAGTGAAACGAGCCCGCCTTACATAATGCGAAACAATGCAATTCTTCATTCGTCCTTCCTCGTTTCGATCGAAAATATTTTTTGATCTTCATTCCTTGAGACATGAAAAAAAATGAAATTTTCCAGCATCGAAAGAATTTCTTTCATACGTTTTTTCAATGCTTTCTTACCGCAAATATTATCCAGTATTTTTAACTTCCTGAAGACCCCAGAACGATTTTTTCTTGCACTTGTTTATTTTTATTTTTGACTCATTTATAAATAAAAAATTGACTTTTCTCAAAATTTTGGAAGTGCGAAAATTGTCATATACGTTTTATCCCAACTGTTGCAAAATACTACTTTTCGACGCGTACAAAAGTACATTGTACAGATATATAATAATATATATATAATAATAATATATATAATAATATATATATATAGGGTACAAAAATACATTGAACAGATATATAAGTGTCTATAAAAGTCTTCTTGTTCACTCATAAATCATAATTCACAAATTCACGATTGCGAATAATTTTGTGTGTCGTTCAACTCCCATAAATTCGGATCTGATCGATTTTCTGTTTCTTCTTCGAAGAATTAAAAATTCGCCCTAAATATTTCTTTCGTATTGCGATGAAATTCGTATCTGACACGAAGCGACCTTTATTATAAGTACGTTCATATCGTGAGTCATGAGATGCATTTACACAGTTTTGTTGATACTTTGTCAAACAAACTTTTGGATAATTTGTTTTTCTATATACATGAAAAAAGATGTAACGAAAAAAAAAAAAAAATACTATTTTCCCTTCTTGCATCAGGATGAAAGTTTGGCGATAAATTTTGCGAGCTTTCTCCCCTGGGGAATCTAGGCCAATGGTTATTTATTTTTCATGCACATATTTATCGATTCTTCTCTCTCGCTCTCTCTTTCTCTCTCACACACATACACATACGTTCGTGCAGTATAAAACGAGGTAAATTTTGAGCTGGTAATTTCGCGAGATCCTGTCACGTACTTTGGATTATCTACATATATTTATATCGCATATATAGATCTATCTATATAGAACGTTAATCATCCGTGGTAATAATTCTCTAATCCTCGCTGTGCTAGATGCTGCGTTGGAGATAATATTAAAGATCCCATATGGTGGATAAATTATGCGTAAAAGTGAAAAGTGGTGGGGAAAAAAATCTTCATTGTAATTTGAGGGAATTTAAAATCAAGTGACCTTCGCATCATCCCCCCCTCCCCTCCCCTCCCTTCGAAATTCAAAATGATAGTAAAGATAATATCGGATGATTTACGAGTAAAGGTGATAAAGCGGTGGGGAAAAAACCTTCATCGTAATTTGAGAACGTCTAAAATCGAGTAATGTCAGACTCGTTTTTTTTTTTCCACTTTCACCCCACAAATTGGGAATTATTTTAAATATATGAAGAATGATTTGGGCGTAAAAGTTAAAAAGTAATGGAGGAAAAAACCTTTATCGTAATTTGAGGGAGTTTAAAATCGAGTGACCTTCGCATCATCCCCCCTCCCCTCCCTTCGAAATTCAAAATGATAGTAAAGATAATATCGGATGATTTACGAGTAAAAGTGATAAAGCGGTGGGGAAAAAACCTTCATCGTAATTTGAGAACGTCTAAAATCGAGTAATGTCAGGCTCGTTTTGTTTTTTTCCATTTTCACCCCACAAATTGGGAATTATATTAAATATATGAAGAATGATTTGGGCGTAGAAGTTAAAAAGTAATGGAGGAATAAACCTTCATCGTAATTTGATAGCTGGTAAAATCGAGTGACCGCAGACTCGATTTGTTTTTTTTTACCCTCACCTTCGGTTATTCGAGAACGAATGCAAGCCCCCAGGCGAGTTTGCGAAAGATTAAAGAATAGAGAGAGAGAGAGAGAGAGAGAGGTTAGTAGCTCGCCAAATGAAACGAATATTGGATCCGTCGTGGATCGATCACGAGACCCTAAAATAGGTTACGAAAAGCCGTGTAGAACCGAATTGGATGAGAGCACGGATATCGGCTTTTCGTGTGTATGTGTGTCGTATAGGTAGAAAAGCAAAGAGTATGCTAGAATAAAACGATGAAGCTTCCGCTGAAGCCCACGGACTCGTTAAGGCAGCTGGGAGATGAAAAAAAAAAAAAATTGTTAGAGACAATTTTCCTATTAATTATTCATAAATTCTTGTTAAAATATGCTCTAGGATATATTGCTATATTCATAAGTTCATTAATTTGATGTGTTCCCATATAAAAATTATAAAAAAATTCATATACTTTTAGTCATTTTTATTTATTTTATGGCCTTTTATATCATAATACAAATGATATTTTTCATTTTTTTATTCCCCATTTTCGTATAATGATAAAATTAAAATTTATTTTTCTCATTTTAATTTTTCATTCAAAGGACAAAATGCTACGCGGATTTCATACTATAATTTATATTATATCGCACTATTATGATTCATGAATCATAAATTTAAATTTTTATTCAAATTAACTTTACGATTCCATATATTGACGATATGCTGAAACGCGAGGTCGTCTTTTGTAACTTTCGGATATTGTCCTTCCTCCCTTTTAACGGACTCGTTAAGGTAGCTGGGAGATGAAAAAAAAAAAAAATTGTTTGAGACAATTTTCCTCTTAATTCTTCATAAATTCTTGTTAAAATATGCTCTAGGATATATTGCTATATTCATAAGTTCATTAATTTGATGTGTTCCCATATAAAGATTATTAAAAAATTCATATACTTTTAGTCATTTTTATTTATTTTATGGCCTTTTATATCATAATACAAATGATATTTTTCATTTTTTTATTCCCCATTTTCGTATAATGATAAAATTAAAATTTATTTTTCTCATTTTAATTTTTCATTCAAAGGACAAAATGCTACGCGGATTTCATACTATAATTTATATTATATCGCACTATTATGATTCATGAATCATAAATTTAAATTTTTATTCAAATTAACTTTACGATTCCATATATTGACGATATGCTGAAACGCGAGGTCGTCTTTTGTAACTTTCGGATATTGTCCTTCCTCCCTTTTAACGGACTCGTTAAGGTAGCTGGGAGATGAAAAAAAAAAAAAATTGTTTGAGACAATTTTCCTCTTAATTCTTCATAAATTCTTGTTAAAATATGCTCTAGGATATATTGCTATATTCATAAGTTCATTAATTTGATGTGTTCCCATATAAAGATTATTAAAAAATTCATATACTTTTAGTCATTTTTATTTATTTTATGGCCTTTTATATCATAATACAAATGATATTTTTCATTTTTTTATTCCCCATTTTCGTATAATGATAAAATTAAAATTTATTTTTCTCATTTTAATTTTTCATTCAAAGGACAAAATGCTACGCGGATTTCATACTATAATTTATATTATATCGCACTATTATGATTCATGAATCATAAATTTAAATTTTTATTCAAATTAACTTTACGATTCCATATATTGACGATATGCTGAAACGCGAGGTCGCCTTTTGTAACTTTCGGATATTGTCCTTCCTCCCTTTTAAGATATCGTGACTCACGAGGGAAAACTCTGCGAGGGTTAAACGTTCTCAGATCTCTTGACTGAACTTTTCTCAGTAGGCTATATATATTATGAGAGAGAATTGCCATATTATAGTTCACGAGCAGGAGAAAATGCTGACGTGGTGAACTTCTCGTGTTCCGCAGTCTCACTCTCGCCCTTTTGTACCCACCGTTTTCCACAAAGCACCATCCTTACATGTATATATATATATATATATATATATATATATATATATATACACATATACATACACATATACCTGTGGGATGTTTAACAACAGGGAGTTTTCACGAGCGCATAATCGTCCTACACTGAGGGTATGCACGAATCGTGTCACGGGGCCAAGGCTGACATAGCACAGCACTTACTACTGTGCATGCTTGTCTGCTTCCTTACCTTCGACTGGCGCTCTATATGGTGTGTCAAAAAAATCCGACCATGTAGCGCGAGGGAAAAATTCAACCCCCTCCAACGTCAATCTTGTCATATAAGGTTACATAAAAATTTGAATAAAAAAATTAATAAAACCTTTTTTTTCAACAATCGAGATGAATATTCTAAAGAGCTAATTTTCATAATTCATGAAAGAGTCAAATATATTTTTCACATAACGAAAAATATTTTTTTTGCGAGAGACTTAAGGAGCCTTACTTGTGAGCTATGTTATATATTCATGCTGGACAGTTGACAATTTTTTTTTCATGCTATTTGGTATCGCAAAACAAAATTGAAGGAAGTGAAGGATTTTTTTTTTTCAATATTAAAGAATGAAATAAAAATTTGTTTTTTTTTTTAAATTAGTTAAGATATCGGCAAATCGATACGTAATTTTGTGGGATGTTATGTACCAAGAGCGTAAAAAAAAATTTGGTCTCAAAATGTTATAAATTGTAGGAGCAGTTAGGATTAATTGAGAATTCCTCCTCTTAGTGGAGGCCCCGTCGAGTACCCGCGAAAAAAATAATCAAGAAGAAGGGGTTAAGGGGCATCGCGGTGGGAACTAGTAGTCGAGTATCAACCGAGCATTCATTAAATGAGTACTTACTGCACTATTAGATATGTTGAACGGATCAGGAATCCTCAAATTATAACTTAAACTTTAAATAGCATTTTTATAAATGAAAAATTAAATTCCACTAATCATTTCTCATAGATTTAATTCTGAGCAATACGAATGATCGAAAAATCACAAAATTGTCATGAATTTGGGACCGTAAATATAATTTATCTGTCAAATCGTAGATGTATCTAATGATACAGAATTTGAAATCTTAGTCGGACTATAATGATAGCGAAACAATAAAATTATGATTATCATATCAAACATCCGAATGGTTCTTGACTCTGACCCTTGGTAATGCCACCCCTATAAGCGTACAAAAAAAAAAAAAAAATAATAATAATAATAATAATAATAATAATACAATTAATGAAAAAAAGTTGACAAAGATAAATGAAATTCACAGGCAAATTTCAGTTGTGATTTCATGAGATTGAAAATATTCCGAAATAGTTTGCGATCAAACTATCGCGTTAGGGACTAAAAGAAATTTATTTGACAAATTATTTTTCCAACGATTTGACTCATCGGATGCGATCGTGGCTAACAGAGCGACTAGTGCAAAGAACTTGAACCTTTTGCGATCTTTGATCCTTGGACAGATTGAAATGATTAAAATTAATATATTTTTCAATTTTTTGTCGCCTCATATCGAGATATTAATCTGTACTTTCCGCACTATCATAAAATGATAAATCAAAGTCTCTCCCCACCGGCCCCATTTATATTATCTTGAGATATTCGGGCATATAAAAGACAAGCCAAACATATCGACCATATCGATTAATAAAACGCTAAAACAGTGCAAACGTATGCTGATTTTGAAAAAAAAAACCCGAGGCCCTTAAAAACCTCACCGGAGTACGAGGAATGAGCAGTCGGTTTTGTAAAGAAGCTCAAATGACATCGTTTTGTTATCAGTCTCATTGATAAAAAAACGCGTAACCTGAAAAACCCACGTAACTATAGATATATATATATATTTTATAAATTTATCGCAGAAGTATCGATCATCGCAGATGATAATTATAATTGATTAATGATGATGACGGAGAATTAAAGTTCGATGACACGTCTTGATAATTACATGCAAGAATGTAGACAATTTTCATTAATATAAAGGACGAATTTCGCGATTATAGCGAAAATTGTAAATTCACTTTTTTTTATTATTATCTATATTACCATCTATTATACATATGAATATATGAAGCTCAAATGACATCGTTTTGTTATCGGTCTCATTGATAAAAAATGCGTAACCTGAAAAACCCACGTGACTATAGATATATATATATATTTTATAAATTTATCGCAGAAGTATCGATCATCGCAGATGATAATTATAATTGATTAATGATGATGACGGAGAATTAAAGTTCGATGACACGTCTTGATAATTACATGCAAGAATGTAGACAATTTTCATTAATATAAAAGACGAATTTCGCGATTATAGCGAAAATTGTAAATTCACTTTTTTTTATTATTATCTATATTACTATCTATTATACATATGAATATATGAAGCTCAAATGACATCGTTTTGTTATCGGTCTCATTGATAAAAAACGCGTAACCTGAAAAACCCACATGACTGTAGATATATATATATATTTTATAAATTTATCGCAGAAGTATCGATCATCGCAGATGATAATTATAATTGATTAATGATGATGACGGAGAATTAAAGTTCGATGACACGTCTTGATAATTACATGCAAGAATGTAGACAATTTTCATTAATATAGAGGACGAATTTCGCGATTATAGCGAAAATTGTAAATTCACTTTTATTGTAATTCAATAATAATTATGATTAATCCTTTTATAATTTTTATTAATCCTTTTTCATGAACTTTATTGACTGTCAATTTACTTATGCATTTTGGGCAGTGGAGATTAAAAAAAAAAATGTACAAACATTTCTGTAATTCTTATTTTTCAACGCTGAACGCTTAATAAGTCACTATATAGTCAATAAAAAGTAGTAAAGGCGTATATTCTTAATTCGTTGGGATATACTTAATTTTAAACATTTCATATCGCATTCAGACAGAATTATGTAAAATTATCGAAATCATTTTTTTTACGTGCGTTAAGATTTGTGTTAAATACAAAATTCAACTTAAAATTTAAAAGCATGAAGATATACAGGATCGACAGATGAATATATATGGACTGATTGACTAGATTTTTTTTGTCAATTTTGCAATGTTAATAGAGCTCAGAGGTAAGGTATATACCCTCCCCCCTCCCCTTAAGATTCCACACAATTTTATTAAGGATACTTTTTAGCAACTATAAATTTTAAAAATTTCATCATTAAAACATAAAATATCATTATTGTCTTTTGCATTATATTTTATTCCAATGAGTACTTAGAAAATTTTGGGTATTCTGTATGACAAAATGTAGTAAAAAAATAAACAAGTGTGCATATATGAGTAAATTGTACTGTAGTATGGATGTGCCTGTAGTGCAGAAAAGCTTGTGAGAATGACGATTCTGTTCGTCTCTCTCTCTCTCTCTCTCTCTCTCTTGGCCTCTCTATGACGCGGATTATAAATAACACCCCAGGCACACGCGCGTCCCACAATGCCAACAACGCGAGCGTTGCCTGTGCACGATTTTGCCGCTTCTACTGTCGATGGTGTATGAGCTGTCGTCGTTCTCTCGATATCGTTTGTGCAAGTGAGCTGCACCCTTTTCTTCGTATAAAATGCCAACCTGATCTGTCGTACTCGTTTCGCAGAAAGATACCTCTGAGATTCATTAAAATTCATAGATTTGTTTATAACAATTTTTCAAATCCACGAAAAAAATAAATATTATTTACACCAATTAAAATTAATTTCAATGAAACCAAATTTTTGTTGAATTAAATAATACTTTTTTAGTTCTACTATTTATATGGAAATTAATTAATTTTATTCAACTAATTTTCTCATTTACGAAAATTCGTCTGAATATCATTTTTTATCGAACAAAACTCAATCGCGAGAACTTACAATTAAATAAATATTGAATATAATGAGAATTTTAATAAATTTTCATTAGTGTAAGTAAAAATTATTCGTATGAGAATAAAATTATTTAAATAAAATCTCATTGATCAATGCAGCGTGTAATTTTGAGGAATTTCTGGTATACCATAGACATCTTATTTTATTTGATTTTTTAATTATTTCTATTTCCTTAATTTTGTCCATCTATAAAAAAATAATTAGACAGTTTGTTCAATTTTTACTGAAAATATTTTACTGATGGAATTTTATCGCGATAAAAAAATTTCTGTCTGGTTGGTAAATCGAGCGAAAGCTTTTTTTTCCGAGGGAGAAATACGAGCACGAATAGATTTGAAGACACGAATTCCCATGTGTATGCCGAACGCTTTTGAAATTCCCACAACTCTGCAAGGAGCACTTCAGACTCTTGACTGCTTTTCTCGCCCTTTCTCTCTCTCTCTCTCTCTCTCTCTTCCTGGCATCCCGGATGTTCACGGTATATTGCTCTTACACCAGAAAGTCAGACAGAACCTCTCATGCTCTTTGCTCTCGTGTTGAGCCACACAGATTTTAAGGTGACATTGCTGGGCTAGTAGCGTTTTGCTCGGTCGTTCGGATAATCCGGAAGTAATCTGAGCCGAGCCCCCGCACATTGTCGGAGATCGCATCACTCTTGACTCGACTTTGACCGATTTCATAGTGAAAAACGAGAATGAAAGACACGAAAAGATCGTGTTAAATTTCCTAATCCTCCTCATTCTCCTCTTCCATTTTCTCATTTGTCTCCTTTCTTTCCGCTTTTTTTTTTTGCTTCACAAAATATAATTAAAAAATATTGCATCACTGTCCTAGATGATGTAATAAATTTTTTCAAAAATAACTGCTTATTTTTAAAGGTTACTATAAATATTAAAAAATTACTAGTCCATTAAAATAACTATTTATGAAAATTCATCATAATGTTTTTAGTACTTACTTTTTCACAAAATTGCAAATTATAATTTTTTTAAAATTACACAAAGAGTCAATAAATGTAATATGAAGAAATTTGTTTTTTAAGCTCATTTTCATTCATCCGGTTGAATAAAATGTTATTGAAGAAAATCGCTTCATTTGTGTTTCAGGGTCTCCAGTGAGAATCGAGTGGTCGTTTGTGAAGTGTAAGAGAACGATTATGAGGGCCTGAAAGGGGGCGACAAATATCAAAGTGTTTCGACAGACAAGGAGTGGGGAGGAGGGTTGTTCGAGGGCGTGTGAGCTGTACGAAGAAATTTACGTGGACACGAGAAACGGAGATGATAGGGTGCAAAAGTTGAAGGAGGATAGAACAACGAACAGCAGCAACCTGCCTCACCCGCTGCGACCAGCCACACTTATCACGCTAAGGTAATGAAAAAATTATTCAATTCCTTTTTTTTTTTTTTAAACATAATCCGTATAATTTCATCAAATATTTTACGTGATGAGAATAAAAAATGAAGAAAAAACAAACAATCGAAGAAACAAATATTAGGGATTTTTTAACACAAATATTTAAGGCTTTAAAAAAAAAACTTTGCCAATGGAATTGAGGGGGAAAAAAATGATCAAAGAATAATAAAAATCGTAATTTAATTTTGGATAATTATTCTATAATATATTCTCATCGCTTTTTATTCCAATTGGGGTCAGTCGTGACCACTAATGTGGTATGAATAAGCAACGATTTATATTTTATTTGTGTGAATTCGAGCGTCCATATCGATATTCATGCCCGAATTCCAATTGCCGGTGGAATCGGTTTGCCCCAAGACGTGCGAGATTACACGTTATTTCGTAATGCCCCACGTTCCCCAAAAATAAATAAACATGTAACGTTCAAACCCTCTCTCATCTCAATTCAACCCTACCCTCGCAGGGTTTTCCTCATCTTCGTTTTTTTACATCTTTTTGCGATTCTCTCACATTCTCAATTCCAGATATACGAGAGTGAAATGTATATATATATATATATATGCAAAACTGTGTGTTGAGTGTGTGAAGTAATTCCGGGTTGAACATAACAAAGATATACCGGAAGTGCTTCGGGGGATATCGTTAGTTGCAAAATTTAAACAACGCACTATAAGGGTTGAAAATTAAGAATAAGGAAATTATGCGATAAAGCCAAAAAAAAAATGAATTCAAGTGAAAGTAGAAAATTTTAAGTAACATCGAATTAAATTTAATTTGAATCCGATTTTTTTCATAACAAAAAAAAATAAATGCCATATTTAACATTAAAAAAATAGCAGAAATTGAGGGAAAATAATTTTTAAACTCACTAAATACATTTTGTAAATCTCCAAAATGGAATCCATAAAAATTCACGTTAATAACGTTACGATAAATAATATTTATTTTACCTGAACAAAGTCAACAATTGAACTTGAATTTAAATATATTCAGCTTAATACTAAATAATTAATTGTTATATAATTATAATAATTAATTTTAATCAAGTAAATGTTAGCAATTAACTTTTATGATAATTTGAATTTTCGAGGGAAATAAAAATTGCCAAATTATTATATCACTATATATTGTAGGCTATTGCTGGTTTACGTTCCACCGTCTTTTTCTAGTTTCATGTCACGTTATATTTAGTCATTTCGTGCTATAAAATATATCACAAGAGATTACCTCTTTTTTGCGACCTCGGCCATTTTTATTTCCTGCGCGCGCGCTCGTGTTCACTGATGCTTTTGCACGAAAAGCCTTTCTTTATCGATTACTTTACACCCAAGTTAACCAGAGAGTAGCCTCTCTCTCTCTCTCTCTCTCTCTTTCTGTATGTTCGCCTTGGAGTTTGTCGGTGCGTGTAATTTGCGTCCAATCTTCTATAGAATAATAATAATAAAAAAAAAACAAAGATTTTTTACACGCATAGACCATGAAGAGACTCGAGTGACTATTTGAGCTTTGAAAATTATCCGATAACGAGAAAATCACCATCAATTATTTAACGAAGGCCGTACAAATATATCAAATCAATTGATTTTCCAATTAATAATGACTCGATGAAATTTATCGAAGAGCAAACTGATTGACGTTTCGTCTATATAAATTTTTATTTACCGCTGTGGCTTTTCTTAGTAAATCTAATTTCGTTATGTTTCCGACGCTAAACATAGAAAAATGTATTTCGATACAACGATATTGTTGTTGAGAATAGTTTTGCCTGTTGAGCGTATTTAAATAGTTCCACAAAGATCCCTTGAATAAAAATTCAAATACACTGATTAAAATTTTTATTTAATGTTTTGTCGCATAGGACGAAATAAATGTTTACTTATTTTCAAGATATTTGGGCCTGGTAAAATTTCATTTAATTTACTTTATTTTTGTATTAATAGAAAAAATACCCCAAAACAATTCTGAAAAATTTGAATATATTTCCCAAAATATTCGACTTTCAAATAAATGTTGAAAAATAATTATTCAAAATGAACATTTTAATGTTCATAGCTGGCAAAAAAAATTAATCTCGTGCAGAGATTACAAGTGAACATTTTTCACTTGATACTCGACCAAGGGTGATTTGTGACTTTCGAGAGTTTCTGATCAGGGATGAAATTCTTTGGGAATATCCACCAGGATTTGACCCTGGCAGCAAAGCCATCCCTAAGCTACCTTCGGTATACAACGAGCGCATTTCTATATCCACAATATATATATATTGTGGAGATAGAAATATATATATATATTGTGGAGATAGAAATATATATATATATTGTGGAGATAGAAATATATATATATATTGTGGAGATAGAAATATATATATATATTGTGGAGATAGAAATATATATATATATATTGTGGAGATAGAAATATATATATATAGTCGTTTCTCAAAGCCCACACTGATCCCTTCCGGTGGCTGCCTTAACGACGAACATCAGCAGCTCTCCGAGTTTGGCTCAAGCTCGACTTGTGAAACCTCATACGCCCAATGTGATGTTGAATTGTGAGTTTCGAATATGTATCTTACCGAAAAATATCCCAGATCAGGTTATCGTTCCCAACGTAACTTTCAGTGACCGGAAACTGGAAAAATGTAGTTTTCGTTCTTAAAAAAAAAAAAAATCGTTTCATTTAGTTCCAAAAATTAATAATTGCAAAAAAAAGAATCATTTCTTTTTCCAAAAATGTCAACTGCTCATCAATATAGTCGAGCCAATTGGCTTCAATTCGTATACAAAAAGTAAATTTAATATTCCGCTATAAAATCAACCCGAAAATGAAATCGTTGAGGCGTTGAAATGAAAAGCCATTTTTATGATCAAATTAAAAAAAAAAAACAATCTAATGAAAAGCTAAAAAAAAATAGAAAATAGTTTTTTAACACTTATAACACTTATTTATTGGTCAATTACTTATTGATAATTGATTTAAATTAATTTATACGAATGAAAATTAATATTTTTCTATAAAATTTACCCCGGAAATATATTTTTGAAGCATCGAAACACGTGATGTTGTAGTGACTGAAAAAAAATCAATCGAGTCTCGAGCTCGATGGACTTCGACCATCCGTGGCGAGTAACGCTTTTCTCTTCTTTTATCATTTCGTCATATTCATACGCGCACGCTCACATATATATATATATATATATATATATATATATATATATGCAATCATAACTAGGTCAGGGGTGCAGGTTTCTCGTTTCCGGAAAAGAAATCATAAATTCAACGTTCCCTCTCGCCACTTTTGCTCATTCACTGGCTCCTTCGTTGCTAGAATTTTTCCAACAGCGGTGGGAAAGCCCCCTGTTCTGTTCTCTCTTTCTCTCTCACTTTTATCGGGAGCCTCTTCTCGTCTGGGTTACCATGATGCAGTGAGTAAAAATGCGAGAGAGAGAGAGAGAGAGAGAAATAAAAAGCGATGAATGTATGAACGAGTGAGCGAAACAAACACGAATGAAAAAAAAAATAGCAAAGGGTACGGAGAGTTAACATTCTAGATGATTTCAACACCAAGTATTCAGGCTGTGAACCAGTATATATTTACCCGAACCGAGTGTATACATAAGACGAAACGCCGTAGAAATATTCACAATGAAAATTATCGCGAAATAGTAAAGGGCGAAATAAGGAATGGAATTTTTGTTTTCTTATTTTCCATTTTTATTGATCGTCAGACGAGTTTTTCCTGTATTCATTGAAAATTGGAGAAAAGAAATATTGGATCGACGAGCTAAAATGGAAATATGACTAATTTCATAACGAATTATTAAGGATAAGGAATTTAAAAAAATGTATCAACTGAAAATTTATAGAAAATGTAATTAAATCACTAAGGTTCTCATTTGTAATGAGAAAATTTTATCAACTAACTAATAATTAAAGTTAAAAACATTTAATTAATATGATGACAATTTTTTTTTTCTTTTTTTCTTAATTCGACGAAAATAATATCTCAATAATAATCTTGGCCTTGAGAATTATAAATTGTGTTTTACAACGAGATTTTTCGTCAATTTTAGAGATTAAATGAAAACAAAATAGCTGAAAAAACTGTTTGTGAAAATTCGTTGAAATTTCGAAAAACGTGTATTTTGATCGATACAAGTAAAATTTCACAGCTGCTCACATGTTTTTCTCATCTCTACGCCTCTGCGATGCCTTTAACCTAATTGCCATATGCCCTCAATTATGGTAATTACTTCGGCTACGAGTCATACATGCCGTCCGTATAAGCGTGACCTTTGTGTGCATTCTCTCCACGACTTGTAATTTTCATTTTTCATTTTTCCACCTTCCAGAGAAATTAAAAATAATCACCGTTGTTTCAAGAGTCTCTACGAAAGAGGAGATTTTATAACAGTAACATATACCAGTTATAAGCGGTGGAGGGACTATCAAAGATATTGTATATATACAGTATAATATACAGTATATATATATATAGTATAGTATATAGTATTTAGCGGTGGAGGGACTATAAAAGATATAGTATAGTTTAACAATAACAATAACAGTAACGGCGTGCCTAGTTGAAAATATTCAATCTTAATGAATTATACCACATCGATCCATGTAACATTCTCTAATTTTCCCTCTCTCTTCCCCCACTCACTCCCGCTCATCGTCGTTATTTTTCAGTGCTCCAGTAGTACAGATCAATTTATAGTCAGACGTCACTGTATGCACACTTTTGCATTATGATAATTTCTCAATGTAGCTGCGCTTACTCTTCCTTTTTGCCTCCGTCATTTCGACTCGGCCTCGATACGAAAAACTAGTGCACAAAAAATGGTGGAGTTGATAAAACAAGGTCACCATTTTTTTAATTGAAAAAAATAATAATAAAAAAAATAAATTGTTAAGAAATATGTATTAAATTTCACGAAACAATTAATTTTCAATCTCCCGGCTGGGTTCTCTAACGAAAAATCATGATAAAGGTGCAAAATCATGAATTTTTTCCATTCTTCATCCCTTAAATTTTTTCCGTTCGTTGTTCCTCTCTCTGAAATCTGGAAATGAAACTTTTAAAAAATGATAGTAAAAAAAATAAAATGCCTCAGAAAGGGCATGTACGCATATATAGAAAAGTAGAATTTTTCAGAGAAGAGGAGATAACAGCGTGGTCGTTATAACCATACGAATGGCACCCTGCGGGAAGTTTTTCGCGTCCGGCACGGACCGATTCCCCCCTCCCTCATCCCTTTTTCTCTTTTCTCTCGTGAGAGAGAAAGAGAGAGAGAAATTTCCTCGTTGCTTCATCTCATTTCACTACTTCCGGTGTGTGTGTGTGTGTGGATGTACCATCTCAACATGTTCGTATATGACCGTTGGTATCCGGGTATTCTGCACTTTTTTTTAACCCTTTCCAGCTATTCTCTAACCCTCCGGCAAGTAATGCACTTTTACGTGTATATACATTCACATATGGTATATATATAACACATATATCGTTATGTATATATAGGTAGATGGGAATGAGCTGGACACGCGGGAGGTGACCTCGGCTGAGTTGAACATGCTGTAGGAAAAATTTCATTACCCCCAGGCTCACTGGCACATCTGCAGACATATCGCCGAGTGCTCCTCTCCCTCCCTTTCTCCTCTGCCATTATACAACCTCGTCCATTTCATTCTCCATGCTCTCATCCACGCCTGCACTCTACTCCGACCCCATGTTTGCATGTAAATTTGATTATACATGTAAATCTATATATATATATATATATATATATATATATATATATATATATATATATATATATATATACGAGATCGTTCAAAGCTATTTATTCTTCGATTTGCATTGCGAAAGTTTGAGCGAATTAAATCTCCTCCCATACACAAGTGCATACCAAAATTTACGAAACAAAACTTCAGCCGGTACTCCAACGGTGATTGAAAAAAATTGTCATTGTGTAATATAAAAAATGATGGTAGAAAAAACATGGCCGAGGGCAAAACAAGGTTTGAATTTTTAAATTTATACATGCGAATGAAAGGGGTTTGAATTGCATTTAGAAGCTCGAAAATTCATTACTTTTGTGTATACATTTTTGTATTGAATAATATAAAATATATAAGCAAGAGCAAAAGGTTTCATGTGCCCTGAAGTTTGTGAAATGTGACAATGTAAAAGGTAAAAATTCAATTTTTGTTGTTGTTGTGAGGATGAATTTTTACACTGAGTGTATAAAATATATTAACAACGGTGAATGCTTTTATGTGCCCATAACTTTACATATATATATATGACCTGTAAAGGTTGCACAACGCTTTTTATTAAACTATAATTGCTCACACTACATCTGTGAACTTTATAAACAAGGTCAAAGGGTTTAAGTGGTCAGAACTTTGCACATATATATGCTCGGTAAAGGGTCAACGATGTATTCATTCTAAAAAAAAATGTTTCAACTCCATATGTAATACATAATACATGAAGTCGATGTACAAAGGAAGGGCGAAGGGTTTCATGTGTTCTGAACTTTGTATACATTTATATTTTAAGGATGTGAAGTAAAGTGGAAGATTTATGAAATAGAGTATACAGAAAAACAAAGAGGGGGAGAGAGAGAGAGAGAGAGAGAGACAGACAGAAGGGGATGAGAACTATACGAGAAGAACTCGTTGAAATGGACGAGCTAAGCCACGTGACTAGTTCTATATAGCGTATCATGCCGCAACGCCCCGTATTGATCGAACGGAGAACATCAGCTGTACAGTTGGTAGCATTGCCTGACTATCTACTCGCCTTTACCACTGGGCACGTCGCTCCCGGAATGCTTTCACAACTACCACTAAATTTTTTCGTACTACCACCATTACCCACGATCACTGCTGACACTCATACTATTTCTACTGTGTACCAACGAAATCCTCCTCTCTATTATTGCTCGAAACAGTCCTATATAGACATTGTATCACTGTTATAACGTTAGTCGTTTGCCAACGAGCAACGTTTCTGCTTTGACTATATTATTGGGACGAGAGAGGGATGAGTAGCACCCCATTTAAAGCTTCGCGTTTGCTACAATGCCCCTCCATTATACTCCCTCACTCTCTTTCTTACCAACGTCTCTTCCTATCCCAACTGATATAGCGGGTGTCTTTTTTTTCCCATTGATATTATCATTATTTTTTTCTAAAAAAAATAAAACTGTTTTGTTGTTCATTTATTTGTTTGTTTCAATGAGAATCACCGATATACTGAAAATAAATTTCGAAAGAAATGTTTAGAAAATTTGAGCCTTTCTTCGTGTCTGTGTTCTGTGAGAGAATAAAGAAAAAATATTTCGTATAATCAATAATAATTCGTAGCAATAATTCTCCTGGAATTATCGTTTTTATTTCTTCAAATAATTATTCGTTTAATCATTGGACACGAATATGTTGGCGTTGGATTATGAGTATTATTTAGTTTGTTTATTAATCATTGTTTTGTGGTGATGTGCATTTAAATCCATTAATTATTGAAGGCTTGGAACATTTAAATTTGGAATTACTGACAACTCGCATTATGAATTATCATTAATTATAATTATTTGGCGAGAATACTCAATCGAATGCATTTACATTTTGATATCATCCATTGTTTCCAACTATATTAATATCGATTAATTAATTAATTTCGTTGATGAATTTTTTAAACACCCTATATAGAGACTATAGACTATACATGTACGATATAATCAGAGCTAAGCCTCAACCGCCACCCTGGGCCAACAGTAGAGAGAGAGAGAGAGAGGGGAGGGGGTTTAAATCCCCCTCAGGCTTGGCAGGATACGTTTAGGTATAGTTTACGATGGGTCAGACTGAAGCACGACTGCCCGACTGACCTCCACCAGACGCTGGCATTATTAGCTACCTGCTTGCCACTACTATCACCCCATTGCCCGGAAGGCTTGTATATATGTATATAAGAGTCACAACTGCAAGTCTGCATCAACCCTGCACTTTTCACTGCAACGGCCATTCGTGAGTTCCGTTGCCTCTGGCATGTCTGACCATCGCTCGTCTTTTCTACTCGATTTGCATCAGTGACTCAGACACTTATATGCTCATATACGTATACGATATAATATACTATGTAAAGGGTGTAGATGCTTCATGTTGTATCAACTATGTTGAAATTTTTTAACACGATTGACTTTCGTATCGAATAACGTTTAACACAAACGTCTGACCACTCAGTGAACATTTCACTTGCTGCTCCATAGAAACTTCTCTCGTTTTAATGCATATAAGATTAATATACTATTTAAAGGGGGTAGATGCTTCATGTTGTACCAACTATGTTGAAATTTTTTAACACGATTGACTTTCGTATCGAATAACGTTTAACACAAACGTCTGACCACTCAGTGAACATTTCACTTGCTGCTCCATAGAAACTTCTCTCGTTTTAATGCATATAAGATTAATATACTATGTAAAGGGTGTAGATGCATCATGTTGTATCAACTATGTTGAAATTTTTTAACACGATTGACTTTCGTATCGAATAACGTTTAACACAAACGTCTGACCACTCAGTGAACATTTCACTTGCTGCTCCATAGAAACTTCTCTCGTTTTAATGCATATAAGATTAATATACTATGTAAAGGGTGTAGATGCATCATGTTGTATCAACTATGTTGAAATTTTTTAACACGATTGACTTTCGTATCGAATAACGTTTAACACAAACGTCTGACCACTCAGTGAACATTTCACTTGCTGCTCCATAGAAACTTCTCTCGTTTTAATGCATATAAGATTAATATACTATGTAAAGGGTGTAGATGCATCATGATGTATCAACTATGTTGAAATTTTTTAACACGATTGACTTTCGTATCGAATAACGTTTAACACAAACGTCTGACCACTCAGTGAACATTTCACTTGCTGCTCCATAGAAACTTCTCTCGTTTTAATGCATATAAGATTAATATACTATGTAAAGGGTGTAGATGCATCATGTTGTATCAACTATGTTGAAATTTTTTAACACGATTGACTTTCGTATCGAATAACGTTTAACACAAACGTCTGACCACTCAGTGAACATTTCACTTGCTGCTCCATAGAAACTTCTCTCGTTTTAATGCATATAAGATTAATATACTATGTAAAGGGTGTAGATGCTTCATGTTGTATCAACTATGTTGAAATTTTTTAACACGATTGACTTTCGTATCGAATAACGTTTAACACAAACGTCTGACCACTCAGTGAACATTTCACTTGCTGCTCCATAGAAACTTCTCTCGTTTTAATGCATATAAGATTAATATTCTCGTTTCGTTGACTACAGCAATTAGCAAGAGTTTCCAATATTCTCTGGAATAAGTAGCCTTTTTTTTATTGTTTATCTATTAACAATTACTTTTTTGTTACAAACAATTTGTCTGTGCAATATTTTGACTGTATTTTTGTGAGACAAAGCAGAATTCGTAGTGGGAGTTTTTCTTTAATTTAATTTTTTGTTTATAAATAATCACTTTTTTCTGTAAACAATTATATAAAAATATGTAAAACATTTTTTTGGAATTGACGATAATGCATGATCAGTCTTGAGGATTCCTCTCGTTTCACAAATATATATTTTTAAATAAATCAAACAATAAAAAAAAACAATTTTCCTTGGAGTCATGTCCAAGTTTTTGCCTTTTTAATCAGCTAATTGTACAAATTATTTTTATTATCCGTTTCGTATTTCGATTATCCGTGTCTACCACAATTCTTCATTCCTCATTTCTTTTGATGCTCTCGCTGTTTTAACGGGTCACAAAATACTGGCCAGTATATTTTTTTTTCTTTTTCCCTCGGTCGAGTCTCGGACTGTCATCCAGGTGAGCACCTTAATTAACATTCGTTTGCAGGCTCTCGGTGAGCGTTTTCTTTTCGAATATTCGCCTTTGAAATGCTCGCGTTTCTTTTTGTTCTCGTTCTTTTTATCAACTCTATTCTTCTCTTTATGAGTGCTTCATGGCGCGTGCAAAGTGTAGGTACGTCAGTGACAAAAATTCGCTTCTGCCTGTTACTCTCATAAATTAATTTTCGTGACTAGGTATATTTTTTAAAAATTTTCTATTTGTCCGACAAAATTGGCAGTAATAAAAATGCTATTTCTCAATAAATTAACTATACTAAATGCAATACTAATAGTAATAATAATAATACTAATAATAATAAAGCAAATTTGTCAAGAATATATATTTTTATGTTTAGAACTTATAAACAATTATTCTGGTAGAAATAAGTCGATTTCACAGCGTAAAAAAACACTTTAAAAAAAATACATATGTATACTTTGCTCGTTGAAGCAGCAACGAGGGGAATATCCGAAAGATTTTCATGTGGACTCAGTGATGTATCGCGAAGAAAGAGCAAACAGGGGAGTGTATACTATACTTAGTGTAACGAGAGGGAGAGAGAGAATGAGTGAAAGACAAAAATAAGCAACGTGTGTGTCATCGTCTGGTTTTCGCATGGGAATTGTCGTTGGTTTCATCGTCAGCGATGCCGCCTCGTGCTCTTATTCTCCCCTATGCTGTATGTTCCTTTACCTTTGGAGTCTTTGCCGAGAGCTCGAGAACTCAATTGTCGATTCATAAAACGTAATGAGTAGGAAAAAATTGAAAAGAAGCGAAGAAAAAAGAAACAAAGAAAAAACTTCATAAAAATTAACCCCAATTCACCAATAAGCGTTTTAGAGGGGAAAATGATACAAATTTTTAACAAACAAAATAAAGTTTGATAGCTCGAAAAAATTATTTTTCGTGACCTTAAATGAACTTCTCAAAGTCTTCGTCAAAATGGCTGATCGGCATCGGGGGATGAAGGGTGAAAGAGGAAAGGAAAAAAAAATTACCAATAACAGTTTTAGGATCAATGAAAAATGGTCTAAAATAAATTCGAAAAAAATAAAATTTTCTACGACAAACAAAAAAAATGTTTTCATGGCCACAAAATTTGGTATTTAAAAAAATTGACCTTCCGAGTTCTTTGAACAAATGTCCGAGAGGCATCGTGGGATTAAGGGTGAAAGAGGAGACAGAAAAAAAAAACGTAAGGGATAAGCGGGGGATGAAAGCCTGAAAGGTAAAACCGCGTGAGGTCATCACGGTGTTTAAGCCCTGAGGGCGCGATTTACTCCGCGTTGAAAAAGCTTCTCTCCTCTTTGTACTTCAGCGTGGGATATTTTCGTGTATACTTCGAGTTTTTTTTCGCTTCAGAAAAAAAGCCAAAGGGACATTTTTTCACAGCGAGATGAATTGCAAACATCATCATGAGTTTTCTCTCTCGGTCAAACAAAAAAAAAAAAACGCTTCGGGTTATACGACTTGAAGTGGCTCGAATACTCGTTGTAGCGAAAATTGACCCTCGCGACACAAAATATAGGAGAAAAACGCCACCAAGGGGCGTGTTCTCGTACTTATCTCACAATTTAATTGCTTGTTTGAGTTGCGTTTGAAAAATCATGACGAGATAGTGAAAAAAAATGAAGATCGAATGAAAAGTGAAGAAATGAGAATTAAAAATTATCTTATGATAAAATCCATATAAATAATTCAGACAGAAAAATTACTAAATTTTTTACTAGAATTACGAGATTAAATATGATTGAGGATACTTGAGAATTCATTGAATAATTGATTTCGTCAATTTGTTCTTGTTTTAATGACCAGAATTTTTTTTTTTTTAAATAATTATTGCTCTTTTAGCTAACATAATTTTTTTCAGACAATAAATTAACATCCATCTGAAATAAAAATATTTCTAAACGAATATTTATATTTATAGATAAGACTTATCAGTCTTATCACGAATATTTTTATTTTAGATGGCGGTTAATTTATTTTTCTCGTTCGCCTCGTGAAATTCATGCCTATTATCTCTTTCTCTCGCTCCTCATTCTCCACGATATGGGAGCATTGATTCTGGATAATTGTCGAATGCATATAGGGGCCTCCCCCAATCGAACGAGTAGAGAGCATTCAATGCCATTGGTCAATTTGTTCTTGTTTTAATGACCAGATTTTTTTTTTTTTCAATAATTATTGCTCTTTTAGCTAATATAATTTTTTTCAGACAATCAGTCTTATCTATAAATATAAATATTCGTTTAGAAATATTTTTATTTTAGATGGCGGTTAATTTATTTTTCTCTTTCGCCTCGTGAAATTCATGCCTATTATCTCTTTCTCTCGCTCCTCATTCTCGACGATATGGGAGCATTGATTCTGGATAATTGTCGAATGCATATAGGGGCCTCCCCCAATCGAACGAGCAGAGAGCATTCAATGCCATTCGTATATATCTACATGTACATATATATATGTATATATGTACAGCATAGACTCGTCCGGAAAGGTCTGATGGACTCAATGAACAATAACACAGGGTCTCATGTATAACGAACCGTTGGGTGAACTTCAATTGGATAATTGAGCCGCGTAGCTTGTCATTGCCAGCCAAATGATATTTGACAAATTTCAATGGAGTATAAACACTTTCGAGTACTTTGATCTTACAATTAATTTGAATAATTTATTTTCTGCTAATCAGTGATTTCTATTTGCATTTCTGCTAGGGAAAAATACTCAAAAGTAGAAAAATAAAAGAATACCAACAATTAAATTATTTTTTGATTCGTATGTTATTGCTCATTTGTACTTTTCAATCGATATCTCATTTCTAAATGTCCTTATCACAGTCATTCACATTTCCAATACATTATGGATCTTTAGCGATAGTGACGAAAGCAAAACATCTGGAATTTCATTAATTCCATAAACCACCCTTAAAATGAGATAAATAAAATTAAGATTTAATTAAGATTAATTAAGATTTTAAGGGTCGACTATACGCCCTACAATCTCGATGAGGGTAAACTTTCGTTTGCTTGAGTAGTGTCTCTCGTTGTATAACCTCTTAGGCTTTTCAACGATCATGAAGGTAAACGACTGTGGGCATGCAAATCGCAAAGTGTTGGCTTCCCTTGTCACTGAGACTCTTAGTGTCTTCTCCCACTTTTTAAACATTCTCGCTCTCCCTCTCGTTTTCTCCCCTTCTTTCAACCCCCGGAGGGTATTATGGCTTTGCATAGTATATCGAGCACAATCATCGACTTAGAATTAATATGGGATAAGAAACCTCTCACATTGTTTTGCGGGGACCCGCCAATTGCTCGTGGAGACCGTAAGAAGCAACGAGTGACGAGAAAACATCGACTTTTTAGGGGCAGAGGGGAGGAATTTTCTACGAAGAAATTTAAAAGAACCACGATGGTCTCTCTATTTTTCTCTCTCTCTCTCTCTCTCTCTTTCTTTCTATCTCTTTCTTCATCTGTGAGTATAGCTCTCGTTTTCGTTCGACTTCGGACGAGTCCATTGCCAAACGAAATTACGTTAATCCGTTTCCAACGAATTAGGGTCATTCATCGTTTCTCTGACTTTCTGTTTCCCGTCTTGACGAAGAAAACGAATATTTGTATAAAAATGGAAATAAAAGCACCAACGATAAATATTTATGTTCCACCAAATGACGGTTTTAAGCGTGATCGATTCTTATCAGTTCTTATCACATAAAGTATGAGATTCGTATTCTGTCTCTAATTTTATGTAATTGCGAGAATAAAAAATAATGCGAATGGTGATTTGTCACGATACTGCATGACTTTTCTTCTTATCATTCTTAATCGTCTTTTATCACATTGATTATAAATTTAGGATCAACCTGTGACACGTGGGGAATTTTTTTTTATGATTGTGTATAATCTGAAAAAAATGCTCAACAAAATGATAAAGAGTGAAACAAATTTCAGAATCTCCGAATAGTTTGCAAAACCCCCATTTATAATTAATACATTTCAATATATGGTCTAAATTAAATGTGAAGAAATCTCAAGTTATTCATGCAATAGGATAGAGATTTGATTTGGAAAAGTTGTTCCACCAGGAAAAATACTCAAAAGTAGAAGAAAAAAAAAGAATACCAACAATTAAATTATTTTTTGATTGTTTTGATACGCGTGGAGGAAACTTTCGAATTTGGCAAGACGAGAAAAACGATTTCTCTCTACGTCGAGGACGAAGGGAGACTCTTGTACGATCGTAGGGTATCGAAAGTTTATAACGGAAAATTAATTTCCCTTAGTGTAAGTGCAAGTCGTTACGAATAAAAATTACTTACTAGATGCAAAACATTTAAATGAAAAATATTTATCTTACTGTAGAGAAAATGAAATGGAATATAAATTTGGGAAAATCATGTAATAAAATCTGTCATCAAATAATTCAATACCGTTGAGCATAAATATTGAATACGTCTTGAAACGAAATTCCATAAAGAAATGTCTGTAGTTGTATGCATTGATCAACTCAACATAGGAATCTTCGCGAAAAGAAATATTATTTATTAATATGATTCGAAGATCGATATAATATATTTTTTATGGCCTATAATGTACAAAAATAGATTTCTGTTAATTTAGGCCAGAAAGTCACGGACGATAATTCCCATATCGAGCAGTTGGTTTATCGATGCGCACCATTGTAACCTCAATTGTTCTCAAGTACCCCTGAGCTGATAGGTGTACCACATTTAACGACAAGATAATAATAACAAGAAGAAGTAAATTTAAAATACACAAGAATGTACCGAGCATTATCGATTGATAAAGATATGAGAGTACCCGAACTCTCGTTAGGTATATATAGTCGATAAATTGTCCGAGATAGTTAGAAAGCATCTGGTAGAGGCAAAACAAAGATGATCAAGTTCATAGCAGTAGTTGCCCTGGTCGGCGTTGCATTCGGTAAGTTCTCGTAAATTTGGTTTAAACAATCAATGAAAAAAAAATCAACCACCCTCGAATGATTAAAAATTATTTTCCTAATCACATACTAATAAACATTTATTTGCAAAGCAATAAAAAAAAATATATAATTTCAAATTATTCTTCATTAATTAAAATATTGAAAGACTAACAATCACCCAAAAGCAAAGCAAAAAAACAAACCCTTAAACTCGAACATGAGCCAAACTTTACCGAAAAATGTCTTTCCAAATCTACAGCCGACCCAATTCCAAGAATGTTGACAAGGTCAGGTTTTCCGGACGGTCGTATAATTGGTGGCGAAGACACGGAAATTGAAGAAATTCCCTATCAAGTCAGTATCGGTGTTGGTGGACGTCACTACTGCGGTG
Source organism: Dyspetes luteomarginatus (assembly GCA_963669185.1). Lineage (NCBI taxonomy): Eukaryota > Metazoa > Arthropoda > Insecta > Hymenoptera > Ichneumonidae > Dyspetes > Dyspetes luteomarginatus. The sequence goes on from OY769906.1 coordinate 4,599,470, forward strand.
GTAGCATAATTGCCAAAGATTGGATACTGACAGCTGCTCATTGTGCAACCCTCTCACCTCTTAGTTATCGGGTACGAGCTGGCTCAGTTCACAGCCATGTTGGTGGCACATTGCACGCTGTTTCTCTCATCATCAGTCATGAAAATTATACCACAGATATTTATGGTATTCCAAGCAACGATGTTGCCCTATTTCGCGTCGACGAGCTATTTGTCCTCGATGCAACCCGTCGGCTAATCAAACTCTACGAGAGTAACGAAGAAACGGAAGCTGGACTGTACTCAGTGGTTACTGGTTGGGGAACAACTTCACCCACAGCAACTGTCATACCTAAAAAGCTCCAAACTGTCAGTGTCCCAATTATCTCGAAGGAAGAGTGTAACGAAGCCTATTCGATCATTACCAAGCTTAACCCTGGCCAGATATGCGCAGCTTATCCGGAAGGTGGAAAGGACGCTTGTCAAGGTGATTCCGGTGGTCCTCTCGTCGTCAATGATCGTCTTGCTGGTGTTGTCTCATGGGGAAACGGTTGCGCGGCTGTTGGCAAGCCTGGTGTCTATACCGAGGTTGCATATTTTCGCGAATGGATCGACAAATCAATGAAAGCATGAAGTAGATCATCGTCATCGGTGATCAAGTCGAGTCTTATCTCGATCGTGCTGATGACTCTCATTTGCAAAATTTTAACGCTTGAAGTTGGAACCGACTGAAAAATATTAATCCCAAACAAGTATACACTTATTTATCCTTTTCTCGGTGGAGCAAATGTCTCTATGTGGAAATTGATCTTCCCTGTAATAATCAACTTTCTTTCCTCTACCATACGATAATTTATAGTTAGCTTTTGTTTTTATACTTTACAGACTGTAATCGAATAAAGAATTCATTAATTTTACTCGTAGAACTTTGTTTCCAAACAACCGCCAGCACGTTCTTTGCTTTATATAGTTTAGTTGATACAAATCGTTAATAATTAATATTGTCAGATATACAGATTTTGTGTCGTATATATTTCTAACATCGATTTTTCATGTGTTTAATAAATTATCAATTGTTTTATCAGTTTAGTTCTGCCCCTATCATAATTTTTAATTAACTCATTACACCAGTAGCGAATCATTCTTTCATTGTTTTATTTTTTCAGAAACCTTTAAAATTAATTGTCTATCTGGTTAATTGACTTTGTGAAATTTTCAAAATTTACCATTGCATAGGTATCAACCCTGACAATGAAGATCGATGCTAAATGTAAATCGTTTGGGTATTATGTATTACGAGATTATAATTTTGCCAGCTCCGAATCTTGTCTGATTTAAATCGATCTCTTTACCTCGATGGAATTAATACAAAGTGAGATGCAACCCAACAATCATCATATCGTGCCACAAATTTCAATAGAATTTCGTAATGGATAAAAAGTCCCAAAACGACGCAAAATCAATGAGTAATGAGAGTCAGTTCGAGAGATAAACAATTTATTAGTGATCGCAGCGTTTTGATTAAAAATGCTTTTTCTCTTGACTTGTAATGTTTGAAGTTTGTAGATTTAAAAAAAAAAATTGCAGTGGAAAGTATGGCTAAAGTGGTGGGACGTAAAAACATTTTTCATACTTTAATGCACCCTGGTGCTCAACTACTTATAGATTATATCGACGAAAAGGCTTTTACAAACTTTGCAATAAATGCAACTGTATCGAAGCAAACTCACCGATCTGAGTACACCGATCAACCAAAAACTTGTCCGAGAAAATCGTCTCAATAAACTCGAAACCCGATAACGAAAAAATTTGACCCACCAAATTGGCATGAATTTCTACTTCCGTGATAACGACAGACGAGAAGCAATGAAAGGAGATGATGAATTTTTGACAAAACTTTTGGGAAAATATCTATTTTCTGGATACTTTTAAAATAGTCCATTGAATTTCTCACGGCCGAAATAAACCAATCATGAATTATTTAAAAAAAATGAAATAATTATATCATGAATACATGAATACAATAAATAAATACATGAAATATAATAAAAATAAGCAAAAAAGTAATTATTTTATTTTTTCAACTTTTATTGATAATTCTTTCGGCATCATATCATTTTTAATAGTTTTTGGGTCCAGCCACGTGTACAACGAAATCTCTCGAAACTCTTTGATCGTAAACTACCTAAAAACCATCTGCACAATACTTTTTTTCCGTCTTCTCTTTTTCTCTTTAGGATATATATATATATATATATCGTATTCCACTTGAAAGTGTTACAAACGCTCGTTTCTCCACTTTGGCTTTTCTTCTCTTATATATCTCGTCGGAGTCTTATCATCTTTTTCAGTCCAACGAAAACTTTCAACAAACAGAGGAGGCGAACACCACACGTGCTTCGCAAAGTTAGAAGACAAAGCCAAAAGAAGTGTCAGACATTTATTTTTCTTGACATAGAGAGCGGATAGACGAGCAAAATTTTCCTAATAATCCATATTCCAGAAAGAAAAAAATAAACTTTCCTTTTTTTCGATGGGCAAGAAGTTTCATGAATTAATTCAAAGTAGAAAAACTACAAATTATTCCTTCTGGACTTTTTTTTTGCCCAACGAGAATTTATCACTTTGTCGCTGATGTGATTGCTGATAACATCGAATCTTTTTTTTTTTTTTAGTGGGACAGCTTATTTATATTGAATTGTCAAAATAGGAAATTGATAAAGAAAATTTCGTTGCCTGGGCATACAAATCTTGATATGAAGAATCCGACTCGTTTATTAAACTTTGCCTTTGATTTTTTATTTTGATTATTTATGCAGATCGTATTTATACAGATATCCTATTTTTTCGATCCCCATATCTCCGACGTGCATGTATTATCAATTCTTATCAGTTAAATCATTATTTTTTTACGCATATCGCGAATTTAATTATCTGATTACAGCAGCAACGAGAGATTTTTTAATTATCCATTTCAGAAACGGTGAAAACCCAGCGTCAATCTGGCATTGACTCTGGTGAAATATAAAAATATTACGTTTGTATCCGTATTAGCAGGATCAACGCCAACAATAAAATACGATTAATGACTTTTCGGATATCTCAAGCGATTACAGCTATGCCAGATCGGAATCGTGTTTCATTTATCGATTTCTTCATCTCAATGAACGTACAAGTCTCATGTTAGATACGTGCAACAATCCAAGAAATAATTATATCGTGCCATAAATCTCAACGAAATTTCCTATAAATACTGGATCTCGAAAAAAAGTAAAATCAGTGAGTAACGCAGCGAGTTCAAAAGATGTTCAAGCTACTAATAATCGCAGCAGTCGTGGCAATCGGCCTGGGTAAGTGCCGAAAAATTTATTGATAGCTCAAATATTAAGTAAATTTTTAATAAAATACAATTATTCATCATCTCTATGAGAATACAACATTTCGTTAATAAATTAATTTGCACGATACTTGAGGCATATTTTTTTGTTGGCAAACTTCAAAACTGCTAATCGCATATATAATTTCGGTAATAAATTTCAATTAATAATAGCGAAGTAATTGCTTTTGAAGTGTGATAAAAATTTATTTAAATCAGGAATCATATTAAATAACGCCAGTATTATGATAGTGGCTTCGAAGCAATCCGCTTATACTTGAATTTGAGAAAATTTTCAATTCCACTTCCAAGTTAATGTTAATTTACTCAATTGACCAAATGATTAAGGGAATCTTCCGGAATATTCTTTCAGCCGACCCGACACCAAACGACTTAAATCTCCTGAATCCGTTCAGTCCAAACGGTCGTATAGTCGGTGGTACGCCAACTACCATCCAGGAAGTACCTCATCAGGTGTCTTTGCTGAAAGGCGGTGCTGCTTCTTGCGGTGGTTCGATAATTAGCGCAGAATGGATTTTGACAGCGGCTCATTGTGTCTTTTTCCTTGTCAATGATGTAACGATACGTGCTGGTACTCACACATGGTCAGTTGGTGGTAGTTTGCATACGATTGAAGAAATAATCCTGCATGAAAATTTCAAACCCAACTCTCATGGAATTCCAATCAATGATATTGCTCTAATTCGTCTTGCGAAACCATTGGAACTCGACGAAACGAGGAAACCCGTTCCATTGTTCAATGAAAAAGAAGAAGTGGCGGTGGGAAGTCCTGCGGTTATAACTGGCTGGGGTGCATCTAGGGAGGGCGGAAGTGTTATGGAAGTTTTGCAAAAAGTCAGCGTTCCAGTAATCTCAAAAAGCAATTGCGACGACGCTTACAGACGTATGGGTGGATTACCAGCTGGGCAAATATGCGCTGCTTATCCCGAAGGTGGCAAAGATACCTGCCAGGGTGACTCTGGTGGTCCATTAACCGTCAATGGACGTCTCGCTGGTATTACCTCGTGGGGAAATGGCTGCGCAAGACCCGGATATCCCGGAGCTTACACCGAGATTGCCTCATTTCGTGACTGGATCAAAGAAAAAACTGGATTGTAAATTTAACACTGATTTACCAATTTTATTCCTCCCACTGACTCAAATCGATCGTGACACACACGGATCTTTTGAATTTTATACTGAACGAGGAAATAGAAGATTTTCGAGAACAATCACTATAATAATGAACATTGTGTTTTTATATTATTATTTTTTCGCAAGATTGTCCAAACTGTTCATTTCGTTACTGCCTAATACAAATATCGGTTTAAAAATATTTTTTTCTCCAATGTACGTAGCTGATGATGAATAAATTTTGTTTACTTCTCAATGCTGTGGTCTTTTTCATCGACAATACTACGAAAGTTCATTTTACGAAGATATTACATAATAACGAGCATTGTTTTAGAAAAAAAAAAAATCCGTAAAATTGTCCAAACTGCTGACTGAGTTATTGCCTAATATAAATATTGTTTCTAAAAATATGTATATTTTTTATTCCAATGATGATGATGAATAAAATTTCTTTACTCCTCAATGCTGTGCTTTTTTTCATCGATAAAACTACGAAAGTTCATTTTACGAAGATATACATATAATTATGAAAAGTAAAACTAGGAATGACAGCACCGTCACGCCGCGATGAATTCGCGAGTGGTACGTGACCCGAGAATAGCTCATGAAATAATTATTGGTGGAGAAGCTATAGAGGTTGATCTGATAAATTCAGTGATATGCGGATAAATTGAGAATGGTACGTGGAGCATGGAATGTTTTTGAGTTTAAATAATCGACGAATAAAAATATTAGAGAGTATTTATTCTATCATAAATTACATTTAATGCATGTAAAACGACGACATTGCTCTCGCAAACGATACGTCAATGATTTTTTTTTTTTTATGTGGGACAGCTTATTTATATTGAATTGTCAAAATAAGAAATTGATCAAGAAAATTTCGTTGCCTGGGCATACAAATCTTGATATGAAGAATCCGACTCGTTTATTAAACTTTGCCTTTGTATTTTTATTTTCATTATTTATACAGATCGTATTTATACAGATATCCTATTTTTTCGATCCCCATATTTCACACGTGCATGTATTATCAATTCTTATCAGTTAAATCATTATTTTTTTACGCATACCGCGAGTTGTATTATCTGATTACAGCAGCAGCGAGAGATACGGTGGAAAATAATCGTCAATCTGTCATTGATTCTGGTGAAATATAAAAATATTAGGTTTATATCCGTATTAGTAGGATCAACGCCAACACTAAAATACGATAATGCCTTTTCGGATATCTCAAGCGATTACAGCTATGCCAGATCAGAATCGTGTTTCATTTATCGATTTCTTCATCTCAATGAACGTACAAGTCTCATGTTAGATACGTGCAACAATCCAAGAAATAATTATATCGTGCCATAAATCTCAACGAAATTTCCTATAAATACTGGATCTCGAAAAAAAGTAAAATCAGTGAGTAACGCAGCGAGTTCAAAAGATGTTCAAGCTACTAATAATCGCAGCAGTCGTGGCAATCGGCCTGGGTAAGTGCCGAAAAATTTATTGATAGCTCAAATATTAAGTAAATTTTTAATAAAATACAATTATTCATCATCTCTATGAGAATACAACATTTCGTTAATAAATTAATTTGCACGATACTTGAGGCATATTTTTTTGTTGGCAAACTTCAAAACTGCTAATCGCATATATAATTTCGGTAATAAATTTCAATTAATAATAGCGAAGTAATTGCTTTTGAAGTGTGATGAAATTTTATTTAAATCAGGAATCATATTAAATAACGTCAGTATTATGATAGTGTCTTCGAAGCAATCCGCTTATACTTGAATTTGAGAAAATTTTCAATTCCACTTCCAAGTAAATGTTAATTTACTCAATGGACCAAATGATGAAGGGAATCTTCCGGAATATTCTTTCAGCCGACTCGACACCGAACGACTTACATCCCCTGAATCCGTTCAGTCCAAACGGTCGTATAGTCGGTGGTACGCCAGCTACCATCCAGGAAGTACCTCATCAGGTGTCTTTGCAGAATTACGGTGTTGGTTTTTGCGGTGGTTCGATAATTAGCGCAGAATGGATTTTGACAGCGGCTCATTGTGTCGTTTACTCTATCAATGATATAATGATACGTGCTGGTACTCACACAAGGTCAGCTGGTGGTAGTTCACATAAGGTTAAAGAAATGATCCAGCATGAAAATTTCAAAACCAACTCTCATGGAATTCTAATCAATGATATTGCTCTAATTCGTCTTGCGAAACCATTGGAACTCGACGAAACGAGGAAACCCGTTCCATTGTTCAATGAAAAAGAAGAAGTGGCGGTGGGAAGTGCTGCGTTTATAACTGGTTGGGGTGCAACTCGGGAGGGCGGACATAATACGGAAGTTTTGCAAAAAGTCACCGTTCCAGTAATCTCAAAAAGCAATTGCGACGCCGCTTACAAACATATGGGTGGATTACCAGCTGGGCAAATATGCGCTGCTTATGCCAAAGGTGGCAAAGATGCCTGCCAGGGTGACTCTGGTGGTCCATTAACCGTCAATGGACGTCTCGCTGGTATTACCTCGTGGGGAAATGGCTGCGCAAGACCCAGATATCCCGGAGTTTACACCGAGATTGCCGCATTTCGTGGCTGGATCAAAGAAAAAACTGGATTGTAAATTTAACACTGATTTACCAATTTTATTCCTCCCACTGACTCAAATCGATCTTGACACACACGGAATATTTTGAATTTTGTACTGACCGAGGAAATAGAAGATTTTCGAGAACAATCACTATAATAATGAACATTGTGTTTTTTTATTATTACTTTTTCGCAAAATTGTCCAAACTGTTTACTTCGTTACTGCCTAATACAAATATTGGTTTAAAAATATTTTTTTTTTTCCAATGATGATGAATAAAATTTCTTTACTCCTCAATGCTGTGTTTTTTTTCATCCATAAAACTACGAAAGTTCATTTTACGAAGATATACATATAATTATGAAAAATTTGATTAAAATACTTTTTGAGAAAAGACTTTGCCAATGGCACTATTTTTTCTCACTGAGCATACAGAACTTTGGTCCAAAGATACATTAAGCTAATTTAAATTTAAATTTAAAAGTAGAATGCGCAGTTCTTCCACCTATTAAAAGAGTCGCAGCTATGCCTGATGAGGCGACCGCAATAGCAATCTTTTTTTCACTTCTAATTTTCGCTAAAATCAACAAAGTGACAAATGTTTTGCCAGTACCTCCAGGCGCATCTATAAAGTAAATGTGACCTTTATTACGTTTAACACTGTTGATTACCTCATCATATATCATTTGTTGTTAACATCCAAACCCCGTTTCCTACGTTGCCATTTATTGTTATTCCATGTATAATAAGCTGGAACTTCATGATAAAATTAAGTCCTTGCAAATTCATCAGTTTTACACAGATCAAAGAAGGCTGTTAAAGTGGTCTGAGGATGATGTTCTATAACTTCTCGGAATTTTTTTTTCAGTGAAAAATATTCTTTGTCCATTTTCTAAATGAACAGATAAATGTACCACTGTAGAATAGCGCTCATGAGTAGAATAATCTAGAATTCTCCAAATACCCTCAGAGGTACTCAAATATCTACCATCCAAATAGTTTTTAACCTCATCTCTTCTATTTTCTGCAGTAAACGTAGCTGCCTTTACCTACCTTTATTTATATATTTACATATACATTTAATCGCTTGTACGGAATGGCAATATTCAACGTTTATGTGTGCAACATAACATCTAGATAGAATAGGACAATACGGGACAACCCACTTATTATTAAATATAATGTCACTGTTCGGTATTGTATAAACGTATCGGCCATCAGCTGGAGATCTCCTTCTGTACTTGGGATATCCATCATCGCCAGTTTGTGTATGTTGAAGATACTGACGGGGATATTTTTTGAAACAAAAACCATTGGTCATGCAATGGGATTAATAGATCCACATGGACCGTGAACCATATTTTTGCATATGATGTCATAAAGTAATGGATCTTCATTTTTATTAGGAATTTCAGAGCAAATAATTTTAATTTAATTTTTTAATATTTTTTTCAATCAACCAAATCAAAGTGCGGTCATGAGGCAAGCCCCTTTTCTGCCATTCGATCGAAAACATATGACATCGAACTGGACCAAAAAATCCTTTCTTTGTTATAGTGTCCATAAGTTGTCCTACTTTTAGATGGAACACTCTCGAAACAATGTCGTATCTTTCGCTTGAGTGCTGACAGGGAAATAGTTCTGTTTAAAATATCAGGCCATTCTGGGTTACAGGTAAAAGTGATAAATAAATCAGGCCTTCCATAGCAACGAACGTAGGTAAGAGCATCCTGTGTACGCTCATGAAGATATCTAGATGAACCTGTAAATGAAGATGGTAAAATAACCAGCTGCCCTATGTCTGCTGGATAAGAGTCTTGATTTACTGCATCTCTCAAATGTATGTAATTATCAGCTCGCAATTTTTTTTTTTATGTGCCCGAATAAAATTTAATTGTTCAGTTATAATTTTTGCAGCCGTATCAACACAATATTTATTAAATAGCTGATATTTATTAATAGTCTTCATCAAGCATCAATACTGAAACTTCGGTAGTTTTTTGGAGCATTATAGCGACCTCTGTGTCCATCTTGCGGCCCTTTTTCGGCATGAATAACAATTTTATAATTGTTTTCATTAGGGGGCATTTGTTCTATAGCTTTTACGAAACTTGCCAGTTATTTGGATTAAATAAGATCGAGTCTTGCCATGTTCCACCTCCATTCACCATTTATTTCATAATTGCTCATACAAACGATACACTATAAAAGTCAGGGCATGTGCCTTACTCATTTCCCTTCAATTTTTAGGTTATGTGTACGTAGACTGGGCGAGTTTGTGAGAGGTGAGAGTGGGGAATTTGTGTGCGTGTGAGTGTGTAAGTCGGTGTTGTGTCATTTTCTATCACACATAACTATTATTATCATAAAGAATCTGTTGTAAAATTTGCAAAAGTCAGTTGGTCATCTGCAGAAGTGAAATAAATTTGCAAAAATTGACCTTTTGTACCTGATGAAGATAATAAATTGCCAATCAGATGATAAATTTCGGCCATGGACTTAATACGTTCGCATGTAATTACCTTCTTTTCCACCAAACGATGTCATTGCAAAACGTCCATTGTATTTGCGAATGTTTTTCTGAACATGCCCTGACCTTAAATCACTTCCACTAAGTAATTCTTTTAAAATTCCAGCCTGGAATTCATTAATTCAATGGAATAATTTATTAATGAAGATCCTCATCCCGAAATAAAAAGTGCGCTTGAAGAAAAAACTTATCCCAACAATCACAAGATGATTATTTCTTTTTAGGCATGATTATGGGCCTGTCGAGTCAAGTTTTTACACGAGGTATCCTCACACACCAATTTTTTCAGTGATCCATTTGCGATATGTAGCCACTTCGGTGTAGACACCGGGATAACCGGGTCTGGCGCAGCCATTTCCCCATGAGGTTATACCAGCAAGACGACTACCGATTGCCAATGGTCCACCCGAGTCACCTTGACAGGCGTCTTTGCCACCTTGCGGATGAGCGGCACAGATTTGTCCCTCGGGTAATCCACCGTACGATTTGTACGCATCACTGCAAACTGTCTTCGATACAATCGGTACTTTGACAGTTTGCAGTACTTCAGAAGTACTTCCACCCTCTTTAACAGCCCCCCAGCCAGTTATGATGGCCAAACTACCAGCCAAAGCCTCCTCCTCGTGATCAAACAGGCTAATTGGTCTACGAGTCGAGTCCAAACCAAAAGGTTTACCAACGCGTATTACGGCAACGTCATTTTCCGGTATTCCATAAGTATTTATACGATAATTCTCGTGTTTTATGATTTTCGTAACTTGATGACTCGAACCACCCGTCGATTTAAAAGATGTGCCCACTTTAACGGTTACATAAGATGCCGGATAACTCGTGCAGTGTGCAGCGGTGATAACCCATTCGTTCGTTATAATACTTGCGCCGCAATAACCAAATCCATAAACCTGAAGTGACGCCTGCCAGGGGTTATCCTCGATCTTTGCGTCTCCACCACCGACTATCCGACCATTTGGATATATTGGACTGAAATGTGGAGTTTTTACAGCACTCGAGCTCGCTGTAATGTAATATTGTTGGTTTTACAACCGTTCTTACCATTTTAGCTTTTTAATTTATACATATCAATTGTATATATTTATTCAAGTAGAATGTATCCCGATGGGGAAAGACCTCAAGACATTTATATTTACACACAATCATACCATAACATATTTTATATATATATCAAAAATATGTGTTTGTGTATGTGCGCGCGTACAAGAAACATGATATAAAATCGTGCAGAGTGAAATACCCAAATGGTAAAACTAGGAATGACAGCACCGTCACGATGCGATGAATTCGCGAGTGGTACGTAACCCGAGAATTGCTCATGAAATAATTATTGGTGGAAAAGCTATAGAGGTTGATCTGATAAATTCAGTCATATGCGGATAAATTGAGAATGGTACGTAGAGCGTGGAATGTTTTTGAGTTTAAATAATCGACGAATAAAAATATTAGAGAGTAAACAGTCTATCATAAATTATATTTAATGCATGTAGTATTTTTGTGCTATGAGCTTTTTTTGGACTCACCGATAGTAGCGCAATAGACTGCGATGAAAATTGATGTGAGCAAAAACGACGACATGGCTCTCGCAAAGGATACGTCAATGATTTTTTTTTTTTTGTGGGACGACTTATTTATATTGAATTGTCAAAATAAGAAATTGATCAAGAAAATTTGGTTGCCTGGGCATACAAATCTTGATATGAAGAATCCGACTCGTTTATTAAACTTTGCCTTTGATTTTTTATTTTGATTATTTATGCAGATCGTATTTATACAGATATCTTATTTTTTCGATCCCCATATCTCGTACGTGCACGTATTATCAATTCTTATCAGTTAAATCATTATTTTTGTACGCATATCGCGAATTTAATTATCTGATTATAGCAGCAACGAAAGATTTTTTAATTATCCATTTCAGAAACGGTGAAATCCCATCGTCAATCTGGCATTGACTCTGGTGAAATATAAAAATATTACGTTTGTATCCGTATTAGCAGGATCAACGCCAACAATAAAATACGATTAATGACTTTTCGGATGTCTCAAGCGATTACAGCTATCTCAGATCGGAATCATGTCTCATTTATCGATTTCTTTATCTCGGTATGTACAAGCTTAATGTTCGATGAGTGCAACAAGCCAAGAAATATGTATATTGTGCCATATAATTTCATATAAATACTGGATCTCGAAAAAAAGTAAAATCAGTGAGTAACGCAGCGAGTTCAAAAGATGTTCAAGCTACTAATAATCGCAGCAGTCGTGGCAATCGGCCTGGGTAAGTGCCGAAAAATTTATTGATAGCTCAAATATTAAGTAAATTTTTAATAAAATACAATTATTCATCATCTCTATGAGAATACAACATTTCGTTAATAAATTAATTTGCACCATACTTGAGGCATATTTTTTTGTTGGCAAACTTCAAAACTGCTAATCGCATATATAATTTCGATAATAAATTTCAATTAATAGTAGCGAAGGAATTGCTTTTAAAGTGTGATAAAATTTTATTTAAATCAGGAATCATATTAAATAACGTCAGTAGTATGATAGTGTCTTCGAAGCAATCCGCTTACACTTGAATTTGAGAAAATTTTCAATTCCACGTCCAAGTAAATGTTAATTTACTCAATGGACCAAATGATTAAGGGAATCTTCCCGAATATTCTTTCAGCCGACCCGACACGGAACGACTTACATCCCCTGAATCCGTTCAGTCCAAACGGTCGTATAGTCGGTGGTACGCCAGCTACCATCCAGGAAGTACCTCATCAGGTGTCTCTGCAGACTTACGGTTTTGGTTTTTGCGGTGGTTCGATAATTAGCGCAGAATGGATTTTGACAGCGGCTCATTGTGCCGTTTACTCTATTGATGCTATAACGATACGTGTTGGTACTCACACAATGTCAGCTGGTGGTAGTTTACATACGGTTAAAGAAATGATCCAGCATGAAAATTTCAAAACCAACTCTCGTGGAATTCCAATCAATGATGTTGCTCTAATTCGTCTTGCGAAACCATTGGAACTCGACGAAACGAGAAAACCCGTTCCATTGTTCAATGAAAAAGAAGAAGTGGCGGTGGGAAGTCCTGCGGTTATAACTGGCTGGGGTGCAACTAGGGAGGGCGGAAGTGTTATGGAAGTTTTGCAAAAAGTCAGTGTTCCAGTAATCTCAAAAACCGATTGCGACACCGCTTACGCATCTTACGGTGGATTACCAGCTGGACAAATATGCGCTGCTTATCCCGAAGGTGGCAAAGATGCCTGCCAGGGTGACTCTGGTGGTCCATTCACCGTCAATGGACGTCTCGCTGGTATTACCTCGTGGGGAAATGGCTGCGCAAGACCCGGATATCCCGGAGCTTACACCGAGATTGCCTCATTTCGTGACTGGATCAAAGAAAAAACTGGATTGTAAATTTAACACTGATTTACCAATTTTATTCCTCCCACTGACTCAAATCGATCTTGACACACACGGATCTTTTGAATTTTATACTGAACGAGGAAATAGAAGATTTTCAAGAACAATCACTATAATAATGAACATTGTGTTTTTATATTATTATTTTTTCGCAAAATTGTCCAAACTGTTCATTTCGTTACTGCCCAATACAAATATCGGTTTAAAAATATTTTTTTCTCCAATGCACATAGCTGATGATGAATAAATTTTGTTTACTCCTCAATGCTGCGTTTTTTTTCATCGACAATACTACGAAAGCTCATTTTACGAAGATATTACATAATAACGAGCATTGTATTAGAAAAAAAAAAATCCGTAAAATTATCCGAACTGTTTACTGCGTTACTGCCCAATATAAATATTGTTTCTAAAAATTTATATATTTTTTTCCAATGATGATGATGAATAAAATTTCTTTACTCCTCAATGCTGTGCTTTTTTTCATCGATAAAACTACGAAAGTTCATTTTACCAAGATATACATACAATTATGAAAAATTTGATTAAAATATTTTTCATTTAAACATGTCATTTTTCAAATTTGTAGATTTGAAAAAATTGGAGTGAAAAGCGTTGCTCGAACGTTTTCTACAATTTAATACATCCTGTACCCAACCATTTATGGATTATATTGACAAAACGCCAATAGCAAACTTTACAATAAGGGCAACACAGTACAGTATCGGACCAAACTCACTGACTTGAATAGGCTCATTAAACAAACTTGTCCGAGAAAATCGGCTCAGGGTAGTTTTTCGAGACCACTTTTCACATTTACTCAAACTCGAAGCCGGTTGATGAAAGAATTTCAACTTCCGCGATGACGACAGACGAGAAATAAGTTTTGCAAAAATCTCCATTTGCTGAACACTTGAAAATAATTCATTGAATTTTCCACAACCAAAACACATCAATCTTGATTTTTTTTTTTCATTTTTAAATAATTATTTGATGGCAAATATATTGGTCACACTCAACAAATACATGAGTAATGTAATAAAAGATAAGAATAAGCCAAAGAATATGATTATTTTCGTTTTTCAGCTTTTGTTGACAATTCATCATGATATAATTTTAAATGTTTTCCTGGTCGAATCATCTTCATTTTTCTATACAACGAAATCTCTCGAAACTCTTTGATCCTAAACTTTCTAAAAACGTTTAGTTCAATGTTTTTTTTTCTCCCTCCTTTCCTTTTCAGGCCACATAATATGTTTCTTCTTCCACGTGGAAAATCTTACAATTGCTAGCTTCGCCTGTCTGGCTTTATTCTCTTATATCACTCGTCGAGTTTTTGCCATCTTTTATCAGTCCAACGGAAACTTTTAACCAACGCAGAATTCGAAGAAACAAGAAAACTTTTGGCTTGCCAGAGTGTGAAGGGAGATCGGAAAAAAAAGTGAGAATTTTTTTCTCCAGATAAAAAATGGATAGACGAGCAAAATTTCTCTGATAAAGGAACCATATTTATGGATGAAAAAAAAAAATGATTTTTTTTTTGTGGACAAAAAATTTCATGACGTAATTAAATAGTAGAGTAACTACTAATTATTTCCTTTGGAATTTTCCTTGTCTATCGAGAATTTTCCACGTTATACTCAACTTTCACACAATGACCTGTGACCCTCTCTCATCATTATGAGCAGATCGAACCAAGTTTTTACAGGTAGAATCCTCATATACCAAACAATATTTTTATATTTTCCTCCTCATAAATTCCCATTGATTATAAATTTATATTTATCATCCATGAGCGAGTAAATTATTTTTTATGAATACTTTACGAATGGCGATAAATCTTCTAGAATCTGAACTCTTCACATCGAGGCAAGTGGGAATTTTCGTATACAGCTCCTCGCTTAATTAAATTCATTCAGAGTGCCTCTCGGTATCTCGTACAGCCGAGTCCTCTTTTCCCTGGTTACCCCCCCCCTCTCTCTCTCTCTCTCTCTCTCTCTCTCTCTCTCTCTCTCTCTCTCTCTCTCTCTCTCTCTCTCTCGCCTTCTCTTTCCTCGTAATTCATTTTTTTTTGCCAACGAGACTCGTCGGCTCTCGTTTTCGTTCCTCCTCCGGAAAAACTTTTCAATATCAGACTCATGCGCAATAATTTTAGTACAATTATAACTTTTCTGCCAAGCTCATTTTGACAAACGTTCATTCACACGGAAGCGGAATAATTTTTAACGTAATTTCGTAACATAATATTTTTCTTCCACTAATTCGAACAAACTTTCTAACGAAGTTGCACAAATTAACTTTTATGAGTAAAGTAAAAAATTGAAAAATTCGTTTATAATAATCAAAGGCAAATCTAAAAGATGCTTCTATGCTCGATAACGTTACGAAATATTTTTTTTGTCTCGAATTTTTCATAATCTGCAATCTAAAAACGTTGAAAGAATTGATAATAAAATTTATTGTATTAAAATAAAGATTTAAAAAAGATCTTGTCTTTTGCTTCAATTCCACCAAGTATTTTACCTGATAAAAAAAGATAAGCATCAAAGATCTCCGTTAGTTTAAAAAGTTCGACTGATCGCTGTCACGAGATTACTTGGCTGAAGTATAAAATGGAGAGCTATATATCTATAGAGCTATATAGAGCTATATAGATCTCCATTTATATCCATATATATATGTTTACGTATAGATGTCTGATAAATTAACATCTGGAAGGCACGAGGGAACAGAAGCTTGTATAGAAAGCTTGGGGTATTGAAGGAGCTTGGGGGATGGTGTGGCAAATTATTCGTGGGGTTGTTTTGCGACGCCAAGCGTCAACGGCGTTGCCTGACATCATCCCTCCTTTTCATTCGTTTTCTCTCTCTCTCTCCCTCCCTCTTTTTGTTCCATGGATTATTTATGACTCGAGTATAACAAGTTGCTATATATATTTTCCCAGACTCCCCTATACATATATATAAGGGGTTAAAACTTGAACGATGAAACTCTCGATGGGCAAGTTTAGGGTCGTTGGGTTAAAACTATGCATCGATGTGGCAACGAGATGTAGTTTGAATATATACACATGCATAATATTATACTTGTATATATAGTACAATTTACTATATATATATATACAAGATCGTGTGGTGTTTCAGACCATCGTTAGGCTACGTTGTTGCAGTATAAACGGTGATTAAGTCGAAACCGCGTTACAGCCCGTACCACACGAGATAGATTGGAAATTTGCTTTGCCCTGTTGTGTAAATTATCAAAGAGGGCCAATCACAAATCGTCTCGTGCTCCTCTGATAGTTGAATAATTTATTTACAACACTTTTTTCATTTTTATTTTCACTTCCAACTTTTTATCTTTCTTTATGGTTATAAATTATTTTTTTTTAAAGCGCAAAGTTAAAATATATACATTTATCCAATTTAAATCAAATTTATTTACAAATTTGCAAATAGAACTTATGAATGTAAAAAAATATTTTTTTTTAATTATAATATTTGGTTGATAATGAAATATTAATAAATGTAGTGTGATTGAATTATACTGTACTTGGGTAGAAAATTGTACAATTGGCTGATAAAGTAATTTCTGTGTGCTTTAAAGTTCAATTTGTTACGTTTCTATTATTTTTATGTTAATAAAAATAAAATATGTTGTTTATAAATCAAGTTTACACAAATTACGTTTGGCCTCGCACAAAATGTTATTTGTATGAAATAAAAATATTTCGATTTCCTCATGAATATAGCATAAAATATCTTGTGTTTTATCATTGTAAAACGTCATTAATGCTTTACATAATTTACCATAATTTACACGAAAATATTGGGGATGATACATTCCCTGTTAAACTTTTATACTGATGAAGTTTTACGAATTAAATGTTGGCGACGATCGTGGATCATCAAAAGAGAACGATAAACTTTTCTCGAGGATCCAACTCGAGGTATACATATATGTATATGTAGCTATAGTTCATTCGAAATCCGCATTGAGTGCTTCGAAGCTCATATAACGTGTCTCGAAGCCTCCGGAACAGCTTCATATATATATATATATATATGTGTGTGTGTGTGTATGTG
This sequence comes from Dyspetes luteomarginatus, assembly GCA_963669185.1. Lineage (NCBI taxonomy): Eukaryota > Metazoa > Arthropoda > Insecta > Hymenoptera > Ichneumonidae > Dyspetes > Dyspetes luteomarginatus. The sequence goes on from OY769906.1 coordinate 4,616,607, forward strand.
AAAATACACCACATTAAACCCACATCAAATGAGGTCTAGAGGATCATGGCCCCGGAAAGTCTCGGATGTCTCAGTGAAATTTAATCACGAGGGAGAAAACGACGGAGACTAGAAAAATTTCGTTTTCTCGCATACTACTGTCATTTGGAATTCTAATGGGATTCTCTCCTATAATCGCATCGTTTATTCGCTCCGTTAAAGAGAAGGAAGACTTTATTTTCTGGCTCCTCCATCACTTATATATTTATATCTACATTCCATTCAGTTCACTGCCCTTTTTCTTCTCCCTATCTCTTCGTTGTCCAACATCTTCAGGAAACTGCACGAATAACTAATTCCGGCACAATTAATCACCATTTTCCCAGAGCTCTGACAGTAATATAATTCTTTCCTACCATGAATTCATAGTGATGGGGCCATGAGACTCATTTGCATTATTAATCGAGGCATTCTTTACTCTTGTCTTTTTTTTCTGTATCATTTTTTTGTACAAAAAAATACGTATAATTTTTCTGTATTTCAAAGTGTACGTGCGGCTGAGATTTTTGGCCAAACGAAAAAAAAAGTAATTTATTTCAGATTATTTGAAAATACGAAAAATTTTATTGAAAATCCTTAAAAACGTTTCGTTAGCGGTCAATAATTGTCACGTTGACAAATATTGTTGCTCTTTCGCATCGATAATTTGTACTCTGACATGGGAGTTTTTGTGTGACGTTGAACACATTTTTACTTCATTATTGGGTATCTGCAGCATATACATTTAATATATTCACAAAGTGTCATTTGTGGAGATGGAACAATTTGAAATATGCACATATATATAGGCTCTGCCATAAAATAAATTTAGGAGTTAATGGTAGTTCTGGACCATGACATAATTAAGGCTTTTATTATTGTAATTCTCTGTGGCACTTTTTCACATTAGACCAAAACTAATGACCCAGTCGCGAGTTTAAAATTGCGAGATCACCAGGCTATTCCTATTAATTTTGTTGCCTGATTAAAGCGAATTTGTACTACTGCCGAAAAGGCTCCTGACCGAAAAAGGGAATTTCGCGAGACGGAAAAATCCATTTTTATTACGACGATTAGTGCGAGGTAAAAAAAAACTTTACGATCATTCGTGTATGGCTTTGACCTAAAAAAAGTATCAGTTTTTGAACTTTCTTAAAATTCCTAAACGATAAATTTCTGCAGTACCGAACATTTTGTTTTCTAATAAAATTAAAAAAGGTTAAGTTTTTTTTTAACATTTAGATTTGTTATTATTTTTTTTTTAAATAATTGAAAATTTAATTCGATCAAAAAAATGTGATACTCATGACGATCGTCATGAATTTTTATTTAAAAAAATAATGTTAGAAATTTATTTATTCGTATATATTTGTAAAAATTGACTCGATCATCAAAATAAATGATGAAAATATTATTTCATGTTGCAGATGACATAGAATGGGTTGGGCGGCGCTAGGGCGGCGTGCGGGTGGTGGCGGACGCCTCTCACCCATCCTCTCGCTGTCTCTCGCCTCCCTCGCAAGTTCCCTCATCCTCACAACCCTCTGTGTCCTCACCCTCGCTCTCACTCTAGCCACCTTCGTTCGTGCCGACGACATGTACGTATACGAATGTAAATTTTCGCCAACTACACACAGACACACACACAGACAAACACGCCACACACATAATTATAGAAATAATAAAATTTAATAATTAAGGACATACAATTTTCCCTGAAATTGACAATTTTTTTATGAAATTTTTCCATTAATTCATACGTCGAGTGGAGGTTGAAAAAATAAATATTTTTCTTTAGTTAAACGAATTATTTGTATTTTTTGCAATTTTCTGATATCTTTCCAATATGAAAATAAAGAAAAAGTATTATAAATCGAAAGCTCAACCTCAACACGAGTTATATTTACCTAGATATTGTTCAGAGTAACGACGAATTTTTCGATCGAGAAACTTAATATTTTATTTATCTTAGCTATACAAGATACATAGCAGCGGAGAGAGAAAGCAAGTTATATTGCCTTAAATTTCCCATAGTGCTCGCAAGCAATGCTATTATTTCCTTTGTTTTTTAATCACAGCTAGGCAATTTTTGCTATGGAGTATCTAGATGAATTATCTATCTGACTCTCGAGATGATTTATCAGATCATCTAGTTCAATTATCAGGTTATTTGAGTGAATTAACGAATTATCTAGATATTTTCACTAACCATCTAGATGATTTGACGAATTTTCTAGATGAATATACCAGATGGTCTCGATGAATTATCGTATATCCTAGTCAAGTTATCGGCTTATCTAGATGAATTATAATATTATCTAGATGATTTATCGATTATTAGACATAGAAGTATATATCGTGGCAACTTTTGGAGCATCGACAGAGGTGAAAGACACGAAAAAGAAAAAAAATTATTCAAGGTGACCCCTCCTCTGGAATATTAAGGAACCTTAAGGAATAAAATTACATGCAAAGAAAAAAAAAAGAACAAAAAAAAAAAAGCTCAACAATTTCGTCGAGTGACGAGATTAAGAAGAGTATTATACGGTTGCAGCTTCGAGGAGGGCAAATCGGACAAGGAGATCTTGGACAACTTGCTGCTATCGACGCGGTACGACAAGCGGCTTCTGCCACCGGTTCAAGGTACACTGAGGCCCCCGCCCCATACTCGCCAAGATGACTACACCCCTGACCTCGAACCCAATGACCCCGATAATATCGAGCACCTCAAACATCATCGGCACCATAATCATCACACCAAAGCACCACCGACACACAACCACAGTTCAATGCTCAATTCACGACGAAAGGGTACTTCATCAGCCAAGTGATACGACGAAATACGAGCGTTATAAATTTTGAAAAATTTTAAAAATTCAAAAAATTCAAAAAAAAAAGTTTTGCGATCGACGAAAAGTGTTGTATTCAAATAACGAATGTGATGCAACGTCGAGTCTGCATATATAATATACGAGGGAAAAATTACTGGTCACTTGAACTTCGTGAGGAGATTACTAATTAGTGATAACAAAAAAATACATTTATTTTCTGGAATTTGTTGCAACAAAAAAAAAATACTGAAAATCATTGCGAATTTTTCATATCGTTAAAGGTTATTTTTTCACCCATTTTAATTTCGGTGGAATGATGACTTTTTCGATGTATGAAATCATTGCAAGAGGAAAAAAAAATGTCTCGTCACCTCAATGTAATTTTTTGTGACCTTTTCAATTTTTTCAACTGTGTATTATGTATACTTTGATATATTTATACAGCAGCAGCAGCAAACGCTAAAGTATTTTAGTTGGTTGAGCCAGATATTCGCGCAGAGCACCGCGAGACAGCGGAAAATTTCGAACGATCTCTTTTTTGTATCCTTTTTTTCTTCCAATTTTTGTTTTTTTCGTCCTTTTTCGACTAATTTTCACCGCGGTCTGAGTGCCAGACAACATTTATCGATCGACTACGAATCAATTGACCTTTTTTTTATTACTTAATTTGTGGATGATTAATTTTTTTTTGATTTTGGGAATCTTTCGTGAAAATCAATTGATACTGAAATACTTTTACATTTTGTCCTAATGGTTACGTAATCTTTTAACATAATGCAATTTTTTATTCAATATTTTTTTTAGTATGGTTGAAATTGTTGTTGTTGTTTTTTTTTAGTGTTTTTGAAGCATTTCTTACAATTTAAATATCTCAATTCAAGAATTATTTTTCTCACACTGACGCAGTGAATGCAGAACATTATTCCAAGCTCAGAGTCACTCGAGGAGTATCTCAATCCATTTTGTCCTGCGAGCTTAAAAATAAACTTAAAAAAAAGAGGTATAAAAAGAAATGCTTTCGTTCCATATTGATTCTCATATATGTTAAAGATCTCATTGCAAGTATAGCACACGTGAGAGAGTGGCACGAGAAGTGCAATTTTTTTCGTATTACTATTAATCTCCATAGCGAAATACATTTTTTAAAATTTATTTTTATTTTTAGTTATCGACTTTACGTCATATCGGGTTTCGTTGTTGGAACGAATTTCCGTTGATCGATTCTGTATGATTTGAATCGAGCGAAAATTTGTCTGACTATGACGTGACAGTGATCACTGAGTGACGTAAAATTTACGCTCACAGTGGCGAAGGTATGACCAAAATCGACCACTACTACTTGAACTCAGAGGCGATTGCAACGTGTCGAACGTTGTCTCTAGCCAATATAGATTGATTGAATCAAACGTTTAAAGCAAAATGAGATCAGCCATAGAGAATTTCATGTACTAATGAGTAGAGACGTCTGACCAAAGCCTGACGGTGATCACTGCATATACGAAAAACATCGATACCAATGCTAATTAAATGAGCACAAATATTTTTGATAACATTAATTCTTAGTGAGACAGAAACTCGGTCCTATCTAACATATTTTTCTTGTTTAAATAATCATAATCAACAATATTAATATATTTATTTAATTGAAAAAAATATTTTTGCAAAGTTAAATTGTCATGAAACGGGATTTTTTCCCAATTTGACGTATTTTTCTCATTTAAATAATCTTAAATGATGATATTTGTATTGAATGCAAGAAATTCGAGACATATTTTCGACCTGATTTGCATTTTTATAATTTTTAAAAATACATGCACGGTTTTTTTTTTAATTTAATTACTTTCATTCGTAAATTTATTTAGTTAGAATAATCGTAGGTATCAATTTTACACTGTATATACACAAACATAAATGAAAAATATATTCAAAATGAACCTTATTTTGTTTTTTTTTTTTTTTTGTAATATACGAGCAGGTTTTAATTGAATTTTTCCTATTCCCCCAACGAGATCGTTCGGAATTTTCTCATTGGCGCATCACCACTTTGCACTTTTTAAAGATATAATATAATCCCATACCCTCGCACTGACGAGCTTGGCCTGGCTCTGCGAGGCTTTTTCGATCATTATATTTTTTTTTTCTTTTTATCGTCGGATTATTCAAAATCCCGCGAGCGCGAGCACCGCAGTAAAAAAGAGTAAAAAAAAAGCAGAGCCTATTGCTAAAACAGCTGCTTGTAGATTATGGGCGCAGTTTGGCGTTAAAAAAAAATATATATATATTTTGAAATATCGTGCAACGAAACGGAGATGAGAAAACAGAACTGTAATAATGATTTTACTGGTGATCGTGTATATTTATCGAATATTGTCAGGGAATTTTTTCCCTGTCCATGGATTGAAAGTCTCTGGCCATTAATTTTTACAATTATGAAAAAAAAAAAGGAATTTCAACGAAAATAATCATTTTATTACGAAAAAAAAATAATTTCAATCATTTTCACTCTATCATGTTTTATTTCTCGTATTTTTTAAACTGTAAAACTGATTTTAAAGATATACAACTAAAGGGACTTTAAAATCATTTTAAAAAATGTACCGGATTCGATTATTCTATTTATTCATTTATTTAAAAAATAAAATGAAGTATGATTTTTACGTAATATGAAAAATATAGTTGAAGGCATTTTTTTTGAAAATCTGCCAGTAGATTTTGTAATTTTTTTATCTCTCATCTATTTGCTACTCTCCGTGATAACGTCATTTCCAGTTCTCAAAGAGCAATGATTATACAGTCAAGTAACCCCGTGTCTATCGTGAATAGCATCAAGTCTCATTATTAAACCGGTGCCTTCAAGTTATTCCCAGACACGAATAATGTTCGTGCCTTCGTATCTCACACTACGCCATTACAGGTATATCGCTTGCCATCTTCTTGTGAAAGAAAAAAGAAGATTGTCTATAGTCAGTCGTGCTCGTCTAACCGTTCTAGACGATCGTCTCATCTGCATTAAAATCCAATTAGTCCCAGGATGGCTGTACTACAACAAGAGATAAGAAAAAGAGACGAGAATTAAGATATTCGCATCTAAGATTCGCACATCCCCCTTTAAGCTTTTATTATTATTATTATTATTTATTTTTTGAAGGAAAAAAACAAAATTTAATCGGAACGTGTTGAAGTAACTAATTCAAATAAATCGAAAAATTTCCAATAAATCAAAACGAGAGCCATTTTTACAATTTTTTTTTCCCCATCAATTTTTCATGATCATTTTTCATTTTTTATAATGATTGAAAATTCTCAAATGGCAAGAGAGTTGCATTTCTAGGGAAAAAAGGAGAGATCTCGAAGGCCAACAGGGAGTGCCATTTGCAAAAATATATTTTTCCTGTCCAAAGCAACGATGAGGGTGTCCATTAAAAAAGCCTTTTCCCCTATTCAAATATCTCCATATTCGAGAAATAAATTGAGATTCGATAGGAGAAACTAGTGAGTTAAAATTATCGAAAATCGAGGTTAAAACAGTCAAAATTAAAAAGGTCTCTGAATTATTATTCAAAACGAGGATTGCACGTGTAAAATGATGACTGACGGAGGTCGAGAAGTTTTCAACCCTCCGCTGGAAATCAGCGAGCACACTTTCACTTACGATTTTCCTTTCGTCGTACGACTCCAATAACAGGAGGGATACTTCGTTTCTTCCCTGATATTCCGTATATATGGGGCTCTTTAGGCGCAATCAAAGCCACCCCTTTTTAGGGGTGGCTTTCAGCATGCTATAACGCAACGCAAAAAATACTCCACACATTTTTTTTACATTTCAAAATAAATCAATGCTACGAAAAAATACAATTCTTTTTTTTTTTTCAATACTTTTCTTATTTAATGTTAAAGAGGTGATTTATTTTTCATTACATTTTTTCCAAAATTGTCGCTACATTATATTTGAGAACCAATATTCATTTTAAACAAAGATTCAGTTCATTTATATAAAATGAGAATGAGAATTTAGTATGGTGATTCCAGAACAATCTATGAAGTCTAACTGTTAAAATTTCCATTAATAAAGACCGTACACATAATACTAAAAGAAGGGAAAAACAAAAAAAAAATAGGCAGGGTCATAGTTCGGCTCGGCCTAGAACGCCCCATATATACATATTTATACCACATTGAAAGTTCTTCAAAGCGATCGTTTGACGTTATTCGATGCCTGAATACTTTTTACGATGCGATAAAAAAATAAAAAAAAAACAAGAAATACATATGGCAGTAACTAAACTGAAATGAAATTTAGAAGCAAAGTCCGAAAAAATAAATAAAAATACATCAGAGATATAAACTGTTCTTCTTTATAAAAATCAAGTCTTAATGGGATACATCGAGGAACAAGATATACATCGCGATAGAAGATATCGGAATGTAAATGAACCATCAGGAATAAAATGAGAAAAAAACAAATAGTCGAAAAGTGTAGGATTTTTTTGTTTGAGATTTTTTTTTTATACATCATATTATAAAGTCCACGGACCAATCCAAAATTCACGTGCATAGAAAGGAAAAGAAAGGTGAAAAAAAAGCAAACGAGGTACCATAAAAAAGTTGTGAGGGGAAAAACGATTAAAAAGTGAGGGGAGGGAAAAGCGGCAACCGAGGGTGGAGGAAGCTGCATAATTCAAAGTTCATTACCCAGAATGCTCGGGCTACGTCATTGAAGGGAATGGCCAAAGAAAGAAAAGGGAGGGAGCTTTTAACATTCAAATAGTACACGTCGACGCTCTCCGTTCAGGTCGACCCAATTTGTTTTTTTTTTTTTTTTTTCTACATATTGTACCTCCAACTTCTTTACCACCTTTTCGTCATATCCTCTCGAATGAGAGATAAAAAAAAGTGTTACAAAACCGCGCTCTTCCATGCACAAAACACGTGCTCCCTTTCCTCTCTCTTTCTGCGCCCCTCTGTTTTTTTTTTTCGTTCAAGAGATTGAGGGACGCAGTTGTAATAAATTTGGCCAGCACAAAGATATCAGTGCAATTCCAAGAAGACCTATATTGTCAGAGATCAACTTTGATGAGCAAAGTTTAAAAAATCATAAAACGTCGCGCAACCTTTTGACACTAAGTAAGAAAAAAAAAGGCTTCACTGCTTCGTATTTATCGAGTCTTCGAAGTTCGACATTCTCACAAAAATCTTTGGCTCTAAAAAATATTTAAAAATTGTAGAAAAAATGTTAAAATAATCTAGAAAAAAAGTATGATGCTAATTTGTTTGATACAAGAATATTCATACAGCCTTGAAAGGTTGAAATATCCTTTAAATTATATTAATTAAATGATAATATAATATATTTAAATTATCCAAAAATAAACGAGATAATACTTTGCTATACAGCTTCGAGTTATGATTAAAAATAATTTCGACGTCCTCTTCAGACTATTAATAATGAAGAAAAAAACCTTTCTCTATTTCTATCTTTATTTTTCCACACGTATAATCTTATCCTATGGTTAAACACATATCTATATTCCTTATTCCCCTTCATTTTCTATTGGATCTGAGTAGAGCAGTTTACTCGCTTGACCTCGCTGCTCACAGTCCTCCCTTCGCCCCCACCAAAGCTCACCCTCTCGTTGCTCTATAAATTATAAATAAATTCACCCCCGATGAGGGAAAAAAAAGCGAAGAGAGAAAACACACATAGAAAAAGTACCTCCCCTGCTGGCCTCGACAAGCGAGAATCGATGCTTCGCACTCTCGCGTAGACTTCCCTGAGGATTAAGCGCTGTTTGTACGTCGTAAAAAAAATAAAATAAAATATTACCATAATTGAATTGACTTATAAAAGGTCAAAAAAGCCTTCCAATATTTTTGTCTATTGAGAAAAATGGCAGAAAAAAATTGATAAAACAAATTACGTGTTTTTTTGTAATATACAATTTAGTATCGACGAAAAAATACACGGAAAAAAAAACATCGAAATACTGAACCACAAATATACACTTTTCCTTGGCTTTCGCCACTCATCTCACCACTCTGCAAAACATACACACATACTCACCCTGATACACGCACCGATTAATTGTGAACCTTTTAATTAAATTATAAGTTTTTTTTTTGCTTCGATTAATCACTCGCCTCGTTACTCCTCGAGTGCATTCTAACATAAAATAAATACAAAATTAATATTCAGTGAAATAATTTTGGTTTAATTTTTCTTGACGATTGACAATTTTTTCACATAATAATAACAAATAGATAAAATGATTAAAAAATTGTATAAATTATATAATTTATGAATAATAATTATTATTTGTAAATTACAATTTTCACATTATTATTGTTAAATTTTCCTTCGATTGTCTTGATTTTTTTTTCCACTCATACGTAATGCACTGACATACAGAATCTCCGGTCAAAACGTATCCGGTGTTGGGATCTCTCTGTAATAACGTCAGTTGCAATGATATAGAGAGGGAAAGAGAGTATTTGAGTCTTGGCAATTAATTAGTTAATGGAACTCGCAACGTGAGTGTGTGTGCGTGTGTGGAGTAGCCACGTTCAGAAAGGAGAGAGAGAGAAAGATTATAGCCTCTGAGCTTGAGCGAGAGATTGCAACAAGGGGGTTATATTCTCTCATTCTCCTCTCCCCAATACTGAGCTTTTTACTTATCAGCTTAAGCTCAAAGGATTTTTCGTAAAATTGAGAAGAGTAAAAAAAAATGTATAATGCACTCGACGAGAAGAATAAAAACGACGCGAGTGACGAAGAAAGGGACAATTTTTTTTATTGTCCCACAAATTCATAAAATTGAAAAAACTATTCGATTATTTAAAAAAATAAATTAATTGACAGAAAAAATTATTCAAGTACCAAAACGATGATTTATTTACCAAAAAAATAATTTAATTGATAAATTAATTGGTCAATTATTTGAAAAAAAATGATTTATTACCCAAAAAATTGTTAATTTACCTAAAAAATAAACAAAAATGGTTCAAAATACGGTCAAAAGGGGAAAATGGGGTGCTAGAGGTCATGAGAAAATATTCTTATATGTCAGAATGAGACGTGCGGCAAGGGGATATTGGGTGTTACAGATGCGGATTTCTGCTGCGGATTGCGATGGCCTGGTGACACGACCGGCCTGACTAACCGGTCGACGACCCCTAACGACCCCAAGAACCAGAACAAGAACCAGAACAATAACCACTACACGCCGCACCAACACCTTCGCACTCACCTTCGCGGTCCGTCCCGATCTTAAATTTTTTTTCGTATTAAAGAGCAAAAAAAAAAAAAAAAAATATTATATAAATGCAACAGGCACAACAACAATAAAAAATACTTGTGTAGAGATAATGATCCACGTCAATTATTGACGTTCAGATGGGAATTTAAATAATCAGAGACACACACACACACACACATATATATATTTATATATTTAAAACACGCTATAACGCCAAGAGACGCGCAGTTTGTTCAGAGGTCGCCAGGCTGTCTGACCTAAAATGCCTCGCACTACTTGCCAGTTTCATTATAACGTGATACGACAAATTTTTTTTCCCCTTCACGCGCGAATCAATTCTCGGTAATGCACGCGCGTCGTGTTGGGTCATAAGAGAACAATGTTCTAGTCATTTTCAATTATTTTTTTTACTCGGTATATTTTTTTATCTCAATTTTATTACAAACTGATTTGATATTGTTTATTTTTTTATCGTGATTGAAATTTTTTTGTCAATGTTTTTTTATCACCACTGTATCTGGTGTCTGGTGTACGGGCACGGTGTACGGTAAAAATTTACGAGCAAAATAGTTTTTCATCCCTTGATACGAACTTGTCGGAAATTTTTATTGAGAGCGAAATGATAAATTTCATAAAATATTGATGAAAAGATGTCTTGAAGAACATGTCGAGCGGTCGAGGAAGTTTTTAGAGCTCTCTGAACATACTGCGTGAAATATTGATCTTAAGGGTCGTGAGGTCAAGAGGTCGATCGATGAGCGTAGAAAAAAAGAATATACTCAGAATGATTATATATCTATTATCTCATATCTATATACTCAGGATGATTATATATATTTCGTATAATTGCATTATGTGTGTCGCATTCGTATCGTCATACTACTCGGACACTTTTAGTGTTCTGTTGCTCCCGTACGAACGGTAGAAAAAAAAAATTAAGTACATGAAAAATATTATGCAGTGAACAAAAAAATAAATAAAAATCCTTCGACCTTTTATCTCGCATCTGTGTCTCTCGCCATTGCCATAAAAAAAAACCTATTTGTTTGACACGCTCACAAAAAAAAACACATTTACAAATATACTTTTGCCACATACAGTAGAGTCTCGCATAAATTTCCAGGCACAATGTGTCCAAGTTTGCAAATCTGTTTTTTGTTTTTTTTTTACAAATCGTTAACTAATGCGAGACTCTACTGTTGTCAAAAAAAACATACATAAAAGTTGAGAAGAAAATATATTTTTTTCAAACTGGACGTTAGCATAAATATGCAAATTATTGTGTTGTTTTTTTTCACGAAAGTTCGATGACCTCGTTCTCTTTACCTTTATTTCCATTCACAAAATTTTTTGGAATTGTCATTCTCTATATATTTTATTCCTTACGTTTGGAATTATTTGCATTAGAATAGCATTGTAGTGATTTATGAGTGTCCTGCGATATCTCAATTATTTTTATTGATTATCAAAAATTTGTTCGCCAATTTTCGAAAAAAGGTCCGTGTGGATTTCAATTTTTTTAATGGCATTTTAAATTTTTTTACCCATTTATTTCTATAGATCATTTTTAATCACTCAATTACAACGTTCGCATTCTCGATCAAATTTTAACGAGCAATCGAACTTTCACTCGGGGATGATTTTTTATTTTCAATGTTTCTTTTTTATCTGAAAACTGTAACGAGTCTTTAAATTTTCATAGTTATCGTCACACGTGCCCTTATACAGTATACTTATGCAATACATCATTGGAAATACTCGTTTAAAGCGATAACAGAAATGAAAGGTGTACATAACTGGGGCTTTTTTTCTTTTCTTTTTTTTTTCGATCCACAAGAAAATGACGTGCCATAGAGCCATATAGAGCGTTCGGGGTGCCTCGCTTTTCTTATCGTGACAGCTTTGAGCTTTCGTGTTTCCATACATCGACCGACAAATATGTTTTTCTTCCACCTGTACTCTGCTTCTCGACGCGATATTGGTATATCACAATTTTTTTTTTCCTCTCACGTTTTTTCGCACAATTGTCTGCGCCATCAAAATTAACATTCAATTCATTTTTTTTTTTTTTTTTTTCTTCTTATCTCGGTATCATTTTACATTTTATCGAGACATCGCGAACAATACAAATGAGCTCGAGAGATACCACAGATGACGACAAATAAACGCGGAAAAATTAACGAGGAAAAAGAAGCAAGACTTTCCGAAAAAGGAAAATTTTTATACCTTAATTATCGCACGTTTCGTGTTATTTTATTTTTTATTTTTAACATTTTTTTTTCTGTACGTTTTTGGTGTCGTCCCACCGATTACCCATGCACTTTTTAGTCCCCGAACGCAGAATCAACCCCTCGCGATTTCTGTCACCTAAAAAGAAACAATTCAAAATAAATGTCACACCTGAATTTTTGCATGTTTTATGTTTTTTTTTTTTTTTTTTTTTCGTCCGATGTTATTATCGTGACACCGAATAGTGACGCTCTCTAGCCCCCCAGAGCAAGAATCAACCCTTCGAAATTTTGTTATTCAACAAAAACTGTAAATCACAAAATTAAATAAACATTCATATAAATTTTTTTTTTAAATTACGCCATCTCGGATAAACGAGATTTTTTTTTAGATACATAAATGAGTAAAAATCATTACGTTGAGACGTTTCAAGATTTTCTAACGAGCTAATAATCTTAAAAGCGCTTTCCTCGTTCCACGAGATTGTAAAAGTGCGTGCTTGCAATACACACACACACACAATATATATATATATATATATATATATATATATATATATATTACGCGTTATATATCGCTAAGAGCTGCAGCATGTGCACAGCATGGCCTTGGGAGTGTGATTCAGCCGATTTAGTAATTAGCTTAGAAGCAGCCGAAGAAATGAAAAGAAAAATGAAAGAATGCACTCGAAAGACATTTCAGTGAAAGAGTGCAAGGGCGAGATTTACAGGTACAAAAATTTTCCCCATATATATATATATATATATATATATATATATATATATATATATATGCAGGACATTTTTTTTATTACTGCTCTCTCTCTCTCTCGCTCTCTCGTCATAAACACGATTGCTCGTGTGACGACTGCATTTTATAGAGAGAGAAAAATACATACGTATGGCAAATTTTAAATCGCAGCACGCTCGCACGGAAAGGTTGGCCAGAGCAGTTCTGGCTATATTTACTAGTAGTATATATAATTAATTATATACTATTACGATACGTTATAAACAACACAATAACGCGCTGCTTGCACGTTATATGTAATTGTACGCTTATAAAGGTTACATGGACGTTTCGTATATACTTGAGTATATTATATTTAATTGATTATATATTTTATTGAAGCGCAATAAAAGCTTCTAATTACGTCTAGTAGAATCTTCCTTCAGATTGAATCTATAATTGCTCAATATTTGAATTCAATAACGTATCGATTCTATCGATTCGTCGATATATCGAATTTATCGAATCATCGATATATCGAATTTATCGAATCATCGATATATCGATTTTATCGAATCATCGATATATAATTGCAAAAATTCTCTTCAAATCCATTTTTATTGTACCTGTATATACAATACATGCATGTAACCAGCGTGCAAAGATCACTTCGAATGTTTTATCCATTTTTAGAAAAATAAATTAAATAGAGATTTTTGCATAGATTTCGAGAGGGACAAAATAGTAAAGAATGAGAATCGAAGTGCTCTTTGAAAACCGCGTAGCTGGAAGTAACTAAATGTTGTTGTGTCAGTAACGCAAGAGAGAATTGACGGTTGTATATATATATATATATATATATATATATATATATATATATATATATTTTAAGAAACGAGCGTATATATATATATATGCTCGTTTCTTAAAAATTCTCGCGCGCGTATGCACGAGCGAGAGTCGTACTAATGGATTTTATCATTGCGGTGTTTCAGGAACCTTGACCGTCAACGTGAGCGTGTTGCTGTTAAGTCTGGCTTCACCGGACGAGTCCAGTCTGGTAATTTATCGTGAAAAAAAAAATCACGAAATAATGAAAAAAAAAAACAAAGGAAAAAATCATTTTTTACCAATATGTATCATTTTACCAAAATAATTATCCACATTTCAAGGGAAAATATTACAACCTTTAATTTATTTTTCGATCGTAAGATTTGAAAATAATAATATTCGACATTTCCATAATTCATAATCGAAATGAAGTCTCATCTATTAGAATGAAAATAATCACCAATAATATTATTTTATCATACTGGGCAAACTTTCCATCAAAAATAAATCATTTCGCAAGCTTTTTTACTGTTAAATTAAAAAACAATAAAATTGTCTATTTGCATTTCTTGATGACGAAGAAAGAAAATCTTTCTATTGCAATGAAAATAATGATTTAAAAAAAAAAGCCTAAAAGTTAATAGAAAAAATCATTTTACCAAAATAATTATCCACATTTCAAGGGAAAATATTACAACCTTCCATTTATTTTTCGATCGTAAGATTTGAAAATAATAATATTCGACATTTCCGTAATTCATAATCGAAATGAAGTCTCATCTATTAGAATGAAAATAATCACCAATAATATTATTTTATCATACTGGGCAAACTTTCCATCAAAAATAAATCATTTCGCAAGCTTTTTTACTGTTAAATTAAAAAACAATAAAATTGTCTATTTGCATTTCTTGATGACGAAGAAAGAAAATCTTTCTATTGCAATGAAAATAATGATTTAAAAAAAAAAAGCCTAAAAGTTAATAGAAAAAATGTATCAATGAGAAATTAAGGAATGAAAATTTCAATAATTTTTTTTTCTTCCATTTTACTTTTCTTCTTCTCAATTTGTGCAGAAATATGAGGTCGAATTCCTTCTTCAGCAACAATGGTACGATCCACGTTTGCGCTACAGCAATCGATCGCGTTACGAATTTCTCAACGCGATTCACCATCACAATGACATCTGGCTACCGGACACATACTTCATCATGCACGGTGACTTCAAGGATCCTCTCATACCGGTCCACTTTGCGTTGCGGATATATCGCAACGGCACCGTCAACTACCTTATGCGGTATTTCCAGCGCCCTCCACCCCAACCCCCACCCCACCCTCTCGCTCTCTCTCTCTCTCTGTCTTTCTCGTCCTTACAATTTCAGACCTTACCATTTACCCTTTTGAATTAATACGTCCAAAGTCACGAACCACGCGACAAATTATCACAATTCTTTGACGAGGACGATAAGGATCTTTTTCTCAAGGACCTTGTACTGATTACCCTTGCATGCTTCAGGATCGTCGATTTGAATTCACATTCGGTAGAAATTTTCATTTATTTTTTTTGTTCATATTATTTTCGCTCCATTTAGTATTAAAATTGATCGACCCGGAAGTGCGTTCGAGATGGAAATATTTTTCAGATGATATTTTTCTGTTATTCTTCTGTTATTATTTTTTATACGATATACTTCAGATTTTTTTTTTGTTTTATTTCTCGGATTTAACGATCTGGATGAGAAAAGAATGAGTTAAAAAAAAACTGTCGAATATCGTGGAAAAATTCGACGAAGGAAAAATCAACTTTTCAAGATACATGAACGAGACTGCACCAGGAAAAATCATGGCCCTGGTTTCTTTTTTACTCTTGCAATCATCCCGTCTTCCTACTCAACGAACCGAGTTCCTTGAAATATTCATTGAAAATTCGCGTCACGCTTCATTGTGATTTTTTTTTCTATTCTCGTTTTTTTTTTTTTTTTTCTTTCAGACGACATCTCATCCTATCGTGCCAGGGTAGACTTAATATATTCCCCTTCGATGACCCGCAGTGTTCATTCGCCATCGAGAGCAGTGAGTACATCAAAGTTATTACATTATATTTTCAATAGTGCATAAAAAAATTAACGATCTACAGCCAACGAGTCGATCGCTTAATCATTTATCGACATAAACTTTTTTTTTCTTTATTAACTCTCGTCTCTAAAAAAATGTCAACCGAATTTCCTACAAGTAAAAAAAATGGTCTTTAAACAAATTATAATTTTCATTTTGAAGAATAAATCCTTTGGTCCATGAAGGGTAAACCCATGTACCATATAATATTTTTCTAAAATATTCTCAAAACATTTTAAATATTTCGAAGTTATTAAATTATATTTTTAATAGTGCATCAAAAAATTAACGATCTATAGCCAACGAGTCGATCGTTTAATCATTTATCGACATAAACTTTTTTTTCCTTTATTAACTCTCGTCTCTAAAAAAATGTCAACCGAATTTCCGACAAGTAAAAAAAATGGTCTTTAAACAAATTCTAATTTTAATTTTGAAGAATAAATCCTTTAGTCCATGAAGGGTAAACCCAAGTACCATATAATATTTTTTTTAAATATTCTCAAAATATTTTAAATATTTCGAAGTTATTAAATTATATTTTTAATAGTGCATAAAAACATTAACGATCTATAGCCAACGAGTCGATCGTTTAATCATTTATCGACATAAACTTTTTTTTCCTTTATTAACTCTCGTCTCTAAAAAAATGTCAACCGAATTTCCGACAAGTAAAAAAAATGGTCTTTAAACAAATTCTAATTTTAATTTTGAAGAATAAATCCTTTGGTCCATGAAGGGTAAACCCATGTACCATATAATATTTTTTTTAAATATTCTCAAAATATTTTAAATATTTCGAAGTTATTAAATTTAATTTTTAATAGTGCATCCAAAAATTAACGATCTATAGCCAACGAGTCGATCGTTTAATCATTTATCGACATAAACTTTTTTGTTCTTTATTAACTCTCGTATCTAAAAAAATGTCAACCAAATTTCCTACAAGTAAAAAAAATGGTCTTTAAACAAATTCTAATTTTAATTTTGAAGAATAAATCCTTTGGTCCATGAAGGGTAAACCCATGTACCATATAATATTTTTTTTAAATATTCTCAAAACATTTTAAATATTTCGAAGTTATTAAATTATATTTTTAATAGTGCATCCAAAAATTAACGATCTATAGCCAACGAGTCGATCGTTTAATCATTTATCGACATAAACTTTTTTGTTCTTTATTAACTCTCGTATCTAAAAAAATGTCAACCAAATTTCCTACAAGTAAAAAAAATGGTCTTTAAACAAATTCTAATTTTAATTTTGAAGAATAAATCCTTTGGTCCATGAAGGGTAAACCCATGTACCATATAATATTTTTTTTAAATATTCTCAAAACATTTTAAATATTTCGAAGTTATTAAATTATATTTTTAATAGTGCATAAAAACATTAACGATCTATAGCCAACGAGTCGATCGTTTAATCATTTATCGACATAAACTTTTTTTTCCTTTATTAACTCTCGTCTCTAAAAAAATGTCAACCGAATTTCCTACAAGTCAAAAAAATGGTCTTTAAACAAATTCTAATTTTCATTTTGAAGAATAAATTCTTTGGTCCATGAACAGTAAGCCCATGTACCATATAATATTTTTTTAAATATTCTCAAAATATTTTAAATATTTCGATTCCATTGTAAAATTATTCAAATGTACAGTTAAAACGGCAATAATTTAGTTTCCCTTAAAAACAAAAAAAATGATCTTCCCCCTATTTAAATGATCTTTATTGCGCCTTGATCAATATTATACCTGTCTTATCGATATATCTATATATAACTATCGAATCACTCATTTCTCCAGTCTACAAATCGTTTCGAGTCCACTCATTCAAATTTTTCCTCGCGGAAGTTCAGGCATCGAAAATGAATTAACGTGTGCACTTCGAGGATAAGCCCACAACATATATATATATATATATATATATATATATATATATATATGTTGTTGGGTGCATACCGACGAGTTTGCCATTTCTGAAACGCTTCGTGACCTGGAAAGATACGAATTCCGTGGTTGCACACAGTTTTCTCGTACATTACTGTACATCATAAATATATATGCAACGTCGTACATTGCACAAAATGTAGTATAATACATAAATGGTATAACGTTGTGCACAAAAAAGGTTACACGAGAATGCTTTAATGCTTCATACATGCTTCTATGTAAATATATATACTCGTATGAGTAGGTAAGACCGTATCTCTGCAACTAAAATAACGTCGTCAATATGTGGACCGATATCGGAAGATAAGCGGATCAATAATTTGCAGTACAAAATTATTATGTGCGCATGACATGAGTCTAACACACGAGGATTAACAGTAAAAAAAAGAGAAAATTTTAAGGAATAAAAGTTCAGTTTAAAAAAAAAATGCAAACACTATAAAATTGGAAAAATTGTAGGTACTGACTTTATTCCGAATTTTTACAGTCAATTTGATTTTCTGGGGTGCACGAATATTTTTTTTTTCAATTCCAACGATTTGTCCTGATTAAAATTTTATTTATGAAAATTATACATGCGTTTATTTTTTTTATTTTTCAAATTACAGTACTTTTGGAATTTTTTGTTAAACATTTCATTGTGTCGTGTAATAATCATTTTTGTAAATTATTTTATCTGGTATTTAAATAGTTAAATAATGTCTTTTCAATTTTGTGTTTTTGATTTATTTACAGTATCGTATGAACAAACGGCGATTACGTACGTTTGGAAAAACGACGAGGCAACGTTGCGCAAGAGTCCGAGTCTAACGACCCTAAATGCATACCTCATCCGGAACCAGACAATCACGTGTCCGATAAAAGCCAGCTGGAGAGGTGAGTTCGTTAGAGTAGAAAAAAAAAAATGAAAGAAAAAAAATTAAACATATATGTATATATTCGAAAGCTTTTTTAATATATATATATATATATGTATATTAAAAAAAGCTTTCGAATATTTTTCTCTTCTATTCTACGTCAGATCTGAAATTGAGAACTTTTTTTCCTCCTCCATTAATGAGGACAACTTCGTTATGTACATATTTATACGTCCTTTATGCTCTTGAAAATCGTATTATAAAACGTTCATCCTCGTTTACACTTTCTTGTCCCAATTCTTTTAGAGCCAGTATCGATGTAACGAAATTAATCATTTATTTGAGGCTATACAATTATCACGATTTTATAATGACTCGATCTTTTTAAGCACTCGGGCGTTTTCTCAATTATAATATACATTTATATAAAGTTATAATAATAATTCGTCCGAGATACGCCCGGCTTTTTATTGCACTTTGACAATTAATTTTTTCAAATACTTTGATAATTTTTTTTTTTTTTTAGCCTATGGCTTTTTCTACTAATTTACTTTGACACGCTAATAAAATTTTTCATAACGAATGTAAATTACAGAACGATTGTGGAGATTAAACAACAATAATAATCGTTCAATCACCATTCGAACTTTATCGTCTTCGTATTTATCATTTTTTTCGACTTTATTCCGTTCAAAATAAAAAAAATGATTTTTCACCTCACTTTACCTCATACCTCACTTTTAATCGATGTGATATTTTCATGCTGCAGAATTGCCAAATTCTTTTAATACACTACTTTGCATCGCAAAACACATCCTTGAGGATTTTTTTTTTTTTTTTTCTTTCAAAATCGAAGGATTAACAAATTTTATCTTTTTAGTAAATTAAAATATCGGCAAACCCGTGCATAATTTTCTTAAATATCATGTAATAAGAGGGTAAAAAAAAATTCCGGCCGAAAATGTAATACAGTAAGACTTGATTATAGGGAATCGTTAGGAATTGATACCGGAAGTCAATTCCGAGAAAAGTCGTAAAATCTGGTAAAACGTCATAAAATTGATTTAGATTTTGACAAAAAAAATATTACCCACTAAAAACGCTTTCGGAAATTTTCTATTGAAAATGAAAAAGTAGATCTGCTCCAATGATTTACAACATTCTTGGCCCAAATTTTTTTTACGCCTTCGCTACATCATATTTAAGAAAATTACTTATAAATTTACTGATCTTAATTTACTAAAAAGAGATATAACATTTTTTAATTCTTCGATTTTGGAAAAAAATTGCCCTCAATGGGCGCGTATTGCGATGCCAAATAGTATACAAAAAAAAAATGTTAAACTCTGCAACATTAATATATCACATCGTCCAGAATTAAGAGTCCATAATTAATTTTGGATTTTTTTTCCGAAATAAATTCTTATACAAGCCAATTTTTGTAGCCTCCATCGCTGACTTCCTCGAGAAATCGCAGCGTCATTACAGTAACAAATTGGACCAAAACTGAGCAAAACCCTTGAAAAAAAAAATCATAATTTCATTAATTTCGCTAAACAGATAAAGAAATTTTACTAAAATCTCATTTTTTTTATTATCATTTTAATTTTTATTCGTTTTCATTATTTTATTAGGCCAAGTTTTTCCAACATTTTGAGATTTATTTGGGGTTTTATTGTCAAAAAAGTGAACAAAATTATCACGACTGATCGGTGGCAGCATCTGAGCTATAAACAAATGACACTGGCTGAAATAATAAATATTTTTCCCTTCGAGAGAACTTTTATTTTTCCCTCTTTCTTCCCCCCCCCCCTACCCCTCCCTCTCTCACACACACACACACACAAATTTACGGGATCAATACGAGTGTGTGACAGAAACGAAAAATGTCCCCAATTTGAATTCGCAATGGCACATTCGCTCTCTCGTAACTCTCGGAGCTCGGAAACACGTGATATTCGCACAACGAGAGCTACCAGAGTGCAGAAGAGCAAATCGCGAATATGGGAAAAGAGAAGCGCAAGAGCGGAATAACGTTTCGTCCATAACGTTTCTCCAGTTTCCAACCATGAGAGATTTTTTTTGTTGCTTTTTTTGCTTTTTGTTTATTTTATAAACGCTACCGAACGACAGTTTTTGCACCCTGCGGAGCTTCCATCGTGTATATTTCCCATTTTCGCTTCGCGTAACCGATGCGGAAATGAACGTTTATCATGGCTGGGGTGCTTCATCGAGATCTTTTCCCAGAAATTCTCACGAAAATTTCATAAATACGTAGAATATTTTGACCTGTAGGAGTGAACTCCTGCAGGGCGAAAAAGTTCGTTTGTCAATTTTTTTATTTTTATTTTCTTATTTCTTTAAAAATCGAGGAAAAGTCCATCGAAGCTGAACGATTTTTTATGGCAATTTGACAAATATTGCGGAAACGAAAGTGCGGAAACGTTTATTTTTTAAACTTTTAAAAAATATCATCGAAGCATCGAAAAATATTTACAAACATTTACAGATGAATTCAATTTTGAAAATAAATGCAATTTGATTTATCCGGATTTTTTTTAAATACCTTTTTCAAAATTCGAACCTAAATCCACCAACACACCTCGTCCTCACAAATTCAATTAATTTTTTAGTCGAATAAATTACTCGAAATTACATTAATAAATTATTTCAAATTCGAACACGGTTTGAGAGTTTTTTGGTAAAGCGCGTAGATCCATGTTGCACGACACTAACGCACGTGAATGCGTGTTCAATAGATAAGAAAGCAAAAAAAATCATGCGAATTTTATTAATTAATAATCCATTCTTATAGCGTACATCTGTACATATATATATATTTAAATATCCTGATCTCCTAATTTCCCACAATTCGGTGAATGTTGAGAATGCAAATTGTATGCACTTGTGTGTAAATTAAAATACATAAATATATATATATAGTATATCCCTAATCAACATATAGATGTATTATATATTTATATGTATATAGATGGCTATGCAAGAGGGTGACTATTTTTTCTCATTTAGTGCGTTTAGAGTGTTTGCAGTAGTGCATATCACCCCCCTTAAATTATCAATGGTTTCCATTGGGCAATCTTGGTTCCTGTCTCGCTTTTCAGCCAGACCGTCGTGGTTTGCTTTGAGATTTTTTTTTCTTCTCGTCACTCGTAGATGAGATTTTCGCTTTTTTTTTTATATTTTAACACCGATAGAGCAAGGACTTGAACATTTTCTTTCTTTTTTTTTTTTAAGAATGAAAGACAAATTTTCTTGTGTCGCGAGAGTATGTTGTCAGCACTGAAACATAAGCTGTGACCTTTTCTGTTCACCGTGGATGAATATCGTCGCGAGTATAATTATTAGGGTGGAAGGGAAATGCATATAAAGGTCAGATGTAGATAAATCGAGCTTCTATAGTTTCAGGCTGTATGACAGCTATGGATACTGTACGATAGTTTTGTGTTATATTACAAACGTGCCAGTTGAGGTGCTAATCCAGTCGTAAAGTTTCAAACTATGATTTAAAAAAAATCAATACCCCGTTTTCTTTACCAGATAATAAAGTTTTTGTTGAATGATTTCTTTGTTACTCGATTAAGTGTTTAAATAATAAAGAATTACCGTTAGTTCTATATTAATTTCGCCAAAAAATAAAAATAAACTTCAAAAGTCAAGTAATTCATCGGGACTGCTTTGAAACTATTTCTTGAAACTTTTGAGCATTCATCTCGTGCGCATGCGCGAGGGCGTCGCCGACGGAGAGGGGGACTGAGACGCGTCAGTCGTTCTTGGTCCGTGCTCCATGAAACTTGATACTTTCCATAGTTCTAATTTGAAAAATAGTTCGTAGAAAAATCTCTAATATTTACAAAATACTCGTGCACTGTCCTTCTGTAATATTGTACTTTTTTGAGCTAATCTTAAATGATTTTTAGACACTAGAATTTAAAAAAATGCAATCGACTGGTACTCAGCATAGGTGATACGTGTAAACTACGCTAATTTCCATCGCAATTATCTCAACATTAGGGTTGCCAATCTCATTTTAATTAATCGAATGAATAGATAGCCTTTTTATTAACATGTGGGTAAAGTTTTGAATAATTATTTTGAAAAATTATTTTACGGGACGTTATCCATTAATTGGCATCCATTGCCTTATCTGTACAAACCAATTATGAACAATGATTTATAATTTAGATTTTTTAATCGCGAATAAACGACGAAACGAACCACGACGGATGTATCTGGTATGCTTGGTCTAGTTACGGAGGGTCGAGACATTATTAAAAGACAAGAAAAACAAAACGAGACAGTATTTCGATGAAAAAAAAAAAAAAAAAATACACACAAAATTCATTTAGGAGCGAATACATATTCGAGTATTAGGAATTCGATTAGGAATTCGCAAGTTCGGGGCTGTTCTGTTGCAGCTGGAGGACAACTGATCGTCGACTACGAGGACGAGTTCGATGAATTTGGGGACTCTAAGTGCTCGCTGTGCCAGCGCAGGTTTGAGGAGCAAGGTAAAAAGAACATTAAAAAACCGAGGAAGAAGAATAAATAACAAAAATCAACGACTTTGTTGACAAGAATAAAAAAATCATGAGATAATCTTAAGTACTATTTTAGATGGTATTTGAAAAGTGTTGTTTGACGAAATTCGTTGTGGAAACGAGAATGAATGAAAAGAGGAAAATATTGTGGAGGAGATAAATTTTGGAGTAAAGAGAGATAATGAGACAAGGACCAAGTTTACTCAACCGAACCATAATTTTATATGAATGATCATGAATATTAAACCTCGAACCCAAAATCACCCGAAAAACCCAAATCACCTTAAAAGTAGCTTCGATGTTCGCTTGTTAGCTCGATGTTTACCCGAATCTTTATAACATTTTGTATAATTGCAATTTACGTCACTTAATTTTATGTGAAAAATTTTTGAGTCACGGAAATTATAAGGCCGCACAAGATTCGGGGATTTCGTATCCACTGCGAAGTATTTTTTTGTTATTTAATTTCATTTCTTTTAACATTAATGTGTCTAAAAGTTTGATTTTAATATTTGAATACTTAAAAAAAAAAAATTGACATATTATAACTTCTTATTTATTTGTCACTTTTAAGTTTTTTTTATTTGTTAAGCCTTGATTTTTATTAATTGACTAATTACCCTACCGAATTCGTGGTAGAAATGTAATCCATCAGTATTAGCTGAAATGCAAATTGTTTATTTAAAAAAACGCACGCGTTTACATGTTTTTCGTGCTTATGAATGTTCGATTAATTACGTACTTTCGTGTTCGTGATCTGATCCATTATACGACAAAAAAAAAACTCCCGTCATTTCCAATCATTTTCAATCAAATTATATGGAAACAACTTTGCACTCAATACGATGTTTTTGCAGTTTTTTTTTTTTTTTCTTTCATTTAGGTGAAACTTTAAATGCTTTAAGATTTTTGACCTTTTTTTAGGGCTGCTTTGATTATTACAACTGTTATGCATTTTTTTATGACAAAAATCACACGTAATATATTTTGCCCAGCTATATAATTATAGCAGCGAAACATTTTTTTAGACGTTCCAAGTTAAGTTTTGGGTGAAAAAGAAAAGTTTTCCACCACCCTTTGCAGTTTTTTTTTCCTTTCTCCCAAAATACTGTCTGCCAAAAATCGTTCCACTTTGTGTAAAATATTTCTTACCTTTTCTATTCCATATTCACGCTCGATTACATTCCCCCCCTCGGACCCACCCAGAAAATTTTCCCATGTCATTATTCCTACAAACTATTTAGCAAAATACTTGGAATCATCAACACTTAACTTTTCGTATTTGAATAATTTTGTCGTGAAGTATTTAATTTTTTTTTAATATTCTAAATAACGTTTTAAGTGTTTAAGATTTTTTTTTTATTAAATCCCATTTAAAAAAATTCCGTCTTGCTGCCAAAATATTGGTTTGACGAAAATTCATTCACTTCCTAAAGGAAGTGGAAAAAAAATCTATAAAATATTCTAAAGAATATTTTATAGATTTTTTATTCCATCTTCACTCTCGGTTATAAATCTTTCTCGAAGCCTCGCAAGTTGCCACTTTGAAAATTCTCACGAAATGATATTCCTGTCACAAAGTGCTCCCCGTCAATGTGACCGAGAGATAGAGAGAGAGCGAGAGGGAGAGAGAGAGAGAGAGAGAGAGAGAGAGAGAGAGAGAGAGAGAGAGAGAGAGAGAGAGAGAGAGAAAGAGAGAGAGAGAGGGGGAGAGAGAGAGAGAGAGAGAGAGAGAGCGAGAGAGAGAGAGAGAGAGAGAGAGAGAGAGAGGGGGCCTGTATTTTATCCACAAGTCTGTTCCAAGCCCAAGATCAACGAGCCATCGTCTCACATTTCTCTTCTCCTTCCCTTCCTTCGTTACGCTTAATTTTCAACCAGAATTTGCCCGAGTAGCTTCACAAATATCTCTTTTGTTTTTTTCCTCCCTCGCGGAATTAATCCAATAGAGTGCCATCTCGAACTCTATTGGCAAATTATCAATCTCTGATTATCCCCCCCCCCCCCCCCTGATTAGCCGGAGAATATAATTCGATTGTTAATGCAATTTTGCATGTATAAAAGAGAGCGACTGATTTCAGATAAATTCGTCTCATACGAAGAGCTAAAAATGGAGTAAAAAAAAAAAAACGATCTAAATTAAAGATTTGCTGAAAATTTAATTAATTGTCAGCTGCCGGCTCTTTTTTTTTCATTAAAAAAAAAAACAAACAAAATAAAATGAAAAATAATAGCAACCGTATAGAATAATCGACGCTCCGAGGGACGTGAAATGGAATATCGCGGAAACATGAAATTGACATTTTTATCGGCCAAATTGGCTTTATATCACATTCAGCCATTGAGAAGATTGAAATATTTTTGTTTTTCTTTCAGTCAATTTCAGCTTGATGGTAAATATAATTTTTTATCATCTCGTTTATTTGTGTGATTATTATTATTTCAATGTAAACACACACGCACAGATCTAAAATTTGAAAAATATAACGAGAGAAAGAGAGAAAGAGAGAGAGAGAGAAGTACAATTGAATCGGGTAACAAAGAGTCGCGAGAAATTTTCATTACAATTTTTTTTCTGATCGTATTTCAATAAATTTTAGAGTTATTAGAACAAAACAAAAAAAAAAAACGATTTTTGGAAAAGTGTCAGAATATATTATGAACTTTTCGTAAATCGAAAGTATTTCATTGTTTGTTGGAAAAAAAAAAAATCAGGTAACTACAGCTGCCTTAAGGTGGATCTCATCTTCACGAGAGATCGTGCCTTCTACTTCACCACAGTCTTCATTCCGGGGATAATACTCGTCACGAGCTCGTTCATCACGTTCTGGCTCGAGTGGAATGCCGTCCCAGCCAGAGTCATGATTGGTAAAATTTTTAGTCTCCATATTTTTTGAGAAAAAATCATATAAGTTAGAAAAAATAATTAATTAATCTCTTAAACTCGTTAATTTTAACTTTTTTCAAACTTGGACTATTTATAGAGTGAATTTCTTCTTCTTCTCTATTTTTTATATTCAAAAATAAAATAAATTGCAAAACATATCATACCCTAAAATTTATTATGCTATAATTCATAATATAAAAATGGCACAGCGAGAAAAAAAAATTATTCTATGAAGATAATTTTTTCAACGAAATTCGAACTTTTTTTTTCAAATTTAAACGATTTATAGACTGACGAGATGTTTTTTTTTTTTTTTTTTTTCAGGTGTCACGACGATGCTCAATTTCTTCACGACGTCGAATGGTTTTCGATCGACGCTTCCGGTTGTCTCGAATCTCACAGCAATGAACGTCTGGGACGGTGTGTGCATGTGCTTCATATATGCGAGCCTTCTCGAGTTCGTCTGCGTCAATTACGTTGGTCGTAAGAGACCCTTGCACAACGTCGTTTATCGTCCAGGCGAGAATCCCGTTACCCAGGTAAATTGCCACGAAAAATGGCATCTTCGAAATCATTAAATAAATTTAAAACAAAAAAAAACGTATTTCGTGCAAAATGTCTCTCTCCCCTTTTTGTCGTTGAAATTTTTTTTTTCACCTTTGAAAAAAGCTCTATAAAATTTTATTATAGTGTTCGTGCAATTTCAGCTTGATAAATCACCTGATTTCTCTTTCTCAAATTACTCAATTTTATACGCGCATCTATCAACATTCATGGGGGCGGAAATTTTTCTTTCTCAAATCACTGAAAAAATTTCCATTCATTTTTTAATAAAATCTAAGAATTTTAGTATTAGATATGATGAATGTCCAAGCTGCTAATAAAATTAGTAGAAGAATCCCAAATAACACTCTCAACTGTCCTTCTTTGTGAGTGGCCAATCTTTTCTACGTCAAAACTTTACGAGAGTAGATAACGATGAAACTAGATAGAGGGGGAGGGAGAGAGAGAGAGAGAGAGGGAGAGAGAGAGAGAGAGGGAAAGAAAAAGGGGTTTGTGTGCCCAACTAAACTCTTGGGAGTCGCATACAATTCGTATAATTGCATAATTGGGAGTAAACTTTGAAACTCGCTTCGTTTGGTTTTCGAACGAGGATAACGAAGTGCCCTGAAAAGAGGCGATGAAGAGAGAGAGAGAGGCATTTTGCATCAACTTCCGGTTCCACCGGGAATTCGCCTTAATAAAACAGGCTTTGCGATTCGTCGACGCTCCGTTGTCGTAATTAAAATACTTGCCACGTCATTGAGAAAAAATGAGAGAGCGAAAATTGTGTCTGTGGAGGGGAGGGAGGGAGGGAGGGAGGAAACTAAACAGTAATAATCAACAAAGCTCTCGTATATTCGACGTGCAACCAACTAAAAACCAATCAAGAAAGATAAACTTTAAAATATTTTCATAGAGTAACCCAATAAAGGTTAAGAAAAAAAAAAAAAAACATAACTGCTCTGCCTTAAAATAAGGATGAGGGATACAGCACTTATTTAATTTTTTTTTTTTTTTTTAACGTAACAAGGCCGCGAAGTAAATATAAAATTCGGCTATAATGCACAAAATGCTACGAGTAGTTTTTTTTTTTTTTTTTTCTACATGAAAAGTAATTTTTTCGTAAACCGGAAATGATGATTAAAAAAAAAAGATTTATCAGGTAAATGTGTGTTTAAAAAATTGTAAAATCATGCCTCACATCACGTCTCATCTGTGCCCCGTAAATCCGTCGTCGATGTCGATGCGATAAAGGTCAAGAAAAAAAAAAGCACTTTTGATTTTTCTACATTTTTTTATTTTTTTTTATTCTTAGGGAATTTTTCCAATTTGGCAACATACAGAATTGTCCATTGCATTGTTCGTCATACTTTTATCGCGTTCGCATCGTGCACCTGTGAACTTGTTGGCGTGAAATATTGCACAAACACGTATGACTTTGTTTATCTTGTATATTATATCTTATATATACTACTTAAATATATTATTACCACTCAATTACTACTAACAACTCGCTATACTGATATTTAATAAAATCTACAAATTTTCCCATCGCTAATATCGTGTGAAAAAAATAATAATAGGCATATCATCACATATATATATATAATGTACTAATTGCTAGTGCCATTATAAAAATTTCCTATATATTCAATAATAATTTTTAGAGTTTTTTTAACAATACACTAATCAGCCTTGACCTAAGTAGATTTTTTATTCGTATAAAGAAACAAAAAAAATCTACAATTTCGCGAAATTAAATGAAAATTCTTTCTTTTTTTTTTTGCTAGGACAATGACAAGGAACTTGATTTTATAATTTTTCCGACTTTGGTCACACGAGATACAAGATTTAAAAAATTGAAATAAATTAGACGTTGGAAAAATTGTGCATGTTCATCTTTTTTACTATTGATATTTTCATTCTCTATATCTCTATTCTTCTAACTCGAACGCCCTCTATATTTAACTAAAAAAAAATCATAATAAAGATTTTTTTTTTTTTTAATACACTTTTCTCCCCTCTCTTCGTCTCTCGTGTCTTGAAATCACAATTTCGATATAGCTCTAGGAATTTCTCAATTTCTCTTATAGATCGAACACGATTTTATTTTTTATCCCGAAATTCGAGAATTCTTTTGATTTATTAAAAATAGTTTAGTATATATATATATATATATATATATATATATATATATCTCTTTCTCTTTAGGCCCTACAGATGCAATAAAAGCCATTACTTATATATGAGACATTCCATGCAAAATGGTCGGGCTTGTAATCCCAACGATTTGTTTTTCTTTTTTTGCTTTTAGGATATTGTAGGAGAACGTGAAAGAAAAAATACTTTACAAGAATTTTCACATATTTTCAATTTTTTAAATGAATATAGATTTCATTTTTTTTACAAAATGATTTTCTAAAAAAACGCCTACTATTCAGACCTTCATTCATATAATTTGAAAGATTAACACGTTGAGATCAGAGCCGATTTTGCTCTGGTTAATCAAAAAAATATAAAATCGTTCAAAATTTGAAAAACATGAAATTTTTTGTACTTTTGAACCGCACCAACCATCGGGAGGGTCTAAAAAAATGTTTCTATTCTAATAAGAAAATAATTGCTGTGGAGTATTTTTATCTTTTTTCCTATAATATTCTAAATAAAAAAAAAATAGGGCCTAAGCCCTGTCGATTTAGTCTTAAATGCCCAATACTTATATTAATACACGTCTTACTATTGCAAATCTTGTAATCGTCCTATAATGAACTAATTATAGAACGATTACGAGCAATTCTGGCAAATTGTGTTTACGTTGCATGAGTGAAACTTTTTTTCAAATCATTGTCGTACGACACATAAAAAAAAAAAAATGTTCGAAAAAAAATTCAAATAGCGCCACACTTTTTTTATAAACTTGTAGAAAAAAAAAAAAAAAATCATGCCCCAACTCTTGGCCAGACTTAGCTATATGTACACGAAATTTCTATACTTTTTTTCCGAATTATTAGAAATTCTAATTAAAAAAAAGAAAATTAATGAATCAATTTTTACTGAATCGGGGAATCTGACAATTTAATTTGACAAATTTAAAATTAAAAAAAAATATTATTTCGTCAAAAATAATTGTAGTCAAGTGAATATAAAAATTTCACAATGAATTAACGATTAAAAAAAGAATAAAACGTGAATAGCTCTCGTTAACTCTCTACCCCATTAATAATTTCGAAGACACAAAATTGAGAAACGAAAAATCCTCCCCCCCCCCCCGCCGCCTCAAAAAAAAGAAACGAAAATAAATCGATTAGTAAGTTTGATTGGTGGAATGTTGCGGTGAGTAAGTCTCTTTGTTTGGTGTCTGTGATGTTGCAGCGGCTTCCAGCGGTGCTCAGCAGGATAGGGATTATATTGGCCAGCCCCTTGGTAAGATCCCCCATTCGCCTTGGGGCTCGATACGTTATCACTTGCATCTCGTTAAAATCGACTAAAAAAAAAAAAACAAATTTATGTAAATTGAATTTATGTATCTAAAAAAATTATGAAAATTATTCGGTCAAATAGCAATTCTGAAAAATCAAATTTTATTACCAAAAAAAAAGTTGAAAAAAAGAACAAAAAAATTATTTTCAATAATCAGAACGAAAATTCGCAAATTTTTCAAATTTATTTTTTCAATCTAATCGAGAAGCACGTGGTCACTATCTACCCATTAACACGTACACTTTGACCTCCGGGCCTTAAGCCTCTTCTATATATATATAGTCTCTTATATTTCTCAATCTGTCTATTCTAATTCTCTTATAAACGTTTGCAATATAAAAATAAAGAATAAAAAAAAAACACCAGCATGATCACACGTCAAGTTAAACAACACACAAGACCTTATCGTTAGAAGCTTATTTGATTTTATGCATTTTTTTTAAATCAATTGTTTAATGTAATGTAAATGTTGTATAATGTCAATTCACTAATTCACGTGGATCTGTGAGAAAAACAAAATTTCTTACTTTTACTTTAATTTACTTTTATTATTTGAGAAAGAAAAAAAAATCTCATAAATCCACGAGATACATCGCCAAACGCCAATTAATTCACGCACGTTATATTTTATGTCCCATGGGCCGGAAGAAACGCGATGTATATTAATTTTTTTTTTTTGTTTCATGACTGAAAATAATTATAGATAATTTTTTAATTATCTATATATGGCACAGTGGCATGACGAGTAAAATAGTCGTGTGTGAGCTTATCATTGATGAAAATTTCGTCAAATTTTTACTCCTTTTAATTGGATATATGCGAGTAATATTTGTAATATTGATTTATTTTTTAGCAGCCTGATCTTCGTCTTGCAAAAAATCTTCGATATATTTTCGTACCGCAAGGGCTGAATAAAACTCGCTCTCGTTTTTTCGACAGGGCCATGAATGAACATTTTTTAAATTTTGTTCTCTTTCAATTTGTTGTTGAGCAACACAAAAAAAGACTGCAAGAAAATTATCAGATTAAAAAAAAAAAATACAAAATTCTGAATCTTCGCTTCCAGCGTGAGCAATTAATTTGAAATTTTTGCAACGAATTCGCTGGTGAAAAAAAAAATTTGGTCTCGAGGATGACCGTGATTTTAGAATAAGAATTTTAAGAAAAATTATTATTTTTTAACCATTTTCGCCATTTTATTTTTAATTGTCAGAAGAAATTAATAAAATGTAAATCTCTAGAGCCAACTCCATTTTCGGGGGCGAATAAAATTTGTTATTTTTCAACAAAAAATGTACCGGAAAAATTGCAAAATAATTGATAACATTTCACAGTTTTTATTCACGATTTCGTTCACACCAATATTTCTTAACCCAAAATAAGCACTGAGTAATTTTTTTTTTGCTGCTCTACGACAGATTATGAGGGAAAAAATGGCATGCCCTATATATATTTCATATCATATAATTTTTTTTTAATCATTAATTTTGTAACTTGCATTGAGCCATTTCCCGTTGAGAATAAAAAATAATATGAAATTTTATAGGTATGCACAATTCCTCGCTTATGTAAAACACCAAAATTATTATTATTGCCGCTGCTTTAATCCGCGGTCGTATTTAAAAAAAAAAAATGTTCACGCACACTCACAGCTTTCATCACGAATCGAATCATTCAAACTAAAAAGAATAGTCTAAAAATGATTACATAAAAAAAAAAAACGAAAATTAAACATGCTTGACAAAAATCCGATTTTGTTCGTTAAATTATTACGAAAAAAAACGACGAGTAACAAAAAAAAACATCGAGGGTTTTTTCAATTTTTTATGTTGGAATGACAAGACTCGCGAGCTTTCAGTGATATATATATATATATATAAAATATAAATATGCGTTCTATTCGGTCCTTAAAATGATAATTATATAAAAACATGAAAAATATGCTTTATTTAGGTAGAAAAACAGACGAAAAAAAAACTCGACGAATTAAAACAGGAAACCATTTACTTAAGTTCGATTGTTTACGATAAAAAAAAAAAAAACAAATACAAAAATAGGGATGAAATTATTTTTATCATTCCACCGATTATTGATAAACACGCGACGAATGAGGCTCAGAATTTCGGGGGAAAAAAAGTTGAAAAAACAAAACGAAATATGAGTAAAAAAAAAAATTGGAATCGTAAAGAACGACTTCGTGATATCCTCGATATTGTAGATACTTATTGCAGCATGTAAAACGTAAATGAGAGATAAAAGGCATGGAAAAGAATTGTTTATTGAGGATTATAATAATAGAAAGGAGAGAGAGACAGAGAGAGACAGACAGACAGAAAGAGAGTACGAAGGATCTGCTTTTTCCTAAGTTGCACCGCTTAATAATTAATTAATTCGTTAATTAATTAATTAATTAATATTTAACGAGCCTATAAATTCACCAGCTCAATACAAATCACAATGCTAATATAATATTATTTTCGCAATTTAATAAAACTCTTGGCAATTTATTTTTATTATAAGAAACAAAAAAAAAAAAAAAAACAGAATCGCCCATAAATTTATTTTGCTCAATCACAATAACGAGATATGAGGAAAAAGTGGATCTCTTCGGGATTTTTGTTGTTGTTTTTTTCGTGTATAAGTTTTTCTGCTACGGAGACCCTGTCGTAGGGTGAAAAGAAACGAGAGGGTGGCAACACCACCGGGACCGGACCCGGGGCCAATGAGATCATCGCTTGCACGAATTGCGGTCCAAATCCATGCACTCACACGGCAACAAATGGATGCGCTGCCGAGGTATGCGCAATCCTCAAAATTAAAAAAATACATATATATATATATATATATAAATAAATATATATATAATTTTTTTTAAATATTACTTTTCTAATTTTATCCGACTTATGAATGGAATCTTGATGCATGAATGACTCGAATAAATTTCAACAAAACGTTAATTCATAAAAAGTATTTCTTGTAATTTGTTACTTTTATTATTATTTTTTTTTCCTCATTAAAATTTCGATATTGAAATTGACTTGAAATTGCAAAGTTTATCCGTGCATCCATCTAGACATATTTATGAAAATTAAATATATCAGGCAAAGGTTTTATGAGACAGAAATGAAATATTTTTCATGGGAATGAATTTTTATTAAATTTAATTACAAGAAAAAATGAAAGCTCTCAGTCAAATTGGAAACATGTTTTTTTTTTTGTTCTATGTGAACGTTTTAACAAGCATGAAGTAAAATTAGTTTCATGCGGAATTTTTTTTTCTGTATATTCTTTTTTATTCTCAAATTTAATTTTCTTATTTTTTGAGAGTACATTTTTTTTTCTCGCTGATTAAATTTGAGCCTGATGCATTGAGTGCGTAAATTGCATGCATGGGTGCAACCCCGTAATGACCCTGAGTAGTGCTGCTTTGTCCAGGTACGAAAGAAAGAGCCGCCACATCCGATAAGAGTTGCTAAAACGGTCGACGTTATTGCGAGGATCACCTTTCCCATCGCCTACTTTGTGTTCCTCACATTTTTCTTCATACACTACAAGGGAGCCTCGTAGATCGTGAAAAAATCTTCTTGCGACAAGCATCTTCGTGCAACAATCTTCTTGTTCCACATATTTTCATCATCACTTCGACAAACCGTGGGAAAAAAAAAAACAATTTCTACAAACCAAATAAATTTGAGACGCAAATTGAAGAGGCAAAGAAGAAAAAGAAAAAATATTTCGACGAGATTAAAACCGATGAAAAAAAAATCGTTTGAGAACTGTGATTAATGCGAAATTATGTCGTAGAAAAATCTAAAAAGAAAAAAAAAAAATAATTGAAAAAACACAAGAAAGACGAGAAAGAGTGAAAGAAAAATGCTTCGACGCGTTAATAAAATGCTTAGCCTGGTAAAATCAAATTTCAGTCGCATAATTTTTTAGTTGCACATATAAGTGCAAAAAAAAAAGAAGTGATACGTACACGTTCGTCTCGTTTCGTCGTAGATGTTTTTTTTTTTTATTTTTCATTTTCATTTAATCCGCGAGAGTCTCGCATGAACATTATCGCGGTAAATTACTTAAAGAAAAGATTGAGGGTGCTTCGAAAATGCTCCTCGGGTGAGGAGAACATTTTTCGTGACAAAGAGATACGTGAGAAAATAAAAGTTATAAATTCTAGTGGACGTTTTTTCCACGAAACGAGGAGTGAAAAAAAAAATGGACGATTTAATAATTAACGTTCTCTTATCTCGTTGTAAGGAGAATACATGAAAGTAATTACACGTGGTGCTTTTTGGGAACGCTGGCAATTTTACAAATGCTAAAGAAATAAAATAAACTGCAGCATGGTGATGAAAAAAAAAAATGCAACACAAGTCGAATGAATCAAATGTAATTTATTTGTAAAACTCATTTAATTACATCTATTCATAGATAGACAAATATATCTTCGTAGAGCGAATTTTCTAGGAACGTAAATAAGAGAGAAAAAAATGCTATTGATTACACTATTATTATTATTATTATTATTATTAACGATTAATCGTCGATTATTACCTGCTAGTCCTGCTGATTGTAAATTTAATAACGATACTATAAATATTTATTAATATTGCCATTAATAGCAATTACTACGATGATAAATTACAACAAAACCAAAAAATAACACACACACACACACACAAAAAAAAAGAGAGAAATAATTGAGAAGAATTACGCGAGCAAAAAATGATAATAAATGCTGCGTTCAATGTATTTGTGCCCGATAAGTATTCAGCAATATTTACTGACCAAAAATATAAATAATTAGCGATAATATCGCTATTTAACGACGACGTAAACACTCTGATAATGATGTAGAAATTAATTTGAAGAAAAAAAATCAATAAATTAATCTATTACGAGGCAGATTTAATGACAGAGACGAAACATTCTAGTCGATATATAAACAGAGGCGTGTATGTAGGAAATAATTTATGTACGCTATCGGGAAAAATGTAGAATCATTGAAGCACAGATAAAAAATTGATAAAAAAAAAAAAAAAAAGAGATAAGAACGTCCTATCACAAAATTCATGCAGGCAGTGATTTACTGATGCAAGCAATTATCTCGAATATCTCGTGGGTTTTTTTGTTTCAACATTGAGCGTGAAATAAAATTTAATAAAAAAAAAAAAATTAATGACGATAAGCGAAAAAAAAAAAAAAAAAAATCTTCTGAGCTACCGAGATCTTTACATCACTGCTTACATTAATATCAATGATATATCTATATACACTACATAATACTATATCTCTACACTTCAGATCTCGTCTGAAACTGACTGCCAAAAATTCAATAGATGAGGCGCACTTTTTTTACAATATAAATTTTTTTAAAAAATATCATATTTAATTCAATTGTAATAAATTACCCACTTCTACGTGTATGAGATTGGGTATATGGGAGATAATGACGATGATACAAAAGTCCACGTGCTGTCTTATCAAAGTAAAGGACTCGTCAAAAATAAAACAAAATATGCCAACGAAAAATCAGAGATTCCCTATTTTGGGATTTTCAATGAGAACATTTGGCGAGAAAAATATGGAAATAATGAAAAATGTGTTACATATACGAGGGATATAAATGTATAATTCAAACGTCCATACGATATTAGTTGAAAATTCAACGTACTTGATGCAAATATTAAAAGGGGCGAATAAACAAAAGAAACCAAAAAAAAAAATTGTACTCAAATGGACGATGAAAGAAATAAGGAAGAAATAATTATTTCTTCCTCGCTGGGGTGACTCGAAAATTGCTATACGGCTTTTTTATGCTCCGTTTAACGCGGTTACTCTGTAGAGCTCTCTGGTAGATCAGCATTGATTAAATTAATGGATAAAGAGATCGGAAAAAAAAAAAAAAATGCCTCGAAAAAAATGAAATAATGCAAAAAGATCGTGCTGCATAATGTGCTTTTTCAAATAAAATAATTACAATAAAAATACAATATTATTATTATTATTATTATTATATATATATATATGAGTCGCCTCGGTAGAGAAAAATTCCGATAAATAAAACTGCAAATGTCTATAAATTTTATACACTAATTACGTCCATCCGAAAAGACACCGCTGGATTTTTTTAATTTTTTTTTTTGTCATTTCAGCAGAAAATAAAACAAAAAATACAATCGTTGTGAGAAGATTGAAAAAATATTGAAAATTATTGAGATAATGAAATTGGACGAATATTATGACAGAGGTGTCGAATGTAAATTGTTCATTGTAGTCACGTAATTTGTCATACATAACACGATAATAAATGAATAATTAAATATTTTAATGGCGTAGCAAAAAAAAAAAAAAAAAAAAAAACAAGGGTGTATTCGACATGCTAAGCGTGAATATTTTGTTGAAAATTATTACATTGGCGATCATTGAGCGCAATTATTTTCGATAATGTATGATATTGAGTTTAATTTTTTTCTTTTTTAATCGAGCACGTGTACGCAAACACACAAACATACACACAACTGAACCTATTAATGTTTTTGTTGCGTTTGAAAAATAGACAAGTAAAAATAACACGAAAAAAAAAAGAAAATTATAATAATAATAATAATAATGGAATTTTTTGAAAACGAGCGATCTCGAGTCTCTAAAATTTATTGTATAGAATTGTTGCGATTGACACAACGAATATGCGCGATATCGAGACTAAAGTGAGATTGTTGGAGAAGATGAAAATAAAAAAAAGGCGAGAAAAAATTCAATAGAATGACAAGAAAAAAAGTGGATGAAAAGAGTACGTAAAACAACTACTGAAAAACCATTTTGTATACCTCAAAATAATAATAATAATAATAATAGTGCTAATGCCGAATGAAAATATCCTTAGTGAGTAGATTTAAAAAAAAATGCTACATAATTGAAGGATATTTATTATCATTGATGATAAATTTTAATGCTCCACGGACCAAACCACGTAAATCCTATGAAAAATCTTTATTATCGTACTATAGCTGCACTTACTAGGCTGTGGCCCACATGTGAAACCCGCGTAAATTACATGCTTTCACGTTGCGCATCGTTATATATATATATATATATCTATATATATATATATATATTCTATATATATCTATATATATATATATATATTTATTTATTACCCAACCAGCAGTACCTAATAAAATTATGATACGTAAATAATAAATAATACGATTATAATAATAGTGTATGAGAATCCACAAGAGACATGTACACAATAGGCGCGTCAAACTCGTTTGAATTTAAATAAAATATCGAATTAAAAAACAAAAAAAAAACCAATTTTATTCGCGCTTCGAATAAAATATTAATAAAAAGACGAAAATTGTTTATCACATTCAACAAATCTTGCGTATTTGTTTACGGAAATATAACGAGAATGAAATAAGAGACAAAAAAATAAATATTGTTTGTTGATGAGATGATGATGCCAATTGGATTTTTTTTTTTTTTTTTTTTTTTTCTTTTAATAATGAATCGCCTCGATTCTCAACTCGAATAAATCTCGTTGAACTTCAGTTTGTTACTTCTGCTGTGCAGTTGATTTGTTGATTGTACGATAAAAGACATAAAACACAGACACACACATACACCAACACAATGTGATAAGTATTTCGATTTGCCGTTAATGACGCTCATTGGCTGAATGTGGAGGAAAATTGGAGGAACAAAAACGTTAAAAAGGAAAAACAAAAAAACTGAACGAAAAAATGATCGATACGTCGGAATAAAGCATTATTGGATTCAGTACTGATCTGAATGTACCCTAAATAGTACATGCAAAGTTCTCACAATTTAATTATTAAAAGGGAGTAGAGTTGAATTGCCGGAATTTGGGTTGAGCGTAGAGTTGAATTATGGGAATTTGTGTTGGGCGTAGAGTTGAATTATGGGAATTTCTATCGGCTGTAGAGTTGCATTATGGGAATTTGTGTTGGGCGTAGAGTTGAATTGCCGGAATTTCTATCGGCTGTAGAGTTGAATTGTGGGAATTTCTATCGGCTGAATAGTTGAATTGAGGGAATTTCTATCGGCTGTAGAGTTGAATTATGGGAATTCCTATCGGCTGTAGAGTTGAATTATGGGAATTTGTGTTGGGCGTAGAGTTGAATTTAGGGAATTTCTATCGGCTGTATAGTTGAATTATGGGAATTTGTGTTGGGCTTAGAGTTGAATTATGGGAATTTCTATCGGCTGTAGAGTTGCATTATGGGAATTTGTGTTGGGCTTAGAGTTGAATTGTGGGAATTTCTATCGGCTGTAGAGTTGAATTGTGGGAATTTATATCGGCTGTAGAGTTGAATTATGAGAATTTCTGCTGAAAAAAGAATTATCAGAATGTCTAACAAATGGCGACGATGAAAAAAAAAAAATGCAAGTAGTTAAAAAACGAGAAAATTAAGTTATGAGAACTTTTGTATTGATTGTAATATTACCTATCACTAATAATATCGATGAAAAAAAAAAAAAAAAAAAAAAAAAAAAAACTGAACAATGAACAAGAAAGGAAATAATTTTAAAAATGTGTATTATTGCACAGAAATAAAGTCTCTCTGGCTCCATAAACACGAGATCCTTTATACACCAGCAGGCCATAAAGTCTTTCGCAATTTCGTATATGGGATTAACATCGAGATACTTTTTTAGCACGTGGCTTTGCGAGATTCGTTGATTATGTATCTTTTCTCACCTTCTCATAAAATTAAAAATATGAAAAAATTCTTTGTATGACAGTAAGAAAAATTGCGAGTACTGACGAACTTGTTACTAATGCCGAGCGACGCTTGAATTTTTTTCGCAAACATCCAAATTGAAAATACGACGATAAAAAATTGTCAAAAGGTACATCGAGGAAAAAAAAATGTAAAAAATTGAAAAAATATCGCTCGTACTTGCGAAAAAAATTAAAAATTGTCATTTTTACAAGTGAAGGAAAAATGTTGTTGATTTTCGTCGTAATGCACGTTAAAGAATTTTTCCATTATTATCAACGTCATTTTCTTAATGTAAACCGTGTAAAAGTCTGCGCTGATTTTGCTGAGCACGTATCTGATATTTATGTCCAGTTTGCAAATTTTATTCTTGTTATTTTCGTACCTTTTCACATGATTTTGGAAAAACATCCGATGAGGATTTAACATTTTCGCTGGCAAAAAAAAAAAAAAAACAAATCGTGCGTGTCATTTTAGTCGAGGTTTTCGAATAAACTTACCGATATAAATTAGTCTAATGTTAGATAATAATCATGTTAGAAATTGGCAAATTTTAACAAATTATTTTATCGCTTTGTATCATTGATAATTTTTTCAAAAAATTCCAAAACTTTTAATTCTTCTAATGATCGACAACGGACAAAAAAAAAGTAATGATAAATTATTATTTGCCATGTACAATATATCACATTTAAGGTTTGTTGAATTTTCCAAGCATTCCAAAAAAGACGATAACGACATATATATATATATATGTCGTTATCGTCTTTGAAGAAAAAAATAATAATAATATTTCAATTATAATTTGTATGCCCTCATTTTATCCTCATACATAATTATGAGGATAAAATGAGGGCATACAAATGATAATTAAAATATATATATATCAATTTTTTTCTTTCACAACTTGAAATCCATCGGCTGAAATCACACGATCGTTAAACAATTGGATTCGCCTACATTTATAAATATGTACATATAAGAGTAATGAAAAAAACGTGAGGAGAAGAGAGAGCATAAAAATTGTAGGAATACATTGAAATGGTGAAAAGTTTGTTGGGACGAGCCTTATAAAAAAATATATATATATATAAATATATACATATATATATATTAATTAAATATTAGGCAGCAATCGATATTACTTATTACGCGTATTAACAATTTTACAACATTATATTATTGTTATCGTATTTATTAATTTTTATTCCTCGTTATTAGCGAATACGAAAAAAAACCATCCTCATGATAATAATCGTGTATATATTATATATATATATATATATGTATATATATACACATATATATATATATATATATATACGTACATATATACATATATATTGTATTAAATTCTGCACTTTTCAACGCCCAATGAGTTTGCGTCGAATGATTCTCCCATGGAAAGAAAGTGTGGACACACAAATACCTGTGATTAATGACTAAGCCGAGAGGCGGCGCGTTGTGCCGTTACTATTTTTCGCTAAAATACAAAATATATTATATGGAGATAAAAAAAAAAAAAAAAAAGTCATTAATTAGCGCTAATTTATTTCTCCCCGATCGCGATGGGGCTTTGCAAAACACATAGATTATAAATTAACGCATACATAAATAAAAACACATATATATGTGTATATTTAATTGTTACGCAATTATACAGAAGACACATAGACACATTACAGAGGACACACGAAGCGTTTACTACGTGCGCGAATTTTATGCTAAAATGATAATACGCGAAAAATACCAAGCGATCTTGAATCACCAAAATAGAATAATATGATATGTATATATATGTATATAATATGTAAAATATACATATATATACATTCGATGAATGATTTTTAATCGTAAGCGAGATTTATTGATTATTATAATGTAATTCGTATCGATGATTCATTATATCTGATTTCTCGGCTGTGTTTGTAATGTACGTGATTACATAATAAAATGTCGATTAAAACAGCAAATGATTTTTAATTTTTATATATAATAAAGACTTGTGATAAGTCGATTATTATTTTAATTATAATATTCTCGATTCATTATATTTATCCTCAAAATACGATAATATAACTGATCGAGCTTAATCATTTTTAACATTAAAAATTTATTTTTTTATTACTATCAAATTCACGAGATCATCCTATCAAATGGAAGACTTGAGATTCGATTATTATTTTAATTATTATATTCTCGACTCATTATATTTATCCTGAAAATACGATAATATAACTGATCGAGCTTAATCATTTTTCACATTAAAAATTTATTTTTTTATTACTATCAAATTCACGAGATCATCCTATCAAATGGAAGACTTGAGATAAGTCGATTATTATTTTAATTATTATATTCTCGATTCATTATATTTATCCTCAAAATACGATAATATAACTGATCGAGCTTAATGAGTTTTTACAGACAAATTTTATTTTTTTATTACGATGGAGTTACGTTCACTTGCTTCGTGGGACGAACATGAATTACTGCCTATTATCGCGGAATAACGTGGATCAATGACGAAAATAAATGATCTATTATAAGATCGATGTGACATACCGACGGAGCTGACATGAGCGCGAGAGCTATTTTGCCGGCTCAGTTTTCTCTCCCAAATGGGTTGACTTATCCGGCAAACAATGAGAGAGCAACAAACAGCAGAATGGTTAAACCCAATTCGTTGTTATGTACCCACTTTCGTTCGAAAGAACAAGAACGTTTTGATGAAAAATTTCATTACTTTTTTCGTTATCAACTGGGTTATAGTGTACTTTGTTGTGAAATAGCCTTATATCCGTTCTCTGTCGCTTCTTCTTCTTCATAGCCGTCTATAACGCTCTCTTTCTCGCACTCACGTACATGCCGACCAATTTTGGTACCTGCTGCGCCATCTATCGGCGAAACGGCCAAGTACCCGAAATCGTTACTCGTCACAATTGTGAAAATCAAAGACACGCGATGCAAATGAGAAAACGTCAATAAACAACAATAATGAATCCAAAACGTTTCATCCAGCGATTAAATACAAATTTGTAAACATTAAACTTACAAGCTGCTACCATTCCAAGACGAATAAACATTGATCGATCATTTGCGTTTTCTTACTTGCGGAAGCTGGTCGCGATTTCATAACCTCCAAAATTTCATGATGAAGAGGTACACGATATAAATATACTTTCTCATTCGAACAAACAAGTGCCGATTTTTTCGGTTTTTGTATAATAATTGTGTAAAAAAAGACTCGTGAGAGTCGCATTAGCGTGTTTTGGCAATCATGGCAACACCCACGAATGGAACTGGAAATCTTGTGGACGAGTTTGAGGAGGCATTTCAGGTAATTTTGAAAAGTGGTTAGAATTTTCGGAGCTTACAAACACTCGAACATTATCAAAATTAGTCCGGATGAAGTAATTTTTTTTTTTTGTCGGGCTGCAAAAATTCATATAATGATAATAAATATTAATAATAATAATAGTGATATATTTTTCAGCAATGTCTCAATATCCTTACAAAAGAGGAAGGATTGGGTAACAATAGCATAGGTGGTGGTTTGTCTATAGACAAGGATGAGGCAAGAGGAGAAATTGAACAAGTCACACTGAGATTTATAGATCTTGCTAGACAAATGGAGGCATTTTTTCTTCAAAAGAGATTTTTATTATCAGCATTGAAACCCGAGCTTGTAGTCAAGGAGGATATAAATGATCTCAAATTAGAGCTCACACGAAAAGATGATTTAATTAAGAGGCATTATGACAAAATAGCAGTTTGGCAAAATTTACTTGCTGATTTGCAAGGATGGGCCAAATCGCCAGCTCAGGGACCAGCCCCAAATGGTAGTAATGTATACTTTGAATATTTAATTTTTGTAATTTATTTTTTTTTTTTTTCCTAATATTAAAAATGGACAAGAAGATAAAAATTGTGTAGCTGGCGCAGAATCCTGCGTTGACTCTGTGCCATATGCGGAATTATCCCGATTTTTTTCATTCTTTGATCAATCGAAAATTCAGTAAACTCAGGATCTCAGCCTTGGATCAGGCACAATCTCATTCGAGAGAATTACACGTGTATCGTCATGTCAGGGCCAAGCGCCTTCTATTGATCGTCGAAAAAAAAATAATAAAATTATTAAATGCATTTCACGAAAATTAAATTGAACCGACATATCCAACCGCGAATTACTCGCGTTCCATTATGTCATGGTCATTAGCGTTCTATCGATTATCAGAAGAATTATGATAAAATACTAAAATGCATTTCACGAGAATAAATTGTAATCGCTATGGCAATGAGAATAAAAATTCGCCACGCGACCCTGAAAAAAATTCTGCATCAGCGTCTTAAACCAATAAAAGCTCGATGCCACTTTTCAAAATATAAAATTGACATGAAATGAACATTTCTCAAAAATTCCCAATCGAAAAATCCGTAATTGGAAAAAAAATATATTAACGAAAAATTTGTAATTCGAATTAAATTATCTTATAGCTATTCAAAGGTCATTATTATGAGACTTTATTATGATTGAGTCTTTTTATATGAGGCAAATCCTTGATCGAGATTAACACGAAGATATCTCGTACGTATTATTCGCTCAGGCTTGGCGAATGGCAATCAGGGTAATCAGGGACAGCCAGGGCCGAACGGAGCCGGAGCTTCGGTCCTCCAGCAGCCGCAGACTCCGCAACAGCAGCAACAACAACTGCTTCAACATCAGCAACAGCTACAGCAGCAACAACAACAATTGCAACAGTTGCAGCAACATCAATTGCAACAGCAACAGCAACAGCTTCACCAACAGCAGGTATTTAAGTAAAAAAAAAAAACAAAAAAAAGAAACAAAAAACGTTAAAGAGAATAAACCATTTTATCCAATATTTGCCTCATCCTGGTCGTGGGCAAATTTATGAGATAGTAAAAAATTTTGAAATTTTTTATCATGTATATATCAAATTTATGAGATTGGGGCTCGTGATAACGCTGAGATAATTTTAATCATTCGACAGCCTTCCAAAAAGAACAAACTACCACTACTCCCCTGCTCCGAATCTCTCTGTTAAAAAAAATTGTTCATTTATTTACCCGAGTTGAAAGAAAAGCATTTTTTTACAAGTCTTTTCTTTTTTTTTTTAAATCTTTTTGTCATTGAAAATAATCGTTTACGCGTTAGTCTAGTTTGTTGTTGTTTTTATTATTAACAATTTGCAGCAATTTATAGTCATACCGAATTCTCAAGCCCAATATAGCAAGGATAGCTATATAAATAAAAAAAATTGAATAGTCATAACGATAATTTACCCGGGTGAATATTAGTCTGAGTATGCGGGAGAGTGTGCGTGTAAAAATTTATGTGTGCATGAGAGTCAAAATGCATGTGAATAAGGAAATTGATAATTGACATTACAAAGAAAAAAAATTACCTGTGATCGAATTTATTCATCGAAGCCGCGAATTTTTTCACGAATCTTTGCATTGTTGAGAAACAACAAAAAAAATCAACTTGAATGAGACTCGTAGAGCCTAAAATTGAATCAATTGTTGCCTAATAGTGAATTAGTTGTTAATGATAGATGTGAAAAATTGCTAATTGTCGCGTCGAATTCAGTGCCTTGAAGAAAATTTATATTTTCATCAAATTCTATCGTATTTTCTGAGGTGAAAAATTGCCTTTTCATTTTTTTTTTAAATACAAAAGACTCTACAGCCAATAGCCAAGTTTTTTTTTCTCTTTTTTGTTTTAATTTCGCTGATTGGAATCTGGGCTCGAGAGAAAAATATTGTTTAGACGAAAAAAAAAAGAAATGGTGCCAAAACTATTAAACGTAAAA
Source organism: Dyspetes luteomarginatus (assembly GCA_963669185.1). Classification (NCBI taxonomy): domain Eukaryota; kingdom Metazoa; phylum Arthropoda; class Insecta; order Hymenoptera; family Ichneumonidae; genus Dyspetes; species Dyspetes luteomarginatus. Next base: position 4,661,476 of record OY769906.1, read on the forward strand.
ATGTGTTCAAATTTCTAGATAAAAAAGAAAAGAATAGAAGAAAGAACGAAGAGGTGTTTTATGAATCTGACAAAGACAATAATAAAACAAAGTATAGGGTGTTTACTATAATTCGTCAAGGGTATAATGAAAAATTACTGGGAAACCTACCTCGCTGCTTAAACGTAACTAAATTCAGTCTTTTTTCTTTCTTTCGTTCATCCATACGTAATTGGGAATTTGCAGCAATGCCAATTGTTTTAAATTATTGAGCGTCATAGATGACGTGAAAAAACGTCCGCACATAAACTGGACTCATAAAAAATAAGTTATAATTTCACTGCAAATTAAATAAATATTTATTTTAAATAAAATACATTTACAAAAGGTAAAAATAATAAAAATTTTAATCATTTATATTTATGAATATATATTGTTTTGGAAATGTCGAATTAACTCAAGACATTATTCTATATTATCATATTTTTCGATCAAATTTTGCAAAATTAATTCGCGCAAATTCCCAATAATCATCACCTCTGGTACACGGATCTATAATTTTTACCTCTGTATTCTGTTCTGGTGTTTTATTCTTAACTTTTCAGTCCTATCATTTATTAGCCCACATGAAAAAATTCATATGCAAAAAATATATAAATTCTCGACCAGGAAATATACATCTCAAATTTATTTTAGATATACGTTACATATACGCTTAATATAAATTAGAAAAAAAAATGTTTTTTTCAGCCCGTTTAAAAATATATTAAACTTTATCAATCCTTGCCGTTTTTATATTTTACTTATATTTTGCATATAATTATTTCTGTGTGGGAGGTAAAATTTTGATTTCGGCAAATTTTAGATTTTCATCAGATGGACCATGTTTGGTACAAATAATATTGCCGGAATTAAGATTTTTGTTTTTTTTTTTTCAAAACTGCGCTCCCCGTATCGTCTTTACTTTCGTATTCGCACAATTATCATTTCTAAGTTGTGTAATAATTTGTTTCTTCTTTTTATTTCGACTCTGCTCATTTTTATCACATTTGTCCCTTCGTAGGTTTCTTGGTTTATCATACAAAGTGTATTAAATCTTTTTTTTTTCTGCATGTGAGTACGTGTTCGATATTTCGTTGACGTCATTGAGTAAATAAATAACAAAAAATGCATAAAAATATATTATTAGAATTCACGCCTGACTATAAAATGACAATTTTTGTAATGGAAAATGAAATAAAATTCAACTCGTTAAAATCGCACACGTGCTCGAAAGTAGATCGAAAACAAAATACTTTTTTATTCACGTACCAATTTTCATCCTCGTTGACGAATACCATTTATTTTGTTTGTTTTAGTTCTTTTTTTTTCATCTTATGTTTGTCATTTACTTGAGAGTAGATTGTCTGTAGAATAAAGCTCTTTTTCATGGTGAATCATTGTGCTTTCTTTCATCCACCTCGTCGAGCATTCTATCCCATATTTTCCCACGTGGCTTTTTATATGTATTCTCCATTCCGTGTTTTGCTTCGTCGTGGAGGGAACTTTGTGACGGTGGTTTTTGTATTTCTACGTCATTATTTTTATTATTATTTACGAATATAAAATCTGCCAGATGGAAGAAAAAAAAAATCAAAGACATTTTTACCAAAGAATTGAATTATATATTTTTTCTGTGAATTGGAAAGCTATAATGTTATACATACGGGGTGAAAAAAAGCTTTCTCTATGATGAAACAAAATTAGAAAAATTGCGTAATGGGAGGAAGTTAAACAAATGATCTCGATACGTTGATAGAAAAATCAACTATAAATATACATTTCTTCTCATCAATAACTGCATTATCGAATTTAATCGTACTTGAAATTGTTGATAATAAAAAAAAATTTTAAAAACGAAAATTTTTATTGAATAAACAAAATTATCCAATTAGTTTTCGAAACGTCGATTGGATGAATTAAACAAAAATATAGTTTCAAGAAAAACTAAAGGAGAAAAGAAAAAAGCCTCACTGAAGTTGACAATTCTTCCGAATTTCTAAATTTTTCTTAGCTCACAATTATCAACGTAAGATGTGAGACTTTATTATGTATAAAAAAAAATGAATTTTTATACATTATCAGGATGGTGTGGCCCCTTAATGATATATAAACTTTTTTAATTGCGGACATTTAAGAATTCATGAAAAACGTAATATCTTAAAACTTATTTAAACGGTGAACGCAATGGCCACCCCTAGAAAGGATTGCCATAATTAATTTTGACAATGTGCAATTTTTTCGATTTCTCTTATTATTTGGTATTTTGGGCCGTCAGTATTTAAATCGATATTTTTGTGTGATCTTAATATTGAAAAAGTTCGAAGAGAAATGGCATGTTTTAGAGATATTGACAAAAAAACGCACCAATTGGGACGCTGCACTCTATTTTACCGCGTAAGCTGGAAAATAAAAGAAAACATTGATGGCTTGATAATACATCAAGGCTGTCGAAAGAATTTTAGCAACAAAAAAGGCCCAACAGAACTTGCAGTAAAAGTCCAATAGGCTTCCACCTGCGTAGTTCGCCAAAGTTGCAATAGGCAACTCTGGCGAAATTCTGACGATTCATCTCAAATAACGAAATTTTGTATTTTCAAATTTCTCCCGATAAATCGATAAATTTTAAAATAAAATAAATTATCCGATATCGCTGTTTCCGGTTTTGGCGCTAGCTATTCATGAATTAATAATAAAAAAAAACAGAGGAAAGAAAAAAAAAAATTATAAAACGTATCTAAGATTTTTTGGCATTTTGGCCTTACAGGTACAACAAGGCGCCGCTGGGGCGGCGCAACCGTCGTCTCTTCAGAGTGTCGGTGTCGGACAGCAGGGAATGTTTATGGCCCAGGGTGGGGGAGTCGGCGTGACCGGAGGTGGACGCGGCGCTGCTGGATTTCCGGTTGGAGCAGTCGGAAGTGGATCGCTCCAGGGTCCATTGGCATTTTTGGAGAAGACAACGAGCAACATAGGAATGCCCGAGAGGCGGAGTTGACGCGGAAGGGGGAGGGGGCGGGGACGTGGTCGCGGTAGAGGTCGAGGCAGAGGTCGTGGTAATGGTGGCGGTTTGCCACCACCACCCCCAATTCTCGATCCATCGGATCCTTCGTCTTATGCCGCTGCAGCGGCTGCAGCCGCAGCCGCAGCAGCTGCTGCTGCCTCCTCGCCCCTTCCCTCTCAACAGCAACCACAACCACCGTGCACCTGAAAAAGTTGCACCCTCGTCTCTTTTTATGTGGAACTGCTGTTTTTTTTTTTTTTTTCATCTTTTTCTTCTTCTCCTAGTTCGTCCTCTCCCCGATGGAAGAAAAATATATCGCTCGTCTTAATAATTCACTTATATACTATAAAGTATATGATATATATTTTAGTTATCCGAAATATATTTTAGTTATCCGAAATATATTTCAGTTATCCGAAATATCTTACAGAGATATGAAATATATTTCAGATATATAAAATCATATATTTATATAAATCATATATTTTAAATCTTTTTTTTTTCCCCATGAGAGAAAAATCTTTTGATCGTTTATATGTGGGAAATATCTTTCAAGTATATTTCGAATATATATGGGAGATATGGAATTTTTTCGTCGAATTTACATACGATATATGTACAGAAATATTGAATGAAAAATATAAACGATATGTCGAATCCTTGATCGTTCGTATATCTATGAAATAGATCTTCAATATCATTTGGATTTTTCAGAAATATAAAAAATTTCGTCGAAAATATATTCAATGTACCTGATATATTATTTTTTATTATGTTGTATATATTTTTTTTCTAATGGGGGTGGCTCATTTTCCATATCAATTCTTTCTCTTCTATCTTCTTCACCCCCCCCACCCCCTAGAACAGGAAAAAACATGGGTGATGGGTTAATATTTTTTACGCAGCTGAGCGAAAGAACCAATTTTTCTTTTCCTACAGTCAAACGTTTATTTTTCTCTCGCAGAGTATTCAGGGTAACGACGCCGTCAGCGATAAATCAGCGATACATCCATTTAGGGGGGGGGGGGGGGGGTTGTACAGTATATTTGTTTCGTCCTTTCTTCCCTTAGACAAAAATTTCATTAAAGTTCCTTCAATCATTTTTTTTCTCCTCGGAACTCTGTTTTTGCGGAGGATCCTCGTGAATTCACACAGACTTTCTGTAAGAAGTCGTGGAAACGCCACGTGGTATCGAACTGTACATAAATATGTTCGAGATATCGATTTTTCTCGACTCGACCTAGGAAAAAAAACAAAAAATACAATAACAAGAAGACAAATGTTTGTAATTATTTTTTAGGCTTCTAATCGTAAGCGTAGAATGTAAACAAAAAAAAGTTTAATGGAAAATTATGAAAAAGGAAAAAAAAAACAATTGGCAGAACAATTGGCAATAATTTGCAGCGTTTACGCGTATTGCGAAATGACCATGTGAAGATTTATTAAAAAAAAATTGGGCCAAATGAATTATAAACTTGTTATTGTTGTTATTATTATTCTTGACAATCGCGATGAAGCGGTTTACGTGGATCTTTCCTCGTTACACCAATTATATTTATATATATATATATATATATATATATATATATATATATATATATATTTTTACACAGATGTATATATATATTTTTACACAGATATATAAATCATCGCTATAAATATGACTCGCTCCTCTCTCATCCTGTACAACGCTGGTATTGCGTGTTTCATTCTTAATCCTCGTTTTTTCTTTTTTTTTTATATTAGCACAGTCGATCTTTTCCTCTCGCGTATCAAGTAATGCTGTAGTGATGAATTTAAATTAGAAAAAAAAATCCAAAGCAAAAAAGAAACGTCAACGTGTTTGCGACGTGATTGTTGAAATATTGGTAGAAAATAGTAAGAATCAGCTCTACAAAGAGGAAAAGTGTATTTTGTATAGATATTTTACCGTTAAAGCTTTGATGTAAAAAAAATAAAAATAACCAGTAAATTTGATATATGAACAAAAAAAAACAAACAATATATTGCTGGAATTTTTTTTTAGGCATTTTTTTTTGTTCTTATAGATAAACGCAAATTAAATAAAGATGTGAGATATTGAGGGGAAAGAGAGGGGTTGTGGGACAGCCATTAAAATGTCCCGGAAGCCGCTCAACGGCCTGATGTTTAACCAAGAACCACGCTCATCCTCTTGAGTCCACGTTAAATGCGTTGAAATTTCCGAGAAGTTTTTTTTTTGTTTTTGGTTTTTCGCCGAAAATCTAGCTCTGCTGCTGTTGCAACAATTGTATGAGTGTACGAGTCGGTCGTCCGGTCATTCCAGGAGCGAGATAATGTGCTGCCGCGTCATCGTTGCTCGGCCCCATAACACCGGCAATGTCCAAGTGTAACCAGGGTGAGTCAGTACCGGCGAATTCCCTTAGAAAACCAGCTGCCGTGCACGAACCGCCACCACTGCCGCGGCTGAGATTGTTCACGTCAGCCGCTTTGACGGACTCTGGGGAAGAAAAAAAAAATCAAAATTTATCCAATAATTCTCGTTTAATGTAAGGAATACTTTTCTGTCTGCTATTTTGTCAGAATATTTGTCTGTCATGAAATACTTTTAGATCGAATCTTATTCTGTTAAGTTATTATTCATCCGTCATATAATACTTCACTGTCGCGAAATGCTATTGTCATAAGATAACTTTTGTGTCATGAAATACTTTCGCGCAATATATAGCAGGAAACATAACTGTGACAGAAAAGTATTTTACGACACAAAAGTATTTTATACAAGAACAAATAATAATAATAATAATTTTCTGTCATACAATAATATTTCTGTAATGTTTGTTCGTCAATGAAACAAAGATTCGCTTACTAGTCATTTTATCGTTGAAATATTGCCAAAGAGGAAATCTCCAAACGCGATCACCAGTTAGAGTTCCGGCGCAACGAAGATTTTCCCAAATTTCTGTGCTGTTGGTGAAAACACCAGTGGCGACGTTACCAAGAGCAATTCTCATTGCACCGGTCAGAGTTGCTATATCGAGAATAAAGCGTGGTTTAAATTCTTGAGCATAGCAAAGAGCATCGGCAAGAATAAGACGTCCCTCAGCATCGGTATTGTCGACGATAATTGTTTTGCCATTCATTGCAACGACCAAATCACCAGGTTTTGTCGCAGTTCCTGATGGTAAATTTTCCGTTAACGGTATAAGACCGACAATTCGTACTTTCAGCTTCAATTCAGCTGCAGCCTTTATCGAAGCCACGACGCAAGCTGCACCTCCCATATCGGCACGCATTTCGTCCATCTGGGCCGATGGTTTGATGCTTATACCACCAGCATCGAATGTCACACCTTTGCCGACAAATGCAATCGGTATTTCGGAATTATTGCCCGTTCCGTTGTAATGAATCTCGAGGAATTTCGGCGGTTCGGCGCTACCTCGTGATACGCTTAAGAATGAACCCATTTTTTTCCCTTCCGCCCAGGCTTTGTCGTGAATTTTTACCTCAACTCCGAGCGCCGTTAAAACCGAAGATACTTCTTTGCAAAAAGCTGTCGGGGTCATTAAATTCGCTGGTGTATCCGCCAATTTTCGTGCCCAATTTTGAGCCTCGGCCTTGATCTTGCCAACGTTCCAGGCATCACTGAATTTTAAATACGAAAAATCTCCATTTATTTATCCAATTATTTATCATGAGATGTATTTTGTACTTTTATTTTTTGTCTATTCAAGAAATTATGGAGACAAATTTTCTAAAATTTCGCTTATACAGTTAGAACCATTTTCTCTTTTTTTTTTTGTTTATCATTTCAAATCAATCCTGTTGTAAATAATTATTTAACAAATTTATCAATAAATAGATGAAAATTGAATTTAAAAAAAAAAATACAATTCCTCAGTTATTCGAAGCAACATTCGTTTGAACATTTGAAAAACTTCTTTTTTTAACATTCAACAAATTTTTAGGCAATTTTTTTTATTACTAAAAATTTTTTAATACTTTTGAAATTTTATTTTTTTACTCACGCTCCAGTCTGTCCGTGTAACGAAACGGTAGGGAATTTCTTTTGCTTTTCCTTGTTCTTGAATTCTTGGAAAAACCACGAGCCAAGGCATGAACCTTCGGCAGCTGCTTCGGCATCACCGAGAGACTCGATTTTTATATCCTTAATGTCGACCACGTCCAAAGCTCGACAACCAGCTGCAATAATCAAATTTTTCAAATTATACATTGAAATTAAAAAAAAAAAAAAAAAAAACGAAAATATGAGTTCAAAAATTACCAGCAGCAGCTTCACGAATATTTTCCTTTCCCTCGTGAATCTCCTCGAGCTGATTAATTCCAAGATTTTGCTTGCCCAATCCAACGACCACGATTCCAGCATGCTCACTGTCGAGTCCCCAAAATATTCGTGTCTCGGCTTTCTTCAATTTTGGGCCGGCCCTGCGATAGCGATTTTCATTCTTGTAATTTACAGAATTAAGAGAAAAAAAATCATGACAACGAATAAGCTGAGAAATTAAAAACGGAAAAAACTTGAAGCTTGAAGAAATGAACTTTAGAAAAACTTGAGAAGGAATTAAAGTTTAAAAAATATTTCTGCAACAATTATAGACACCAATTCATAAATTTTATTAATTACAATATTTTCCTAGGCTTTGCTGGACATCAAGTACGTTGAATCGTTTGCGCTTTGTAGTTTTTTTTTATTTCCTTTTGTTTAAAATACTCTCTAAAAATATACTATTCTTTAGATTTTATCTCAGAATTTAATCTCGCCCACTTTCTTTTATACCCTCAAATTATCATTTTATCAACATTTTTTCTTTGTTTTCTTACCAATTTTACACGCATAAAACCCATTTTTTTTTTTTTTTACTACACATAATCATCTCGCCGACTTCCGTTTATTTCCTTAAATTATCAATTTTATTAATTTTACTCACCAGAAATGTATATATATTTTTTTAAATTGAACGCAATCCACATCGCACACCTTCGTTGATATTTGTACACTCATCATTTTTATCAACTCTTTTTTTCTTCGTATCAATTAGCGAGAAATAATTGCTTTTTCATCTATAGAATAAGAAACGGTTACAACCGTTTATTTATTTTTTTCCCTCCAGCCTTGACCCGAAGGTGAATCAACGCTAGTTTCCTGGCTTCGTTAAGATACAACGTGCAGTCGAGGCACGAAATACTCTCATGTACGAACTACTAGTGAATAATTTTTTTTTTTTCTACGGACATTGCGAAAATTTATCAACGTGGCATTTTTGCTTCTGACAAATGTTACAGCGGAATAACGACGAAGTTTTTTTTTTTTCTCGTATCACGTAAAATCATAAATTGCGAGCGTGCAATTCCGGGATTTTTTGGATTCTTTAGGAACTTTGCGTGGCTTCGGAACTTTTTTTTTTCTTCTCTTATGACAATTTGCACAAAAACGAAGTTTTTTTTTCCTACTAAATAATGAAAAATAATAAAATTAGGAAATAAAACGAAATTTTTTTTCGTTCAAAGAATCGAAGCCACGATAAAGCTCTCGACTTATCAATAAATTGGCACAAATCGTAAATTCTAACTTAAAATTAATTTTTATCTTAACATCGAGTAACTCAATTGATTATTTTTGTCTACTATGCTAAATCTCGATACTGTCGAGTGTGTTTACATTCAGTCGTGACGCGATCATTTTTTGTTTCTTTATTCTCCTACGAATAATTGCATAGATTTTCTGTATGTTTTTTGAATATCAAGGATGTTTGTCTAATGAGAACTTTATCAAGTTAGCCACTTTTTTCTGAAAGTTCTAATGTTTTTCTCATAATTTGCCATCTACTTGAAAGTATTTGTAATTAGTGAATTTTTTCAAACTCCAACAACAACGTCTATAAATTACAAATTTACAAATAATAATTAAAATTGGAGATAAAAGAAAAAAAAATTGACCAACTTGACGAAAAGCTCACAATAACTCACAACCTTTATTTTTCTCACAATGAGAGATCATTAATCATCGGCCCATTTGAATGAAAATCGCTTGAATTGTACAAGAGGGCTGCCAGATTCGAGATCAATTAATCTTATTTCCCCCCACCCCTTTTTTATTTACGTATCGAGTTTTCAATAACAAATCATTTTGCCCATAAAAAAATCGAAAATCTTCCATTTTTCACATCCTCAATCTCAAAATTCCATGATAATTCCAACACACCTTAATAATTTCTTCAACAAAAATTAAAACAAAATTCGTTGATGGAAATAATTTTTGTTGTCATCAAGAAGAAACAGAAGAAAAAAAAAATATATATATATCACTTGTTTTGTCAGCTCAAACAAGTTCCAATATCTTGATAATTCCCTGCGAATTAGCAGCAACGACGACATTCGACATTTGTCTCCAGCAAACAGCCGAGACAAATTCATTAAGATCCTCCTCGCGTCTCTCTTGTAATTCCAAAACGCTTCTAACAGCGTCAAATTTATAAGTGAACAATTGTTTTGTCAATCCTTTGTAATAAACATAGAGCGCATTATTTTCTGATCCACAAGCAACGTAATCACCATCTGTCGCGAGGCCAACAAAATTCTTATCATTCACATGACCAACAAAAGTTCTCAGACAATTTGGATTGTTAATATTCCACATTTTTAATTGCGAATCAGTGCTGGCCGAGACAATTTCTTCCTTATTGATGAATTTAACATAAGAAACAGCTTTTCTGTGCCCCTTAAATATACAAAGAGCCTCTTTCATATTTCTCAGATCGTAATAATGGACGCAATGATCAGCAGAACCAAAAGCTAAATGACACGAGCTCCGTGGATTAAATTTAACGCAGCAAACATTTGCTTTCGCCTCGAGAGATGCAACTGAATGATCAATATTCAAAGACCATAATTTAACTCTCGCATCGTCCGAGCCAGAAGCTATTAATCTCGTGTCAACGTCATTAAAATCAACGGACCAACATCTTTTCTCGTGTTCCTGAAATGCTTTGGTGCGTTGTCCGGTCGTTGCGTCCCAAACTGTGACGGTTCCTTCGTAATCAGACGATGCCAACATTCCCTTGTGATATGAATTCCACGAGATACAAGATATTTTTGAGCTAGAGATCATTTCAACGCATGGATAATGAATATCAACTGTGTCTCTGATAACAGCTCCATAATCAAATACCTTAATTCGTTTTGTTACACCAGCAATAGCAAAAAATTCATTATCCTTATCGAATTCGATGCTCGATACGATTGTCGAATTATTAAAAATATCCGATGAATAATTGAGCGTTGCCATTGGACGTAATGAATTGTATCGTGAAAATTTTACAAGATTTTCCCGAAAAAAATCCAATCCTGTATTAGAACCGTGTACAGTGTCGACTTGCGTCTGAGCCGGAAATAAAAGATCTTTCGAACGCGAGTCAAAGTAACAATTAACAAAATCATCAAAATGGGCGTGCATTCTTTTTCGTCGGACAGCGAGAGTCGAGACTATTGAATATTTTTGTGTTTTTTGGCTTATACTCGTGAATGTATCCTTTCCGGGGATTCCCGGATTTGTCTCAATTGGCTTGACCATGTTCGAATCGATTATACCGATAAGATCGATCATCTCACGTCGTATCGCTGACATTTGGGCTGTTTCATTATCGCTCGTTCTCCTCAAATCTTCAATTCTTGGACACTTGTTTTGTACTTCCTGTAATATCTTCTCGACCTCCTCCATGTCACGTTTTATCAGTGCAACTTCCTTCTGAAGCTGATTCCGTTGTTCCTCCTTTTGTTGCAAAAGATGTTTCAGAAATTCGTGCAACAATTTATTTTGGGCTGCGCAAGTTTCAGCCTCGAGGAGTAATTTACGTTGCGTCAAAACTTCGAGCATTACATTTACATCGGGAAGACTCAAATATGCACTCTCGGCTGTCAATAAATTTCTCAAACCGTCCGATTGACCGTGACAATGATCGTTTGTCGTTGTCGGTGGAATTATCGTACCGTCGAGATTTTGCTGATTTGAAAATTCTGCCAAACCTCGAATGCGAATTTTATATTTTGAGACAAGCTCGTTTAGCAAAAAATTTGGAAATATATCTTGCTGGCTCAGAGCGAACGAACATTTTGGACAACGACCATTTGTCTGCAGTGATTTTGTTATGCAACGATAACAAAATGTGTGGCCACAACGTGTTATGTGAGCCTCATCGATCAGCTCGAAGCATATTGGACAGAGAAAATCGTTGTTTTTGTCCTCGAGGGTTCCTCCAATACCGTGAAGAACATTCGCTGATGGTAAATGACGCTTTCCCGTTGGCGTTCCACCGCTACTTCCGGCCATGCTGCTCGACCCTCCCGGGCCACTCGAGGCTGACATATCGTTTTTTTTTTTTTTATTTCTATTCTTTTCTTTTTCTCTTCTACAATTTTTTTTTTTTTAAGGTCTTCGATATTTTATCTTCTTACGATATTTTTTATCTTATCTCAGCCTTATCATATATCTGAGACTCTGATTGTAGATGCAGAGTTACTCAATGTGGGTAATGGAATCGTTTTTTTTTGACGATCTTACGAGATTTATTGATGGGGAAACTTTCGTTGTAATTTGGGAAATAATTTATTTCCGTTTCCGGAATGGTAATGGGATTGTGGGCGCTTTTTTTGTTTTGTTTCTAATCGCGATCTGTATTGCCTCGAGATTCTGTTAGCCTCTCCTGAAACAATCAAAATAATGCCAGTGAGCTCTCGAGTTTTTTTTTTAAATTTTTTTTAGTCTTTTTTTTAGGGTTTTGTGAAAATTCGCGAAAATTTGAGATGTGAAAGAATCGAGTGATAGAGATGAAGAATTGGATAAACTGGTTTTCTTTTTTTCCGTAATGTGAAGTAGGAGAAAAAATTATAGAGACAGATATGTTTATGTGTTTGAATCAAGCAGCTCAGGCAGCATTATAAGAATTGTTTCAGGCTGGAAATAAAAGATGCTCTCGCTAACGAATAGTTGTGGATTTATTGGCGTCATGAAGGAAAAAGTACGATTTTTTTTTTAACTGTTTTTTTTTTAAATAAAAAAATTGTTTATCGTCAATTTAATTTCAATTGCGCGAAGCAATTTTTTTTTTTCTTCAATTAATCTTATATATAAAAATCTTCAATTAATTTAATGAAACAAATGTTGAGTAATGTTTATTATTCAATAATTAAAGTCACTTGAATTATATAGCATGTTAATTTGTTGGATGAAAAATGTATTAAATCGTTTTATTATTCAACATTCGGTTCAGTGAAATTTTCGAGATTATCTCGAGAAATCGAATGAAATGTAGAAAATTAAAATTGGACTTTTTTTTAAGAATGTTTCTGATAAAAAAAAAAATGGAATGAAATTTTGCTTCTTGGGCAATAAAATAGACGATCGCTGAGTGAATTGATATTTTTTTTTTATGCAACGAAAAGCAACAAAAAAAAAGTGAAGTATCTTCCTTCTGGAAAGATTTTAGGAACAATTTTTGAAAATTAAGTACTTTTTCGACACGACCAGCACCCTTAAAGGGCCCTAAACACTGAGAATTTCGAATAATCGTTTTTTTTTTTTCTTGCGTACTATTAAAATTTCGTAACCTAAAATTATTTCGAGGAAAATAAGATTTAAAAAAACGGCTAAGTTGTAGCAGTTTTTGTTTTTTTACTCGAGATCACGTTTTGTCAAGTTTATAGATATTTCGAAAAAACGAATTATTCGATTGACTCGAAATTTGCGCAAATAGTTTTACCGAGATTACGAAAAATGCTACATACTGGATATTTCAAAATACTATTATTATTATTATTATTATTTTTTTCATAAAAACAATTATTTATTTTGTTCTTATTTTAGTAATTTTCAAAAACCTTTGAAATCTTATCAGAAAAAATGTAATCTTTTTTTCTCTCGAATGTTTCGAAGGGGCAAAAAAAGCTCGCACGAATTCCTTTGCAGCTCGGTAATTTTTTTTTTCTTTTTCTTTAGTATAAACAATTATAATTCGGAATAATATTGTACAAAGTATTAACTGTATGTCCCAAGAAGTAAAATATTTTTATCGATTAGCAGAATTTTAAAAAGAATCTTGAATTCCGATCTAATTTTAGGGACCTCAGGTGGCACTTTAATATTTACATCTATGGATTTACATCTATTTTCGTAGCAAAATTCATTATCGAGTCTCGTTTTTTTTTTCGTGCCAAATAAATCAAGAGACTCGCAACTCCGGGGCTCGAGGTACTCGTGGAATATTTCGCAAACATCTGCATCGACGAGTTTGGACCGAGAGAGCTAATGACAATTCGTGTCGCAACACAAATGAGGCTTAAAACTCTTTAAATGGCGCTCAAAGTTGAACCAAAAATAGACTATTCGATACGAATACAAAATAGGATTATTGAATTAATTGATAGAAGCGTTCAGTAATATGTTTTGTGATACAATTTTAAATTCCTATCGAGAAACAAAAAAAGTGATGAGAAAAAAGTAAGAAAACGTTTTTTTTTTTATAGCCAAATGAAGAAATTATTTTTTTAAGGACTTGAAGGATTTACGAGACGTGAGCTAAAAATATAGAAAGATGTGAATTGTAGGTATTTCTATTAAAAAAAAAAAAAAATCAAATTAGTTTATTAGGCTACTGCAATGCTTAATCATCTCAAAGAATTTCGCCAATGTCTTTTATATTTTATATGATTCATTTTACACACGGCTTGATTAACGAAAGTTGATAAAAATTATTGTAAATTATCCAAAATTTCACAATTTCATTTTGGCTCAGATTTTTTTTTTTTTTTTCGAGGGAAAAATTCAACTTTTTTGTATCAATTGGTATCAGTTAATTGTTAGAAAAAAATAGTAATAGGAATAATAGAGACGAATTTATTGAAAAATTGTGTGTATTATAAAAAAAAAAAAAAAGTCAGTTATAAATAATTTCGAAAAAAAAAAAAGAAATATTTACTCTTATCGTTTGAAAGAATTTCAAGAATTTTTGAGTCGTGACAATTCGTGACTCCCAATCTGGGAGTATATTGGCAAAGTATTTTTAAAATTATTTTGTTAGTAATTTTTGAGAATTATTAATGTTTTAATTCAATATTTTCGATATCTTAAATATAGTTGAGTTTTATTTCGAAATTTTTTGCTATTTGCGTATTGAGAAAAATTTTCAATGATTTTTTAATTTTGGATGAGAATTAACGTGCATAAAATTCTCAAAGGGCCCTGATTTATCGTATTCAACTTACAGGGAAATGTTTGTCAGGAGTTTTCCATTAACGAGCTCATTGTACTTCACAGCCGAGGGTGTAAGAACGACCGCGTCTTTACCCTCCGACTCGTAAACTCCAAGTACTAATCCTTTCTGCAAAACAAAGAAATAAAATATTTAGAACGAATTTTTTTTTTGAATTTTATATTCAACTTCCGAATAATCGCAAACCGTGAATATTCTCATGTGTAGAAGTATTTTTTTTTTGTTTTTTACCAATAAAAAATAAAGCAACATTCTCAAAAGTATAAATCTCGAGGAGATTCCAAATAGCAAAGAAAATGTAATTTAGCAACTTTGAATTGTAAAAAAAATACGCCATTTTTATTTTGTTTCAGATTTTCGATTTTTTATGTTTTATATCGTTAAAAAAAATGTTGCACCAGCTTGAAATTTTTTAATATTCATATTCTATATTTATAGAAAAATATATTTGTATTTTGGCTTGAAATTTTGTAATTGTTGCCATCTGTATTGTTCAATATTATATTGATTGTTCCTATGCTGTTTCAAATTTTATCATTTTCATACTTTTTAGTATTGAAAATATTGCTGCAAAAACATCGAAAGAAAAAAAAACCAATTCTTCAAGCTCAAAATCCGTGACGCAGTAATTTTCAAGGTCAAAGAAATGCCTCCGACAAATTTTATTCAATTTTATCATTCGCCAAAGCCCCGTGATATCAAATTAACATGGCGACTGTTATCTATCTATATATATATTATATTTTTTATATATCTATCTATATATATATATATATGCGCAACCCCCCTCCCTCGATATGAGAAAAATGACGCGATTTACGTGAAAAATAATTAAATATAATTGATTAAAAATTATCATTGAAATGAAAAATATTTTTCGTATTTTCAACCATATCTCTCCTCCTCCGCGCCTTGCTCGTTCTCATGCTAGTCAAGAATTACGGAAATCAACGAGATTGTGAAATTATACCGATTGGCAGAAAGTGAAAGCAAATACGAGTGAAAAAAAACTCGTATTTCCCGTATAATAACGGTTAACATCGTGGTAAATATCGGAAAAAAAAACATATTCCCGTTTAGATAGGTGAAAAAAAAAAAAAAATTTGGAGGTTCGAATTTTCGGCATAACGAAATTTGCGCAATATCAATGTAATTTAAATGAAAAAAAAATTAATCAGTCGACTTTTCCTCGTAAACTGCAGCAGTATTGTAAAAACTTCCGCCCCCTTTTGACTTTCCCAATGAGACCGTCGAGCGAATTGTGGAAAGCTACGTGCTTAAAATCGCGCCGAGAGTTTTTCTATCGAAATGAAATTTTATGAAAAACGAGAAAAGAAATGAGCAACACTCGTGTGTGCATTTTTAATCGTAAGAGTAAAAGCCGGTTAAACTAATTTTAAACGTTTAGCAAAGTGTTAATCTATTACGAGATAAATAAATCACCTTCATGTTGAAGCAGTTGCTGTAGTAACGTAACTGTGAATTTCCGAAACGTGCACTCCTGACTCTGATAAGAAACAATGCCATAATTTGCTCACGAGAGCATTCGAGAGCTGCGTGGGTATATCGCGTATCTGTGTTAACGTTGGCGCTGGAAAAGGAAGGATAGAGAAGCTAGAAGCAGACTTCAATCCGTTTTTCGGTTATCAAGAATGTTTCCAACGTTTGCCGCGTAGAGCGCGCTTGTTGAATTGCTAAAATTTTACGCGAGATGGAGATACGTAATTGGCGCCACTTTTTTTTTGAATTCAAGAACGAGGACCTACGAACTCATCTCCATTGTAAGTCGTTTGACTTAATTCTAATTAATAAGGTCGAAATTCACTTTTGTATTTTCGCCAAAAAATCTCAAAGGATGGCTCAATTAAAAATAAAGAGTGTGGGACAATCTCAAAATGTCCATTGCACAGACCGTTGGAAATTATACGACTTTTGATTCTATAGGCTCTCAATTGCGTTGATTCTTCTCCATTTATCTCGAATTTTAACTTTCAACCACCATTTTGTGTAGTCCGTGCCTCGACCACCAGGCGTCGCATTTTGAATTCGTTTCTCGAAATTATTATTAAAGATCGTGGAATGCCGAAATGTGTTAATTGTAACTTGGTGGCTTTTTGGAATCTCGACATCTGACACAATTCAAATTATTCGAAAAATTTCAAAATTTTATGAAACGCGAAAGATAAATTGTTTATTTGTATTAAAATATCATAGGAATTATTAATTATCATGAAGCTCGACAACTCCTGAAATTGGTAAATGGATAAAAACAAGGGAAACTACAGGATCCAACATTGCAAAAGAAAGAATGCGAAATGAAAAACTTGATAATAAAATTTCAACATATTTGCGTATAAAAATGGTACATACAATAATTTGTATAGAGAGAAAAAATTACGCGTAATATAAAACATGCTTAAAATTTAGTAATACAAAATGCCAAATCTGTGGAAGGAATTGAGACTAAAAAGTCCAATTATTACACTACAGGGCAGGAATAAAATATCATGTCTGACCTAACAAAATTTACTGTACAATAATTATAAAAAAAAATCTTAAAAAATAATAATACCCAATTGAAAAAGGATCATCATTTCGTCTCTATAGTACGAAGTATCATTGGTGGAAAAATAAGAACGAAAGCACCGATGAGGTAAGTAGTTGAACTGCCGATGCTCCAAAATGCTGAAATTAATTTTCGTAAAAAAAAAAATGATGGAATATAATTTGAAAAGATACAAAAATTTGTCAAAATTTTATTTTTTCATGCTGTAATTACCGATGGAGGTGATTATGGGACCGCAGGCACGTGCGAGGGCTCCAAGAGAACGAAAAATTCCTGTTATTGTACCTTTTTGATTTTCAGGGCCGACTCTCGTTACGAGAGTCATCATGCAAGTCACGGCCATTGCTGTTGCTGCATCATTAAATACGAATTTAATAAAATTTCATGAGGATAATTCAGGATCATCAGTTACAGGTGGCGAAAAATTATTAAACGTCGATAATAAAAATCTTTTTCACATCGTCATTATACTCACAAACGGAGAATATGAAGACACCAAAATATAGAGACGTCAAACCGGAAGCTGTACCGATAAATACGAATGCGGGAATAACGAGCCACAAACCCTTAAAAAATGAGATAAAAAAATGTTAAAATATAATTATTATAATTTTTTAACGCTTTAATTGTAAGGAATTGGCTAACCAATTCGGCAGAAAATTTCGTTTTTTCGGCTGATATACGTCGGACGAAATGGCCCTGCAGAATCGCCATAGTCAGACCGATGCCAAGAAACATCCAGCCCTGCTGCATACTTGTAAATCCGAATGTGTGATGAGTCAAAAATGTTAGAGTGAATTCCAGGCCGCTGTAGATGAAAAGATAGAGGAAGTAGGAACGGCCGAGAGTTCTGAGAGTCTGTAATTCTAAAAAACGAGAGGATTTTTTTAATCAGCTCGAGTAAAAAAACAAAAATAATTAAATATCTAAATATCTAAATAAAATTGAAATAAGAAAATTTTTGTTGTCTTCTCACCTTTTTGAGTAAGGCCCAAAACTCCATTGAATTGAAACAAATCAACCGGATTTATGTAGGTGATCGCTCCGGATACTCCCCGTCTTAGAGATTTCGCTCTACGCTCAACAGGTAAAGTTTCCTCGAGGCAAAAAGCGACAAAAGCGAGATCGCTAATGGCAAGGAGAAAGGCAAATAAGGCCGGATATATGTACCAATTTTCGGCACGTTCGCCATTCGCAGAGAGGCGAGAAAAAATAACGCCAATCATTGGTCCTATGACGAATCCAATCGAGAATGCGATTCCTACCAGAGCCTGAAATGAAAACAAAAAAACTGAAATTAATACATTTTAAATGAGCATTTTTTTTTTTGAATTTTGACTATTTTTAATGAATTCAATAATTTTTATTTTTTCAGTTTTACCATCGATTTTCCTCTGGTTTTTTGGGGTGTAACGTCGGTTATGATTGCCATTGAGAGACTTATATTTCCTTTGCTTATCCCACCGACGAAACGCGCCAGTACAAATATTGCAAAATTGTGCGAGAGGGCCCAAAGTAAATATGAAAATGCTATGCCAAATAAGCATAAAAGCATCAATGGTTTTCTGCCATAAACATCGGAAAGAGCTCCGACTATGGGCATTCCGAGAAATTGTAAAAAACTATACATCGAGCCCAGAAAACCTGTAATTGAGAATTCATCATTTAAAATTTCACAATTTATTGATTTTGCAGTTACATTTTGTTTTTTTCTGCATTGCCCTTTATCAATATAATGTTATAAAACTCTTGGTAATATTTTTTATTAACAAATATAAGAATAAATTTAAAAAAAAAAAAATTATGTGCATACCACCAAAAAGTACAGAGCTGAATCTTTCCGGAGCATCGATATAAACTTGAATACTCAGAATTTTATCCAAAATCCAGCTGTACAGGCCACGATTTTGATCGGATTCTTTGTAATGATCGAGAAGAGCCGGAAGTAATGGAAGAATCATCGTAAAAGCCAATAAATCCATTACAAGTGAATAAAATACAACCAAAACCATTTTTGATTTATCATCATTCCCATTTTTAATATTTTCATTATTGATTTTCTCGTCAGAAACAACGCAACTCGATCTTTGTTTAAATTCCATCGTTCCCGCGAAAAAAAAATTTAAATAATAAATAAATACGATAAAATTAATTCTTTTTTGAAAGTTAAATAAAAACAATTTTTTCAATTAATCGGGACAATTTTTTTTCAGCTATATCCGGCGATACGAAAGTTGTGAAATAAAGTTTTGATAATTTATCAATTTGCTGATACGCTTATTAGGAGATATCAGAAGAAAAACCGGTCTTCTTACTATCGACAACGAATGTCCGAATTCGTTGCTATCGACGATGTGCTCGAGGCACATGACGTTTCGAACAATCCGTGCATTGTGCTAAACTTGTGTATCACGAGATCCCTTTTCATTCGATAGATGAGAATTTTATTATGTTTTTTGATAATTTCAAAAAATTTCACCGGCAAACATTTTTTGTACTGATATACAAGCGCGGGAGATACGAAAATATTTCGAACGCCACATTTGGGTCCGGCCGAGTTGGGCGGAGTTTTATTTTTTCCTAAAATATAATGCCACTTTCTCAACGAAGCACGCGACCAAGACTGTCTCATCGTCGTGTTGGGCCAACTTGCGTTATTCCGCGCGTCTATAACGGTGTAAAAGAGTTCCTCCAACTCGCTCTCGTAAGACGAGCTAAGAAGTAAGAAGTGAAAGGCAAGCGAGTCGAGTCAACCTATATGAACGTTTTAATTTTTTTTATTTTTTATCTACTACCTCAGCACATTGCAATTTCGTGACTTGTGCGCACGCGCGCTTCTTAACCAGAAACGATGTGGTGTATACACATCACTAGAAATAAGAACCGTTAGTCGAAATCAGCTGATTTCCTATATTCATTTTCCGATTTTCTCCTCTCGCCGAGTCGATAATTTAATTCCCATTTATACCGACTCGTTATCCATAGGCGTAGATACTACATTTTGTGGCAATATAATGAGCGATAAATTTTGCTAAGTATCCATTTATTTATTATATATTCGAGTTACTATTTTAACTTATTGGAAAAACAGATCATCGCCAGGTTCGGTGCTATCGCCGTAGATCACATGATCATTTTAAAGATTCAGATTTTCGAGGCTAAGCCAGGCGCAATAGTTAGCAATATTTACGAAACAATAAAAAACATTCAATGGTCGATTTGGAAAGTTTTGTTACCGACCGTGGTTTATGAAATACCGACAGTGTTGCCGCGGGCGACAGTCTGCCATATCGAATTTGAGGTTATCATGCTAATAACCTAAAATAAAAAAGATGCACCAAAATCTAATTCCAATTTTATCCAAAATACGAAAACTCTCTAAAAAAAAAATGCACCAAAATATTCTTTTTGTTACCGATCGTGGTATTTGCCGCGAATTGAACCTTTCAACGGTTATTTCTTTAGTTCCTACCTCCATCACCAGGTCTCGCCGCATCCCTAACCCTTTTCTCCGTTACAAAGTTGCATGTGTGGTACAAAAATAACGGGCTAAACTCAAGTTATCGTGGCATGTAAGAATACTAAGAATTATTAAGTATGTATATGTATCAGAGAGCAACATTGCTTTGACTCATCCATACATATATATTAAAGTCTCGTTGTAATGAATATTTCGAAGCGTTTTGCTTTTACCGCTCGGATCACAAGCTTGCCTGAATGTTTATGCCCGCGGTATTATCATTTTTATTTGTCAGTGAAGCGAAAAATAGCTCTTGTACACGATGAGCAAGAGAGGCGCACCCTCGGGTATTACGTGTGTGAACATCCGGCGCCCGCGGTGATGTGTGTGTGTGTGTGTGTGTCGTATAAAGAGGCCGCGCGAAGAGCCCGTGAGGGCACGACGAGAAGCGAAGCGGCATAACGCACATTTTAGATCTGCACTCTGCACTATTGCCTAGACACGAAAAAGACTCGCTGTCATGTGCAAATATATATATATACCTGTATAGAAAATCCCTGTGCCATTCTTCAACATATGAGAGGTTCCCCCGCGGACAAAGATCTTTAGAAATGCACTCCTAAATAAAAACTCGGTGCCACTACGATCTATGTATATACCTAACCCGTGACGAATGCCCAGCGGTTTTTCAACGACTCTGCAGCCATCCAAACAAATTGTCAAAATAAATATTTAACGAAATCAAAAAATATGAATGATAGACGATAATCTTATCGGGAGGATTAATTTTACAGCCTGTTGATGCCCATTTTAATATGCCCTAAGGGACAATAAACCATTTTTTTCAAGATTCAAAACGGTCCCGTGATATATTTCGATCTATGGATTTCTGTAGTTTTTCTGCTATTATTTTCCAATTATTTTATTCCAATCTTAAGGTCACGATTGGTCAATCAATTAATTATTTTAGGGGGAATATTGTCAAGAGATATTATAAACTAGAGTGTCTTTTCAATTTAGTGCAATAATTTATAAGTTCAAATAATTAAATAGTTAAATGAAGTTAAAAATATAATTGAATTTCTATTAAACAATATTAAGTTAATTGCTACTTTAATCGTTACTTTTAGTATGTAAACATTAAATTTCAGTAGTTTTCTATCACAATTTGATAATAAGTTACATCACCATCCCTACGCCAGAAGAATTAAAAACTATAGTTTCGCAGTCCTTTCGTTAAAAAGCTTATTTTTTTTAGTTTTAAAGCTGAAATTATTAAATTTCAGGATATTTCTTATCACAATCAAATAATAAATTACAAAAAATTCGTTAAAGATGTAAAAATCATTTGACACTTTTGTTTTTCAGCAAAGCTGAATTAAATAATTAATGTTAAAGCTTAAGAAAATCTAAGTTTCTGTACCTTTCCATCAGCCATTTTCAGCCAGAGTTACAGAATCATGTTTATATGCAGATTTAAAGCTAATATCGCATTTTTTTTTCCTACAAAGGACAAAGTAATATATTCTCTCTAACAATCCTCGATCACTCGCATAGCGAGACTTTGATCAAAGTTTTGCAATGATTTTCTCTCTAACGAGAATATCTTGTAGAAAATCTATATAACCGGAATTGCCGAGTAACAACTCGTTGGTTTTTAGGGGCCTTTGGACTTGCATTATTTGGCATTTGGGCATTTGGAAGTGCTCGTGAAGAGCAGGTGGCGCGAGAGGGGCCAATGCCAGAGCAGCAGGAGCAGAGCAACAGCATCGTGGTTAAAAATTTGAGGAAGGAAACGAAACTCGCTTGCCATCTGGGCCTCTTGATGCCCAGTGCAAGGGCCCATTGCATATACGACACGTATTTACGTTGCAGGAGCTCGCGAGCATCGTATCTGCTTCATAGAGGATCACGATCGACCATCATCATCATCGTAAAGTCATCGTCCATCGACCATAATCGTCAAATATTGTGGCTTTTCTGAGTTAACGAATGAGCGCATGCGCCAAAGTCGTAGGAGACTTTTAATTGGCCCTAAAAATTCGTTTTTTTTTCTCTAATGTTGGTGTTCTCTCTCAATGGGTAATTCTTGGTCGAGTAGTACCGATTTTCACCGCTAGGTGCTCCACGGAAACCAGAGACAAATAATACGTTTGCCTCGATCTGATCTCAATTTTTCTAGCGATTTAATAATTAATAATCGTTGCAGGAGAAAATAATTATATATATATATAAATAGATAATTTTATTCTATTGTATAGAGTCTTCTGCCTTTTACACAAAATAATTATATATAGAATATAGACACAATCGAACTTTTTCTAAAAGTTTTTTAATTGATGGATGTACGCATCGAAAATTATTTTATGAAATGTAATTTTATTCGATTGAAAAGTACTTATAGTATCTGCACCTGAAGTACACGAAAAAAAGCACGTATTGCATACCTAATTAGGTAATACTTTGCATTGGTCCACAACCGACTACGATTAATACGAAATTTAGCAAAAATCAATGGATACGTTATGGAATTTAAAATCGGTTGGAGATTTGGAAAAAAAATAATAATCAAATTCATAGCATCGGCCTACTTTTATTTGCCACCTGAAATGCTCGGTGGAAAAATTGCCAAAGTCTGCACATTTTTTCCTTGTACTTTTCAACGATTTACAAAGCATCCTTTATAGGCCTCTAGCGTAACACACATACGCGTTGCTAACGTGTGTAATGCCAACGAATTCGACGCCTAGAATTCGTTGGTAATACCAACGAAGATTGAGGTCTAATCTTCGTTGGTAATACGCATGTACGTATGCCAAAATCAGTGCCACCTATTGGCTGACCGGCGTAACTGGCGTGTAAATTTCATGCACGTGTACGCAAACACAAGCTCACGTATCATTCTTGTAGAGGTACTCTACAGGCGTATAAGCAAGCCAATATTGGAAAAATACTTTCTTTTACATATAATAGAAGCTTTGTAAATGTAAAAAAACGGAGAGTACGAAAAAGTGCAAACGGGCAACTTTTTTCAATGATTTTATGCTTATCGGTCGAATGATAAATATTTTATTCAGTACGCGCTAAATAATCTTAAGCAATTATTATTTTTTGATCTGACATTCAAATGAAAAATGAATAAGATGAGAAAAAATTTAAAAGGCTGAAGAAAACCTCATATAACCTCGCCAAATATAAATTGAAAGTTTTGGATGTTCGTTTTTCGTTCTGTTATTATTTGTCCCAGTGATTATTTTCTTTGTTGCTATATTATACTTGGTTGTTTAATTTGGACCCATGAGTAAGAGAAAAAGTAACAATGAAAACTTTTAAATGAATTGCGTAACGCAAATATTACACCAAAGTGTTTTCATGGCCCTGGCCAAGATAAGATCGTAAATATTTTATTCATCGAGATGTCGTTTTTGTTCTCACGACTAGTGCTGCCCCTAGCGGTCATTAGCAGCAATTATGCCATAAAAGCTGTTTCTCAAACGACGTATTAATAAGAGTAATAAATATATTTAAAAAAAAAGAAGATAATGAAAGAAACCTAAAAGAATAAATGTTCCTTGTGGAATATAGAGTGAAAATTTTCTGATTTCCAAGAATGAACGTCGTCGAGCAATAATAAGAGAAGCAAAGCAAGGCAGAACCCCGAGTCCGCGATGCCAAGAAAGAAAATCCGCGAACAATGGGGACAAAGAGAGCTGAAATTTTCGACGCTACCCGTCCACGACCGGCTGCTTGCCGGTACGTGTATACAAAGTCCTTTACTCTCTTTCTCGATATGCAGCTTGTGGACTCTCTTCTACCTACCGACCATGTAGCGTTTACCTCATTTATATATATATATATATATGTAGTTGTATTAGTTATATAGGCCTTACTGGTACCTACATATATATCTATATTACGAAAAGTTCAGCTTTTGGGCGCAACGATGCGCGCTCTAAAGGCACCAGCTAGAGGATCGAGTACTATATCTCGAGAGAGAGAGAGAGAGAGAGAAAGAAAGAGAGAATGAGTGAGAGATAGGGAGCACACCAGTCGCGGTTACTCGAGGCCTCGGGGGCAAAACCTCCTCTCTAGTTTTCAACTCGGGGGGTTATAAGGGTGCGATTTTAAAGGGAATAAGAAAGCAAAAGGAAAGGAAGAGAAGCCCGATGGTTTAGGTAGGTACCATATATATATATACATATAAATATATTTCGAACAAGAGAAAGGAAAAAACGAGGGAAAAGAGGGAGAGGGACGGATGGTCGTCGAAGCGGGCGGGCCAAAACGAGCCCGCGTGCGTTCAGAGAACGTTGTCGAGGGTAACCTCTCTTTCTCTATCTCTCTTTCTTGCTTTGGTCAGGGAGAAAGGGGCTGTACTTCACTCTCGGAAATGACGCACCGACCAGCTATAACTATTGGAAGAGACAAGGACAGATGAAAACTACAATCAGCGGTCGAAATAAAGATCGAGAGATCCTGTGAAGTACTAGACGCTCGTGTATATATCTATAGATGTATATAGGGCTACCTTACGATCGTAAGCATAAGTATAAGCGCGTGCCCGCGCAACCGACAGCAGATGCCCTCTGAACGCAGCTGTCCTCCTACAAGTGGTTCTCAATCGTTCAAATTTTTACTCAAACATTCGTTCTTCTTTTGCCTCGTCATCTCGTGATATTTTTACATTTTATCATGATTAGACAATCTTTCATTATCTCAAATTGTCTCTAAGAAACCGTTTAAGGTTAAACCGTTTTAGGTTAAATATGACAATCGTCACAATTCTATTTTTTTTTATCGAGTTGATTTGAATAAAAAAAAATCTAACAATCGCCATTTTGTAAATGATTCTTCGTATTGTAGTTCATCCCATTATTTATCTATAGTAAGATTGAAAACTTTTTCTTCATATTAACGATTCATTAACTTTACATTCTCAACCAAAAGTTCTCCAAGAAGAAGAAAGTGTCTCTAAGAAACCGTTTAGGTTAAATATGACAATCGTCACAATTCTATTTTTTTTTTTTGAGTTGATTTGAATAAAAAAAAATTCTAACAATCGCCATTTCGTAAATGATTCTTCGTATCGTAGTTCATCCCATTATTCCATTTCATTATTTATCTATAGTAACATCGAAAACTTTTTCTTCATATTAACGATTCATTAACTTTACATTCTCAACCAAAAGTTTGGGCCGATGAAGATTTTTAGCACTTTGCGATACAATAATCGAAAAAAGATTAACCTTGTTCGAGATACTAAAAATACTCATTTTGAATAATAACAATAATATCAAAAAGGTTACGTAAAAAATGGTTAAAACAATTTACTCAATAAATTTGCCAGAAATGAATATTTTTTTTTACGAAATGTATTCCGATATTTTTCTTTTGATTTAATTTTTTTTGAAAATTTCTCAATTTTAAATTTGCTATCACGAAACTCGAATATTTTATGGAACGTCGCGAATTTCAGATATGTTTTCATGCATTACACTTGCAAAGTTTCAAGGTCATGGAATAATTAGTAATACGGTATTTAAAATAACAAAAAAAAATTTAATCTCAATAACATAAATTTTTGAATTGACGATGAGAGAAAGTTCTCCAAAAAATCATATATATGCAGACAAATCGAGGAATATTTTTGTAAATACCAGAAATAGTTTTTTGCCAATTTGTTAATCATTTTTTTGTACTATCATTCAAAGTTGTTCTTAATTTCTGCAAAATGGTTATTTTTTTCAAATTTTTTGTTCGACGGAAATTTTTGGCTGGAAATGTATTGTCGTTAATTTAATTTCAATTGTACCATAAATTAATCCACAATATGCCTTTGAAATTAACATTAAATTATTGAAAAAATCATCGTTCGAATAAATAACTGACCCTGCGCAAAAAAAAAATTTGTTGCTATTTTAAACTGTCACTAAAAATTATTTCAAAAATAAATTAATCCACAGTATGCCTTTGAAATTAAAATTAAATTATTGAAAAAATCATCGTTCGAATAAATAACTGACCCTGCGCAAAAAAAAAATTTGTTGCTATTTTAAACTGTCACTAAAAATTATTTCAAAAATAAATTAATCCACAGTATGCCTTTGAAATTAAAATTAAATTATTGAAAAAATCATCGTTCGAATAAATAACTGACCCTGCGCAAAAAAAAAATTTGTTGCTATTTTAAACTGTCACTAAAAATTATTTCAAAAATAAATTAATCCACAGTATGCCTTTGAAATTAAAATTAAATTATTGAAAAAATCATCGTTCGAATAAATAACTGACCCTGCGCAAAAAAAAAATTTGTTGCTATTTTAAACTGTCACTAAAAATTATTTCAAAAATAAATTAATCCACAGTATGCCTTTGAAATTAAAATTAAATTATTGAAAAAATCATCGTTCGAATAAATAACTGACCCTGCGCAAAAAAAAAATTTGTTGCTATTTTAAACTGTCACTAAAAATTATTTCAAAAATAAATTAATCCACAGTATGCCTTTGAAATTAAAATTAAATTATTGAAAAAATCATCGTTCGAATAAATAACTGACCCTGCGCAAAAAAAAATTTATTGCTATTTTAAACTGTCACTAAAAATTATTTCAAAATATGGCAATCGTTGCAACAATGTAACTCTGCAATTTGATACAAAATTTCCAACAGTCGCCATTTTCAAAACGACTGTACGCGATATTATATTTTATATGTATTTTTAAAAACTATTCTGTTCACTGGTGAAAATTGTCATTAAATATTTTGAGCTACTACCTTAAATCGTCACCAGAAACATTATTTAAAAATATGACAATCCTCATAACGTATTTCTATCATCGAGATAATTAAAAAATAACGCTTGGCCGCCATTTTGTAAAGGATATTTCAAATTTACTCCCATTTACATAAACAATAATAATAAACGCTGGTGAAGTTTTGAAATATTGCTGTAACGACGTAAAATCTCTTTAAAACTCGATCAATCATGACAGCATGCCCGTTATAGGGTAGTTGGTCGAACACGTGTGTGTTTTAGGTAAGTTCGATTTCACATGAACGAATAAGCTCAACACATGAGCAAATGTCCTTTGTAATTTTTCTCTTTCACAGAGGCTCAAACCAGTAAACAGTAACATATAAATGTATATCTATATATGGCGAGTCTCTTGATATGTATTATCAACGTATCTCTGACATCTCGTAAAAATAAACACATGAATTTCTACCTCAAGTCCAGTTGTGTTTTACAGGATTGCACAGAAAAATAAAAAAACTGTACAATAATATTATTGAACACAGCATTAAAATTTAGGCATACAGTTCAAGGTTAAATCACAGGCTGCAATTCGTGTCACACGTGTTGCCGGTTTTGTTACCACCGCAGGCTCACACAAAAGCCCGGGGACAGAGAGACCTGAAAATCATTTTGATAGAGGATACACACATACATATACATATATATATATATATAAAGTATTTATAACCATTGTGTTACAAGTACAAGTAGGGTGGCCTATTATAATCGTTGGAAAACGCAACGGTCGCACGAGTTTTTTTTTCTTTCTTCCAGTTCTCTCGTATGCCGCGAGAGGCATAAGCGGTCTTATAGGCATAGATATATATATATAATACATGCGCGATGATGTGAGAACCGAGTATGAGGAGTAAAAAGAAACGAGATCTCGGCACCTCGCGATCACGATCTCACAACGTTTCGATACACACTCTTGTATATATATATATATATATATATATATATATATATATATATATATATATATATACACACGGGGCAAGCTTGATGAAAAACAGATACATATGTATAGAAACGATGCGGCAACAGGGTAGTGACTGTAAAAGAGACAAGGACGAAAAAGCCCGGACAGCTGATACAATTTTTTGGCGGGCTGTGAGAGCGTCACCGCGCGAGCGCATGCTCGGGACACCCATCGACGCGCACCTCTTCGACAAAGAGATTCGGGGCTTATATATCCTATATCCCCCGAATGAGAAACGTAGCGAGACAATAAAAGAAAGCCTCGTATCTCAAAGCTATGGAGAAAAAAAAATAGAGCTCTATGCACAACTCGTTGTGTTTGTCTGTTAACGATATATATATATAGACATCCAAGAAATATTTATACATTGTCAACCATTGTCGAGTTGTCACAGTTATCTACTCATTTTTTGATATAACAAAATTATATTTAAAGGCTAAATAAAATAAGAGCATTTTCCCTGATATACTGACTCGCCCAATCAGTATACGGGCTTAACTGAACATGCTGCAATTTAAAGACTAAAAAGATGTAACGTATCATTCTGTAATGAGAATTATACAAAAAAGATTACGTCGTTCGAGTTTTCGTGATAATTGGCAGAATGGTTGAAAACAAAAGGAAATTATATCAGAAGAACAAGTTGGAAATTGTAGGTTATTTTTGCTGTTTGGGGGATAAAATATGAGCCTTAGGATGATTATGCAAGTTTTAGCCACTGCCTCAACCACATAATATTTCTTCTTAATACATTGAATCGGAGTTCGACCTTTCGAAAAACCCAAAATCGTTGCTCAAAAACAAAAAACAAATTTCTAACGATCAAGAAAGCTACGATACATTGAATCGGAGTTCGATCTTTCGAAAAACCCAAAATCGTTGCTCAAAAACATAAAACAAATTTCTAACGATCAAAAAAGCTACGATACATTGAAATCGGACAAAGAATTCAATCTTTGGCAAAAAAAGGTGCCAAAATTGTCGACTGTTATCTCTTTGCAGCTTACATTTTCATAGCTTGGATATGTGTGAGACGGGGGGGGGGGGGGGGGACTTTGGAGAATACTCATTGGCTCGGGCGTGCGAGGAGGGGGGCAGCTTAGGCCAACAATTGGTGCTTCAAACACAGATTATGCTAGAAATGTATTGTTTACATGGCTAGATGCGTTATATTTAAGTAAAACCCATGAATCGTGACCTTAACTGACCTTTAAAAATGTCAAAAAATAAATCTTTAAAATGGACATTGGTGGACTTAAAAATGATAACTCGTGTATATTATCCATAAGGACATATTTTCCAATGGCTATAAATTTCTTCGGGAGATCTAGAAAGTTTAGTCCCAAAAGGTAGAAAATTATAGCCTTCAAAATGATGAATAAAAAAAAAAAAAAAAAAAAAAAAACGTGAACACCGGAGAAGAGAAGCAAGCCGGGCCCGTAATACAGGCTCATGCGAGGGCAGCTTGTGTGTACTATGAGAAGGGAAGTGTAGAGCGAGAGAGAAGTCTCTCTCAGGCGCGTGGTAAACTTTGGCCGCGAGGGGGCCCAAAAGGAATAAAGAGGCGGGACACCTGGTCACGAGTCGCAGTTTGCCACGAGAACTCAACAGGAGAAGATCTATCCCCCGAAGGCCCGGAGAGTAGAATTTTCGAAAAATACAATTTATCGTTTCGGATAAAACTCTGAAATTAAATTTCTCATCGTCTGGATAAAAAATTCCTTCGTAAAATTCAAAAAGAAGACACCTCGAGGAAGACCAAATTCTACGAAAGTTCGTCCGAGTGTTAAAAAAAGAAGAATAAATCAGTAAATTGAAAAGTGTGTTGTGTTTAAAGTGATTTGCAAATTTTACGATTCTTCGTACGATTACTCGAACTTTTGGTAAAATTTCCGGTGCACTGGTGACATAATAATAATGTTATAATGATAATGAAATTATTATTTTATTGATAGAAAAAGCACGATCGTTTTATGAATCGTATGAATTTTTCTGTATTATTATTTTAATAGTTTAATATCAGTTCCGTACAGAGGCCAGAGATGGCGCTCTTCAATATTAATGTGAAATAGATTTAAGGCATTTTTTTTCCACGTGTGAGCTCGTGTTAATAATGACGATATGATTTGTAATAATATTGAAAACTCTTCGATTTGGAGATTGACCATTCAAGGCCACATCGAAGAGAAGGGTAGGGCACTTTTTGTTTGATCGCGTTTTTTTTTTTTTTTCTCATGCATGCACGTGTGCGCTTCTTCATTGTCATTTGTACAGTCAATTTAAGCGAAGGATATTGCGTTATACTTTAATTCGCGGGAGCGGCCAAAATGCTGTAATAGAAAAATCGAATGTTTTTTTTTTTTCCAAAGGAAAATATTTGCATCGAAGATAGGTCGAGATTTGTGTCAATGTTTCGTCTTTTTAATCGTTCAATATTGCACTTGTCCCGGCCTATCGAAATGCATCGAATACATCAATATTTATTTTTCGATTACTAGGACGAGGGATGAAAAATGAAAGGCAGTTCTCGTTTTAATTTATCGAGGATTCGGCAGGCGGGGATGTGGGCATAATTTGTGATGTTTCTCCTTTGTATCAAATTGCACTCGTCCCGGCCTGCTGAATTTTTTTATCTCGAAATATCATCATTCACGAGACTGCGAGAAAAAATCATCATCATCATCATTGAAAATAATTATGGTAAAAATGTAGATGACCTATTTGTTTCTTTTTTTTTTAACATTCTACTCAATTCATGATTATTGTTTAATTTATTATTTTTATCAATTGCATTCATCTCATCCCAGAAAATTACGCATGAAAAACAAAAACCTAGAGATTCGGGGAACTTGAGCGCCATTTTTTTTTTGTTTAATTCCACAATTTCGTAGATTGGCGAACTCAAAACCCACGGATAAGAATTTTTATTCAAATCAAATTGTTTTGTTCACTATTTTCATCAGCCATTTTTTATTTCAATATTTTTACCTTTAAAGTCTTCGACCTAAAAACTCCCCCAAATATAGATTTTTCTTCCTATCGCGCCACTTTGCACTCCTCTATATTAATTTTATCTTTTATTTCAAAATTTCGTCCTCAAATCCAAAGTCAGTAAGTTCAAAATCCTCATAAGTGCCGATTTCCTTTGGAATTGAGTAATTATTTTCCTCGGCCATATTGAGTCCGCCATTTTTTATTTCAAAACTTAAATTAACAACTTTGTAAATCCTCAAGTACCAATTTTCATTAAAACCCTTTGTTTGCCGGTTGGTTTTTTTTACTCCGCCATTTTGAATTGGTGCGAAATTAATTTTCCTCCCAGGAGTAAATCGCTAACAAGGGCACCTTCCGCCAGATCCGTGACTCATGGAGCGAAAGGTGCCCTCTGCAAGAGTAAGTATGAAAATATCATTTTGCAAAACTTTTTCAAATTTCGTCTATTAATTTGACCATAATCGTGGAACAAACATAAACATTCGATCAAATAAAACAAAATGTTCAATGGAACATGTTTAAAAAAAAATATGGCCGACAATTTTTTGACAAATTCTTTTTTCTTACCAATGTACGAGCCGTTTTGAGATTGAAAGCAAAAAAAAATCATACATCTCGTATTACTGGGGCGTAAAAACGTTTTTATAAATGCGTCAGCGTACGAGAGCGACAGAGGGAGAGAGAGCGAAAGTGTCTTTGTTCGTGACCGTTGCAGGGGAAGTTGTTTGCAGCCTGTTGAGTCAGGGGTCGCTCACCAATACATCTCTCTCTCTCTCTCTCTCTTTACTCGGCGAGTTTCATGGGAAAATATTTTTTTTTTTCGCACACTGCTATTTGAGATGTATTAGAGAACACGAATATGATAATTATTTGCCTTTATTCCAGCACCATCGCTTATACAATGTAAAAAGTCCGTATGCATGACCTTTTGCCCTTGTCCGTACTTTCTCCCAGAAATTTTCGGTCACGTGTGTGAGCCGATCAATATTTCTCCCCTAATGCAACGAAACAACTGCGTACTACAATATTCTATTGCGTAGTAAATCGTACTGCGTCGTAAAGGGTGCAGGAAGCACATGCGTTTCTCTCATCAACGGTTGCTACTAAAATAAAATGTACAGAAGATCGAAAAAAAAATGTATGAAATATTGTGAATATCTACAGTGTAATGTAAAAATTTATGTCAATATACATATATATATATATTTCTTGTGCACTTGAGCGCTTCAATAATATTAATTATTTAAATATTTTACAATAAATCATTATAAAAATCTAAACATGGCAATTTTTCATAATATCCCATTTCCGTTTTTTTTCCATGGAAATCATTATTATTATGATTATTTTGTGAAAGAAATTTTTCAGGGGGTTGCATTTGTGCACTCATATCCAGTTTCCTTTCTACCGATAATTGGTGCCCTACGACCCTTATAATACCAACGCATATACATCAATAATATATAAATAACTATGTAATTCATATTCAAGCACATAATTCCATACGTACACACATGAAATATAAACGTTACGAACGCAGTGATCAATTTGAATCTGGATCACCCGTGCTGCGTATATGGGACTAAAGAGTGGGTGCCTGAACGTTATATAGTCGAATGAGGAAGTACAAAAAAAAAAAAAGAATTATGGGTCCCTACGGTGAGTAAATCCTGTTTTCCATTCATGCAGAAAAGACGGTGCAAGCTGCTGAGTAATATGGTGTAGGTAGTATATACATATATATATATATATATATATATATATATATATATATATATGCGTGTGTGTGTGTGTGTGCTAGCTCGCGCAGGTATATATGTATATAGAGAGAGAGAACTCACGTGGTTGGTACTCCATCGATGTAGCGGTGCTGCTACACATCAAGCATCCCCTCAGAGAGTCCCACGGTTTGGGATGAAACACCTGGCGCTCTCCCTCTCTCTCTATTTGCGCATACGCAACGCACGAAACTACCCGAGAGGGTTTCCCCCTTCCATCTTACTGCCCTTGGAGCCCTCTCGCACGGACACAACTCGAATAGACTGGTTTTGGCTTCCTTATAAACTTTATTCAATTCTTTATAATACGGCAAAGGGTTCACTGCGCGTCCCGTCGACCATTCATATGCTAAACAATAAATTCCCTCATATATATATATATGTATGTATGCTCTATAAAAGAATCCTATCTCACATTCCACCAGCTGCCCTCCCCCCATTGGCACTGGTTTTTAACAAAAAAAAAAAAAAAATGACATAATCAGATGGGATTGGGATCGCACATAACAAATGTCTGAAAATACGAGGGTTATGTGTACGTCATAATTATCATGTGAGTTTTGGATATGATGGACATGGAATGAACGATATGTTGAGTATTTTTGTATTGTTTGGCCAGTTTTTATTACCTCATCTTTTATTTACCTGATGACTTAGAAGAATCGTTGCTATGCCAAATTCATCGTACACGAGTATAGGTTAGGAAATCGGAATAGTCTGTGTAACACGCTATATATATAGCGCATCGTATGGACTTCTACATATAACGTTTTTTCTGTATATATTTAACTGCGTCCGTACTTTTGGCAACTTTTTTAGCATCTGGGGAATACCAAAGATTGATTATTAATGTTGTGATCACAACAAATTTATGTATAAGAGATTTTAGTAAGGACACTTTGAAAAATGATTTTATATATACAGTTCCATTAGATCAGGGATCAAATATGGCAAATAGCATGGCCGCTATAACATCTTTGCTCTATTGATGTTATTGTTTATTTTCTTGATTACGATCAATAGTTTTCATTAAGTATGAATATTTAGTATCGTTCATACCATATGAGAGTGATTTAATCGCTGAATAGCTTTTTCTGTCCTCTTCTGTAATGGCGATAAAGGTGGCAGATTCTCACGATTCTCTAAGTTTTTATGAAACTTGTATACGAGACTAAATACTTTGTTAATGGAAAATAGTATACCAGAAGCATGAAGTAACGTTAAATGATGGACTCCCTGATGCAGTAATGCAGTCTGATGCACTCAAATAGTGGCGATATAAATTACAAACTAAGGATGGCCAAACGTCGTGTTTTCTCTCTTCGGTATTCTTTAGTACAATCTAAGACCGCAGTAGTAACGAGGGCGCTCTAGCCCGGGCTGTTCAAAATATTACGTGTTACGCCAATGGGACGCAAGACTCGCGCATGCGCATACCACATTACCGGCTCATTACAGAGGGCGACACCGTCCGTGCATCGTCGCTGCTGCTCTCCAGCATCCCATGGTGCACATCTAACCTCTCACCATTTCATAACTTCTCATAAATAAATACAATAAAGGGATAGTTAAGTTAAAAAAAAAATGAATTCATTACGAGGACGCGTCAACAACAGGTAAGCAATTCCTAAATTTATGTCATATTTTGCTGACAATTCTTTTCGGAGCTTATATTTATTTGGGTTAAGCTGTAAAAAAAAATCGTCTGCTATTATCCCATAAAATTCATTACATTACCATTAAGCAATTTTTAGCTATAAATAAAATTCGATCGAATTTAATATTAATTTTTGCTGAAAAATCAACCGATCAATTTTTTTTCTTTACTCGAAATAATTCTCGCAGACAACTGACTCAGAATTTCGTGCAACGATTGCAATGTTTGAAGCTGCACAGCAATTCGACTACAAGAAATGCATCGAGTTTGTCCAATTCTGAGCCAGAGATTCAAGTTCCGTTTAGAAAAGAACGCTCTTCTACGGATATATTGATCGTAAGATAAACAAAACGTTTTTTTTTTTATATTTCGAAGAATCGTATTATGTATATCTGATAGTTTAATTTCATAGGCTTTGGAAAAAACAATCTCGCGAGATCATACCGCCGCTCACTATAAATACCACGATGATCCTTATTTCATTCCAATCTCGAACAAAGCAAAGCGTACTTTTGCACTTTCCAAAGAATCGGGCCGCAAAGCTGCTATGTGGATTCACCAGGAACACGCCGATTTGTTTGATCAAAAACTCTCAGAACCAGAGATAAAGGTAATTTGATAAATAATAATCAAAATTAATCCTTAAATTTGGGATAAATCGTGATGTAAATTATTAAAACGTAATTTTCTACAGAAATTTATGCCTAAGGAAAAGTACGAGAATAAGGATGAGGTGTCTGAAAAATTGTTGTTTAGTTTCATAAACGAGGCACAGGTGTCTGATGCACTGGCGATCTACAAATTACTCGACAAGGAAGTTTCGTTTGAATGCAAACAGGCTCTGCTGGAATTATTATGTTATCACAACAGCCAGGAACAATTGCCAGATGACCTCATAGAGGAGAGATGGTATCGCAAAGCTGCTAATCGTCAGATACCAACATGGCGGTAAAATTTCAAATCGCACTTACAAAAAAAAAAAAAGAAAAAATAAACAAAATTGATCACGATGAAATTGCCAGTCATAAAATTTTTCTATTCTGTCATATAAAATTTGCAATATGTGGGTTGGCAAGCAGAGTCACTTGTGGCGACTTTTCGTACGAACAATCGATCGTAGTAACAAAACTCGCCACCGCGAGCGCTAATGTTCTCAGTTTCACTCTGATCTACTTGCCCCAACGAATTCAGACTCGTTGCTTGCGCATAGCAAATAATTCAATACTCATTTGCCATAGAAAACTGTAGTTTAAAAAAAAAAAAAAATTATAAAATGGTATTCCGCCGACGAATATTATTCAGTCTGAACAGTTTTCTGGCATAAAATATTATTTTGGCATAAAATTCTTTTCTGTCTGTCATAAAATAGCGTTCTATCATCGAACACTAACTCGGACAAATTTTTCCATTTAGGAACAATCCAGAATTGGAAGAATTGTTTGAATTTCTGAAGCAACAAGACAAGCCCATTGCTGTGGCTGCTTACAATGCTATGATTTGCGGAACAGCAAAATACATGAATGTACGTAGGCTAATTAATGAACGATCAATTTTCATCCTCAGGCCA
This sequence comes from Dyspetes luteomarginatus, assembly GCA_963669185.1. Lineage (NCBI taxonomy): Eukaryota > Metazoa > Arthropoda > Insecta > Hymenoptera > Ichneumonidae > Dyspetes > Dyspetes luteomarginatus. Next base: position 4,697,561 of record OY769906.1, read on the forward strand.
ATTACCGATTAATCACAAAACGATTTAAAACAAAGAAAGAAAAAAATATGAAAAAAGGACAATTTCACGATTTTACGCGATTTTGCTCAGGTTGATCGAGCTTGGACTCTTTTCGAGGAATGCGAGGAGAAAGGAATCCCATTGAATCTGAACACTTACAATTATCTTATTCCATTGACCTCCGTGCTCAAAGACGGCCCTCAAGAAAAAAGAAATCTTCTGCTTGAGTTGTTGGCCAAGGTCGACAAAGCTGGTCATCGTCCAAATGTCGGGACTCTCAATTCCTCTCTCAGAGTTACATCAACGATCAACATTCAAAATATTGCCAAGGAGGTGACCCGTGCGCTCTTCGCTGAATTTAAAAAACTCGGTGTCGTGCCTTCTCTCGCTTCTTACTACTTTGTGCTCATTATATTCTGCAAAGACCGTAAGATTTTTTAGAATTAATAAAAAGTGTTGAAAAAAAAGAAAAAATTAAGAAAGAAAAATGTAAAATTGAATTTTTTTAGGTGGCCAAAAAAGTGCGGTACTCTCGGAAATAATGGAAGAATTAAAGGGCAGGTCATTCACGATGGTTGACCCGAGTGACATGAATTTCTTCGTAACTGCGATGGACGTGGCACGAAATCATCTGAATGATCGAGCTATTGGTGAAAAAATACACAAATTGGCAACAACCGATAAGAATTATCAATTCATGGGCGAAGGTTTTAAGGTCCGTTTGAAAAATTGATCATTCAGTGCTCTTGAAAAATTTTTGATAATTAAATTAAATAATTAATTTACGGATTAATTGAATACTTGACGATTAAGTTTCTGGATAATTAAATTTTCATCTATATGCTTTTTTTTTCAGGAGAGCATTTATTATCGTCATTACATGGTCCTTCTCCTAAAAAACATGCCTTTGCAAGAGTTTATGGAAATCTACGATTTGATGGTTCCCAACATTTACATTCCTGAGCCAACAGTGATGCACGAAATTATTAATGTTTTGGAAATAACCGAACCGAGTACAATGCCAAATGTTTTGTCTCGTTTGTGGTCTCACATGGTCATGTTTATGCAACTCGATCGTGAAAATTTAACGACAAAAGTTTTCAATTTGATGAGAACAACTTACTCGCCAACGGCAGATTCACCGATTAACAAACAATACGCCGAAGCTAGTCAGACTTATTGGAATTTCATCAAGGTAATATATATATTTTTTTACACAATTTCAAATTTAGCAAATGAGAAAAAAATTATACAAAAATTTCGAATCTTGTATATTTTTTTTAAATAATTCTCATTTAATTCATGCAATTATAACATCTCGAAAAATGAATTATTGAGAAATGTTGCAGCGCCACGGACGCGTAGTTGTTAAAAAGAAAGTTTAATTTGTAAAGGAAAGAAAAGTTTTAATAAGAAAGTTTAATTTTTATTTATTATACTTGTCTCAGGATCAGAGCGAGACGCGTACCCAGCGAACGACCTGGAAAGGCCAGATGATTGCTGATGCTGCAATACTTTCTCTCCGTGGGGGTGAATTTGACCAATTTCTTCGTGTACTCTCAACCATGGTAACCGAGCAAAATTCGATAATCGGCACTGCAGACATCGAACAGTTGAATATAATTTTCGATGCTTGTCTCGAGCGAGGTCACGCCGATGCAGCTTTGGTAAATCTTAATTCCATTAATATAAAAATGCCTATTATTAAAATATAAAAAGTATATATTTTTTTTAAATCCCCACAAAAAATAATAAATTGTTTAAATTATTCCAGAAAGTCGTGCAGTACAGCTTGGAGGCAGGTTTCGATGAATCGCAGATAATGGCACAAAAAATCAAGGGTACAATTCCCCTCTCAGCTGAAAACGAGTCACAGCTTGATAGTCTTATCGGACGGGAAATCCTCAAGAAAACTCCGACGAAGGAGCAAATTGAAAATGAAATCGATTGAATTTTCTTAAATCGATACATTTTTAATCCGTGTACATACAAAAATTGTTTACTTAGGAAGGATCAAAAATATATATGAAAGAATCAATGACAATTTCAGAGTTGAGTGAATGATAAAATATTTAGAGCATAATTTCCCGCTCAATCGAGCATAAGACACAGTTCGGTAATCTCGTTGGACCGGAAGTCCTCAAGAAATAATCGACCAACGAGCAAATCGACAATAAAATCCATTAAAGTTTGTTAATTCGATCAATTTTTTTTTTACCCGAATACATACAAAGATTTTTCGATCATGAAGCTTAAAAAATATAACGAGGAAAAATAATGAAAATTGTCTGAATTTCAAATTACTTGAATTCTTCTCTCAATCAAACACGAGTCACGTGCTCGTTAATTTCGTCGGACCGGAAGTCCTCAAGAGAAAACTGATCAAGGAGAAGATCGACGATAAAATAGAAGGAAATTTTGTCAAAATGATAAATTATTTAACCGCGTACAAACGAAAATTCTTTAATCAGGAAATTTGAAAATAAAATATAAGCGAGAAATAATGAAACTTTGAGAGTTTAGTTAGTTACAAATTATTCATGATTGGTATGTATTAATGTCCTTGTCCCTTCAATCGTGCCTCAAACGATTGATGGAATTGACTCTCAACTATTAGTGGGGGAATCGAGAGTTTGTGTCGGTTGAGAGAGAGAGAGAGACTCCCCTTTTCATTATTCAAATACTCATTTCCTGCATCACACGGTCTCTAACGTCACGGCGTTAACGTTGAAAATCACGACATCGCATTAGAGCTCTTTTGGTGGTTCCCTCGCTTGGGAAAAAATTCCTCCGTGTCTTCGTTTTTTTTTTTTTTTTTTTTTTTAAATCTTAAAATCATTTCTCATTTGGTAAAAACGCGACTGAAATTAGCTAAAAAAAATATTATACCTATCAAAAGTGTATCCTTTGATTCTTCTCGAAGCTTTGAATTATTAATCAGCGTTGAAATTTAAAAAATTAAAAACAAAACAAAAAAACGAAGAAATCAAACTGACCGGAAATGGACCAATCATCGACAGGCTCGACTCGACTGACGCTCGAAATTGTTCGAGATATAATCGCAAAGGATGAATTGGACGTTGAGATTGAGAGTCTTGAGGAAGAACCGGGATCCGGAAGAGGCGATAATTATACTTCGATGCTTTATCGTATTCGTGCAAAAGGACACAAAAAATTGTCTGGTAATGATTGGGAACGAGCGATAATATATAAAGTTTTGCCACTCTCGCGAGTACGACGAGAGGCTTTCAAGAGCGAAATATTATTTCGCAATGAAGTTGCTTTTTACACTCACGTTTGGCCCGCACTCAATGAACTTCAGCGTGGAATGAAAAAAGTTTTTGGCGGTGTGGCAAAAATTTATCTCGCTAGATCGGATCTCATCGCCATGGAGGATCTTAGAGAGAGAGGATATGTTATGGCTGATAGACTCAAGGGTTTGCAAGTTAATCATCTGAAACTCGTGCTTGAAGCTCTTGCTGGTTTTCATGCCCTCAGCTTGACTCTCCGAAATTCGAGGTAGAATTAATCTTTTACTGAAAAATTTTCAAAATGTTTTTTCACCTTTTTTTGTCCGGTTGAAAGATATTTATGCAGTAAAATTAAATTAAAGAACAAAAAAATAATAATTTTTTTAGTAAATTTTCAAATATTTAGAAATATTAATTTTCATCAGTTTAAAAAAAATATATTTTCAAAATTTAATTAAATTTAATTGTCAAAATTTAATTTTTTTAATATATATCCTCGATTATTTTTCTCTCAGTAAAGTTATCATTGGAAATTCATCGTTGACATTTTTTTTCACAATAAAACATTAAATTGAAGATAAAAGAAAATTATTCACAAAATTTTGTGTATTGAAAAAAAAGTGATCTCTTAAACTTCATAACTATGGGGGCAAAAATTGCAATATGCGGTAAAAAAAAAAACGTTTTGCTCAAACTGCTTTATAGATCAAGTTTCCTTCATTATTATTTGAACTCAATATTTTTAGTATCTTCAATATTCTCGATTTGTTTTTCTTCATATTTTTATTTTATCGTAATCTGTTAAAATTCCCATGCAGTATGATTTTTTTTTTTAATTACTCCATTGGCTAATTTTTTTTTTTCTCTACATTTCAAGACCAGAATTATTTGCTCATTTGTCGGACGAGAAAAGTCAAGAGAGCGTACGCGAGGCATTATTTCGCGTTGAAAACGAAGACTGGTATCGACAGTACTATCGCGTAGCTGCTAGAAATGCATTAGCGATGGTGTCCGAAGCATTGCCAAGCAAAGTCGAGCACAGGCGTGACGAGATAATGCAAAAATTGCGCGATTTTTTGCACGAAGATGTTTTTTTCCGGACAATGTGCGAATTGGCTTCGGCAAAGGGCGAACTGACGGTATTTTGTCACGGTGATTGTTGGACCAACAATATTCTGTTTGCAGAAAATACTTCTTCAGAAGTCGAAGTGAGTATTGAATAGCAAAAAAAAAATATCTCTCCTATTTTCCAGTTAATTTTTTTTAACTATTTTTATTCTACAATTATTGTAAAAGCAATTTACGTTAATCATTCTTAGTTCCCCTGACGAATTTGTAGTTGACCTTGAAAAATTTAACTGTAAATTCCTACAGAAATTGACTTTTTTCCAATAGTCCAGAAAGTAAATTATCTTTTTTTTTTACTTTTTTTTTTTCATTCAAAAACTGAAAATAATTGCCCAATTTTAATTATCGACAGCTCGTTCCATGTGTCAAAAAATTCTCGACAATTTCACTGTAGCAAATGTTGAATAATATTTACAATTTGAAAAATTTGTCGACTTACATTTACTTGAAAAAATAAAATAAAATAAATACTTTCTTGAATAATTATCAGTAAAAATTGTATTTTCAATAGCCCGTTTGTTTGGTCGATTTCCAACTGACAAGAGTTGGTTCGCTCGCTCTCGATTTGTCGAATCTCCTTTATTGCTGCACGAGTGGCGAAATAAGACAAGGTCACATGACTGAATTATTGGGTCATTATCACAGTCATCTGATGGATGCTCTAAGAGCTCTAAATCCCGATCAGCAGCCAGCGAAGGATTCATCTCTAATGTGGAAATTGTGAGTTTTTTTTTTTTTATCTTCGTCAAATGATTTAAATAAAAATTATTCCTCATTATTTTTATCCCACATTTACCAGATTAAACGAGGAGATGAGAAGATGCGGCCGTTTTGGAGCTGGTTTGGCGCTGGACATATTGCCGATTAGTACGTGCGCGAGTGACGAAGCGCCGGACGTTTACGAGGGTGTCGTGGTCGACACGATCGGCGAAAAAGCTCGAAATCCACGAGCGCCACCACCAGGTGGCGCAGCGTGCGCTCGACTAATGACCGATCTTGTTCTCGAACTTATACAAAATCGTGCCCTGTAGTCCAAAAATTTCCCTCCTTATTTTTTAGCTCCGAAAAAAAAGAAAAGAAAATCTATTACCGATAAAGTACAAGATGTACCAATTTTAGTCATTTTGCCGGTTGTCATTATTAGTTCTTTCAAATTGTTAATTTATCGCTCATCTTTCCTAATTTCCATTCTTGCACAGAGTCGTGGCCATTGTCTCATTATGTTTGGCCATTTTCTTCCAGTCAATGTTTGATCCTCTCAGAGAGTACAGATAAAGATTCACAAAATTATTTTACTATCAACTTCTTGAATCTGTAATTAGTTTTGTCCTTCAGAAAATGGTACCCAAAATTGTATTAAAAAATTTATAAAACCGATTATTGTACTTTTTATATTTTCAATTGGGTTGATGCACCAATTTTGGCCATTTCATAAGTTACCATTTTCACTGTTATTTCTTTTAAATTCTTGTTTTACCTCTCAATTTTCCTATTTTACTTTTTTTACTGGACCCATTGCGACCATTTTCACCATTAACTCATTTTAAATCGTTGTTTTTGCTCTCGCATATATACTATTTACGAAAGTTCAAATTTTCCGTACCTGTTCCATAAATTTTATTGTATTTTAGCTTTTTTTTGTCAAAAAAAAAAAAAAAAAAATGGTCAAAAAATGCAGCAAGGATTGATACATCTTCCTTTATTTTTATTTTGTATGTAATAGCTGCACCGATTTTGGCCATTTTTTACTATTATTTCTTTCCAGTCATTTTTGTCCCCTCTCAGATCGTATTGATATAAATCTATAAAATGATTCTTTCGGTTAATTATCGAATTTTTAATTCGAAATTGATCCTTCAGAAAATTGTGCCAAAAAAATTGCCATATCCAGTACATCTTCTGTTTTCGTTTTATATGAGATAAATGCACCGATTCTTGCCACTCTGTCGATTGAGACAATTTTTTCTATCATTTTTTTCTATACCCCGCCCACCCCCCGCATTATTATATTAATAATTAGTATTTATATAAATCTAAAAAAGTATTAAATTCATGTTTCTTGAATTTAATTGGATTTATAATTTTTTCCTTTTTCGTAGATGTTGGCCAAAAATGGACCAAAACCGGTACATCTATCAGTGAATTTTACCTAGCGAGTAGTCACACCTGCCAAATATCTGAATTATGTCGCGAAACTCGCGCTCTCTATGTCTCTCTCCATTGTACGTAATACTAGTGTATTTTACACAGAAAAAAAAAAATAAGAAGTTCGATTACATCAAATAAGAATTTAAAGAAATGCCGAAGAAAAATCCATCGATCCATTTTCTCAGGTCTCGAACGAGACTTTTTTTTTTATGTTGTCGTTTTACAATTATGCCCTTCCGTTGCACAATTCGATCCAAGATAATGAAGAAAAAAAAAAAAAAAAAAAAAACCCATCGAGAAGTGTTCAATCGTGGCAAAATGTTCAAAGTTAAAAATTGCACACCACGATTATGTCAGTTGAAGCTTCCAAAAACTTCAACGAGAAACTCGTTCATTTCATTTTTTTTTTGTTTATTTATAATAGTGTTAAGTCGATGTGAAACCTGTTCAACTCAATCGGTAACAAAACGGCTTTTCCCTCATTTTCTCAACGAAAAAAAAAAAGCTTGATATTTCCAATGATATTCAACAGGAAAACCTCAATTTACCATTAAAAATATCAACGTTAAGAAAATCAGAAAATTCTCATTTTTCTTACCGACTGAATCGGTTTCAGCCTCAAGCCGATCTGAACAGTTTCGCTACAAACCTGCTCAACTCGGTCGGTAATAAAACTGCGTTTTCCTATTATCTGACATTAATTTAAGAACAAAAAAAAAAACATCGAGCTTTTTCATGCCTCTATTAATTTCGCAAAAATCCCAATTTACCTTTCGAAATTTCGACCTCGCCGAGAAAAAAAAGGGGGGGAAACGCCGCTTCATTACCGAGGAAAAGTCTCACATTGCCGTAATCGTGGCCAACGATAGTCATTTTAATTTTATTATGGTGAAAATGTTTTTCCGCGAACGGCTCCAAACTTTATTACCGACTGGGGTAGGGGGGGAAGAAGAGATTACGATTGTTGAGGAGGCGTGTGGGCGGTCGGTTGTTGGGGCGTTTGAGGGGGCGGCGGTGGTGGTTGCGTCGTTGGCTGAGTCGTTGGAGTTGGAGTGGTTGGCGCAGGTGGCGCTACAGGGGATTGTTGTTGTGGTTGTTGAGGAGTTGGCGCTGGTGTCGTTGATTGTTGGGGCTGTTGCGGTGACGCTACCGCTGGCGGCGCTGGTGTCGCCGCTGGTGCAGGCGTTTGAGGCTGCGCTGCAGGTTGTGGCGGTGTTTGTTGCGGTTGTGCTTGAGGACTTGGCGGTTGCTGTTGTTGCTGTTGCTGTTGTTGCTGCGCTTGAGGTTGTTGCGCTTGAGGTTGCTGTTGTTGTTGCGAAGATGCTTGCCACGTTGTATGCTGACTCTGTTGTTGTTGCTGATGCTGTTGCTCCTGAGCGAGCCTCTGATGAGCCTGCTGGCGTGCACGAAATTCGGCTGCTTTCAATTGTTCGAGATGAAATTGTTGACGCTCGGTGATTAATTGTTGTCGTTGATACTCTAGGCCTTCTCGTTCACGCTCCATTGTCGTCTCGAGCTCCTCGAAATGGCGCAATTTTATCTCGAGCTTCTTCATTTGGGTCTCGACGAGAAGAGCCACGAGTGATTTTATTTTACGCTCCTCAACGGCTGCTAGATGTTTCGCTTTTACGGCCGCAGCGGCTAAGGCCGCAGCTGCCGCTGATTGGAGCTGAGCATCTCGTACGACCTGGTGGAGAGAAAATTTATTAAATTCATTTGAAGTAGATAGAAAATTCTTCATTTCATCAGGCACACGAATTTTCAAATTCACTGCATTTTCATTGATTTTTTTTAATACAGAGAATCTCGTGATAATTTGACTATTTTTTTAAAGCAATCCACGTATCGATATAAGTAAAATTCTTTAAAAAAAACTAAAAATGTTCAAATTATTCTGATATTAGAGCGAACTGAGTAACAATACAAATTTTTAATCATCATTTTTCCTATATGTTGCATCTTTTTTTTTTTTTTTAATTTCTAAGAAACTTACCTTGTCCTTCTTTTCTCTAGCCTCAGCCTCTTCGGGTGTCTCTAGTTTCGATTTAACATCGATCTCCATATCTTTCGAAACGTCCACGTCCATCTTTTCCGTTTGATCTCTCTCGGCCACGGCGGTTTCGCCAGATTCTTCCTTTTTCGGTACTTGAAGAGATGCGGGTGTGCCCTCGGGACTGTCTTTTGGCTTTTCAGGCTGATCCTCTTTCTTTGATGGCTCGGCCATCGTGGCGGAATGAGGCGAAGTAGCGGCGCTCGGTGTTGCACTTGGGGCTGGTGTGGATGCTGTAGAACCATCCTCGGGTGGTTCCGGAGGTCCCGTACCTGCGATACCCGATTGAGCGAGTCCTGCCGCTGGGTCGAATTTTCCTAAAAAGAACAAAATTTTTTTAATTTACAAAAAAGAAATCTTTTTTTTTCCACAACTTCAATAAATAAAAATTTTATATTTCCGTGTCTTCCGAGTGAACAATCCAAAAATATTCGACAGCATAAAACAATTTTTGTAGCATTGAAATAGATTTTTAAAAAATATCATAAAATTGGACTGTTTAGATTCGATCCAAACTTGTCGTAAAAATCCAGATGAATTGATTCTTGGGCTAAATTTTTTTGTTGCAAATTTGATCTCTCGATCGTACGTTCGTACTTAAATTTGACTTTAATGTCAAGTTAATATACATCAAGCTTAAATTTCGAGCCAAACTCGTGATTAATAGTTGGAACTCTGGGGTAAAAAAAAAAAAAATCGTAGTCCTTTTTCGCAAACAAGCAAAATTTGCTTTAAGCAGAACGAAAAAAAAAAAAAAAAAAAAAAAAAAAAAAAAAAAAAAAAAAAAAAAAAACTGGACATTTACCATCTGCATTGGCGCTAGCTTGAACATTTCTCAAGTGTTGATCGAGCAAAGCAGCCGGAACTTGATCCTTGATAGCCGCAAATTCTTCCATGGCGGCTTTAGCAGCGCTCGCGGCGACTCTAGGATCAACGACCGAGGCCAAGAAAGCGACAGTGCTCATGACAGGATTGCCAGCTTTGGAGAATGGGACAGGTTGATAAGCAAGAGGTCCCAAGCCCTCGGGTCCGCCTTCCTCGAGATACGGATCTTCGATGGGGAGTCTCAAAAAATGAAGAATACATTCGTCCTGAGTTCTGGAGCCAACGTGCTCGCAAACTTTGTTCCAATCGTCCTTGTGAAGTTCAAGACCCTCCAAGAGCAAAAGTGTTTCTTGCTCGGTCCAATCGCGAGTCGCTCCTGCCGCTTGTTTGTTTTTCAAGACGGCAGGTTTTCTTGCATACTGATCGATCTTTAATCCAAAATTCGGCATTGCACCAGTCGGTGGTTTTTCCTCCGGACCTCCAGGAGTACCAGCGACAATTGGTTTTTTCTCCAAGTCCAAAAGAGTTTTCGCCGCTGATGGTTGCGGAGTTTTTGGTGGATTTGGATTGACCGGTGCGAGTCCCGATGGTGTATCGGACAAAACATGAAAATGGGAAGTCGGCGGTGGTCCCATTGGCGTTGGTCTTGATTCGGCATCGACCTGATAATTAACTAAGCCCCATTGCTCCAAAAAAGCATGAACCCTCATGATGGCGCAAACATCACCAGCTAAATTTCTCCTGCAGGCGGTTGATGTTATGTACTCCGTTGGATTTAAACGATAAGTATCGATCATAAAATTTCTATAAGCCAAATATATCTCTGGTGTCTTTGATTTGTTTTTGCCGTTAAAAAATTCGGACAGGGCACGTTTTTCGATCGTATGAATGGAATTATAATCGAACCATGCAGAATAACTTGGCACAACGATATGATGAGTTTGCTCAGTGACATTATCCTCGGGTTCGTCACCTTTGCTCGTACCATCGGTGCGCTCTTTGCTCGTGTCACGTTCTTCTCTCTCTTGAGTTCCCTGAGAACTTGTCTTGTCAATTTCCGCTGGCTCATCGAGATCAGCCATATTTCCAGATTTTAACGGCTGAAGTTCACTGTCAGCCTTTTTATTTCCAGTTAATGGTGGATTACCGGGAATGCTCGGTGGTTGACCGGAAGTTGGTGGATTTGTCGGATTAGCGACAACTTCGATAATTCGTGGCTCCGCCGGTGGATCCTCCATGCCCTGAGTTAGATCTTCCTCGTCCTCGCCACCACCGCGAGTCTTTTTCGGTGTTGCAATTGCGGCTGTTGCAGCAGCAGTTGACGAAGCTGATGATGACGATGAGGTTGTCGCTGTTACTTGAATTCCCGATGGTCCACGACCACTCTTACGTTTGCCTATTTTTGGCGGTGGACTCGGTGAACGTTTGCGCTTTTGTTTTTTCACCGATGCTGGCGGATGGGATGTAGGTTGGGCCATTAAATCCTCTACGGAGAGACGATATTTGTGGGCCTTTTTTTCCCCACTCTCATCCACCTCGTAATCATCCTCGTTCATCCACTCGTTGTACTGATCAAGATCCAATGCCCATGTGGCACAAACCTTAAATGGTCCTCGGGGTGTTGAATTCAATGAATTTCCCTCGGGAAATTCTATTGGGAGATCGAGGCTTGCCCATGAATCGTAACTGTCGGGAAAATAATACCAATGGAGGAGATAAGAACGATCACGACGCATGCAAGGACGAGCATATTCTTCCTCGATTGGATCGACCGCAGGATAAATTATGTGTGTCGCTTCTGTCTCTGTCTCGGCCACTGTCCCTTGGTGACGACGCACCGCGTCTTTTATCTTTACCGCTGTCGCTTTGTCGACCTCCGGCTTCACGAATATGCTCGGCTGTGTAATGCAACGATTTTGAATGAGAGCACGCTCGGCGGCTACGAGCATCTCGACTACTCGGTCCATTCGTGAGCCAGACTGAAAAATTCATTTTTATTTATTTAAGGCATTATGAAAATTAATTTTCATATTGATGAAATTTTCGTCATAAGTTATATTTTTATTATGCGGTTATAATGAAGAAATTTCGTTATGAAATTTGTTTATGATAAAAATGAATTATACCACATGCTGAAATTTTTATTGATTTATTGAATATTCAGATCTATTGTGAAATAAATTATCGATGATTTTATTCGAATATTAATCATTTGATAAATTTTGGTGCATTTTTCCATTATAAAATTTAAAAAAAGGGGGTAATATTTACCTTTCCAATAGGAAAATCGAATCTTCTCCATCCTTGTTCTTGTTTAAATTTGTAAGCTGTTGCCAGTATATGACACAAACCGCCACCCGGTTTGAAGTCTAGGAAGCATTTCATCTGCAAATATTTGTACAGTCGAAATGAAAAAAAGCAATAAAATAAAAATTGCAATTGTTATATAGCGATCGTTTTAGATAATACTAACAGGAAGTCTCGTCATAGGTGCCTTGGACACATTTTTGCCAAGATTGTCCTCTTGAAATTGAATAAGCTGTATTACCAGAGCGGACAAGCTTTTGTTCGTCGGTGGATCTGTCTGTATGTACTGGAAAAGTAGAAAAAACAAAAATTATTTAAAAAACATTCTAAATCGTTTTTTTTAAGCATTTAGTAAAAATTCAATTTAATTCAATTTTTATGGTTATTATTATTTTTTCGTTTAATAAAATATAAGATGACTAAATAAATGTCGTTGAATACATATTTATATCCAAGATATCGATGTTGTAAATTCGTGAATTGAGTTTTAAAAAAAGTGATAATTCAAAAAATGTGTAGCTTGAAAATTATTGCTTCTAACTGTTACTGTGGGACATTATTCACCTTAGCTGAATTTTATTTAAAAAATTAGATTTACCAAAATAATAATAATAATAAATTTAATCAATTAATGAAATTATCATTCTCCTCGGATTGTATATAATAATCCAAAATGACGATATACGATACTTTATCTTTCGATAAACAAAATAAAAAAATAATAAAAATGTTGAATTCAATATTTTTTTTTTAAACAAAGATGATACATAATCAAATTTCTGGGCCTTGCAAGCACATTTAGAGAAGGAAATTGATGATTTTTGTTTTTAATTTTCTCTCAATCAAAGATATTTCGAGAATATTTCCGGCACCTCGGAAAAGTTAAAATTGATTTAAATTCGAATAATCATAATAATCCAATAAGTTAAATGATTGAGATAAATTTTCAAAAATCTCCTATTTTCTACATTCCTGTAATTTAAAAAAGGCGTATATTACGTTAAAATTCATTGTAGGTTTACAATGAAGCCTCTAATCGTCTAAGTTTGAGTCCCACATTAAATTTTATAGCATTATTTGAGGGTTAACAAATGATTGCACATTAAAACGATTCTTTCTATTTCATCGATGCTGCGAGTGTATTTAAAAAATTATCAAACTTTCGTACTTCGAAAATTATCATTTAGTTGCTTACTGTGCGTCTTTGAATCGCAGTGAAATTCCATAGGGAATATGGCTATATAGTGTATTCGGTTAATTGAGCCGTGAGGAAAGGCCGCGATGCTTATAAAATCGGGTTTTTTTTTGTTTCGTAAGTTATTAAAAGTATTGCAGCGAATTTATGAAAAAATTCTCAATAATGACGAAAAGTTGATAATAATGATAGAAAAAGTTTATGAAATAGTCTCGAGCTGAGTAAACGAGAACACAGCTTGGGAAACCGTGAAGGTTGTGTGCTTGGACGCCGGGGATACCGCGGGCTTTGCCACTCTCACTCACCTTTTTGCAATTCTTGAGAAGCCACTGTTTGACACCATCGAGCTGAGTTAAAACCTCCGTAGACTCGAAGAACTTTGTATTAGGACCACCGTCCTTTTTCGGCCCGAGGGTCAACATTTTTCTTGCTCAATTTTGTTTCAATTAATAAAAAAAATCGTCGATACACCACGCAAACAACGCCGCTCTTCCGATCGCGCAAAACATGACAAGTCACGCGAAGTTGGCGCCAGCTTCGTTTACAAGCTTGCCAATCGTCGAGCACAAATGTTCCTAGAGAATTTTCGATTTTAGTTGCGCGCGCATCAAAGTGCTGACGCACTGCGGATAAAATTTGAACTAATATTTCTAGATCGTAATTAAATCACTTGCAATTTCTCTAATTAATAATTACTGAATTAAACGAGGAAAATGATTTAAGACAACAATTAAAAGATGGAAAACAGTTTTACATGGAAGGCGGTTTTTTTTCAATAATAGCAATGCAATATAGACTCCGTGAACCGAGACAAATGATGAGAGAAGTAGGGTTATGTTTCGTGTCTTATCTCAGCTGCTCAGCTCCCGGTGCTACGAATATTCACGTCTTTTTAACAACAATCTTTAATTATTTGATTGTTTAATCATTGTTTATAAGATTTTGAGATTTTTTGAGATTCGTTGGTCTTTTGAACATGAACAATAATGGGGTACATGTTTAATGATTACTTATAGATACATTGTAAATATATTATCTAAACAAAGATAAGGTACATTTTGTGTCACTAGTAAGTAGGGTTATGTTTTGTGTCTGGTCTGAGTTCCGGGTACCACGTAATTCACGTGTTTTTAACAACAATCTTTAATTGTTTGATTGTTCAATCGTCGTTTATAAGATTTTGACATCATTTAAGATTCGTTGGTCTTTTGAACATGAACAATAATGGGGTATATGTTTAATGATTATTTATAGATACATTGTAAATATATTATCTAAATAAAGATAAGGTACATTTCGTGTCACTAGAAATGGGAAGGAGAGCGTTTTAAAGTGTGAGAGGGAAAGTTGCAATTTTTACATCAATGCCATTTACAAATCGTTCATATTTGGGGTAAATGTGAGAGGTCGGCAGAAGTTGAATTGAATTTCATACCAGGTGATGCTTTTTCCTGAAATGTTTGAAGGTCTGAATGGCATTCATTATAGTTTTTCTTACCGACTGAGTATCACATGACCTTGGGCTAATTTGAAATACATTTAAAAAAAAAACTTTTCCGTATAAATAATTGAAATTCTGGGCAAAAACTATTTATTATCGGATGTCGTGTTTATGAATCAATGGATAAAAAAAAAATTTGCTCAAAAAATGAATTATTATTATCGAAAATTTGTCTAAGAAAACTGCAGCCATCTCTCTCGCACTCATTCACAAAGTAAAGGAATAAATTTACAGAGAAATAAATAAAAGTTTTTTCTGTTTTTCACCACAAGAATAAAAAAATGTATGCAAAAGTTTCGATTCGAAGTTTAGGTCAGAAATTATTTGTACATTTAACATTTTTCCACTTGTACAATTAAAAAAAAAATAGTTTATCAATTTAATCTGAATGGAATTTAAAAAAATCTTCTCAATGATGAAAATTTTGTTAAGCCTTCAGGCAATTCTTCGAGCCAATCTGATCAACCGGATATAAACGAGGCCTTTGATAAATTATTATTTGCCGAAGAATTGGCCGAGGAAGTTGGGTATAAGGAAGGCTACGAAGATGGAATTAATCAGGTCATAAAGGGATATCATTTGGGTTATCACAGAGCGTCTATCTTGGCTGCTCGTTTGGGCTATTATTATGGAATGATCCAGTATTGTTGCAATGAAAGTATCTTCAACGAAAAAATAATTCGTCAAGCAAAGAAATTGCGTGAAGATCTTGAAAACTTTCCAAGAAGTAACGTTGATTCTCTCGATATTTTTCAAAAAGTCGAAGATATCAAATTTAAATACAACAAGCTCTGTTCTCTCGCAAAAATTGATTCAACCTATCCAGAAGTTGAAAAACTCGATTATTGATTTTCATCCATGAAATAAAAACGAGGAAAATGATCGAAACAACCGAACATTTGAGGGAAGCTCTCACTTTCATAGAAGAATATCAGAGTCTCGTTAATTGCCATCTGGTTGATTTTGTCACCGAGAATTTGTGGGAAAAATGTTTGCCCCATTCACTGCAACGCCAGCTAGAAAATATCGAATTTTACAATTTAAAGGAAAAAGAACGAAATAATTATTTTGATAAATTGAGAATAGCCAGTGCGGAATTGAACGAATTTGTCAAACGAGCAAATTTGTTGTCATTAAAAAATAGTCGATTCGTAACGACAATGGATAATTTGGGAACGTTAATGCCTCAATCAGAATTAAAAAAAGAAATTTATGGTAAAAATTCGATGAATTTTATGAGCAAAAAGAAAGAGCATGAAATTGCATTTTTGGCTCGCCTGATTGGACGTTTAGCTGGGGATGAAAAAAATAGCTTGGTCGTTGATGCTGGAGCTGGAAAAGGATATTTGTCGACGAGTATATCGCAAAATTATGGAATTCCTGTATTGGCTATCGATTCGTCTGAAATTAATCGTAAAGGGGCGATTCATCGTCAGGAATTGATTCTGAGAAAGAAAAATGAAAAAAGACCTTTAGTATGTATAAAAAACGTTACAATTTCATTTTTTTTTCATGTTTTCTTGTATTTTTGCTCAGGAGATGAAAATTATTATTATTTTTTTTTTCATTTTTCAGATTCGATATTCCGTTCAACACATAGACGAAAAGACAAATTACAAAGAAATTATTCAGTCACATTTTTCCGACTGGAACGTGAGAAATAATTTCATTCTGACTGGTTTACACACTTGTGGCCAACTTGCACATTCCATGATAAGAAATTTTTTGTCAACCAATTTTTTTAAATGTCTCTGCGTTGTTCCTTGTTGCTATCATTTGACGGAAGAATCCCTCACTGGCGAGTGCAATTTTACGAAAAATGCGAGAATGATTGCCCAACAATCTGTTGAGAGAACTCAATCAAAGGAGGAAGAGACTCGCTCTCCTTCTTTGTTTTATCGAGCTTTGTTGCAAATTATTTTGCGGTCACTTGGTGAGTTTGAAAAAAAAAATTATCTCATGCTGGAGATAAAAATACATGCTGATTAGCAATAAATAGATAAATAAATTTGCTAATTGTGAACTGTGATTTTTTTCACAAGCTAAATGAAATAAAATTTGGAAGAAAATTGATGAAATTGTTTAAAAAATATTTTTTATCTTGATATCAGCTCATTCTCGGTTGATGCTAACCGTTTTTTTTCGATTTTTAAAAACTTATGACGAGTTTGTTTGCTCAAAAAATCAGGAAAAATGTCTTCACATTTCGCGATGAGCTAAAATTTCCTCTACAAGCTATACATTTTTTTCCTAATTTTCATTTAAAAGAAAATGCATCAGCGTTGTCTTCGTACAAAATGTTCTCGAATCATTGAAAATCTTCCAAAATTTATAGAAACATTTAAATAATTGACGATTCTCTCGAATTTTTTGTGTCAACGATTTTTAAATCCTCGATAGTAATTTTTTCATAAATTGCCAAGGAACTCCCGATACGAGAATCGGAAGAGGAGCACCCACTCAGGACTTTCCTACTTACGCACATTGGGCCCTGACGAGAATCGGCGTCGATCCCGAAAGGGTAAAATAATATAAAACAAAAATAGAATAAAATTATTAATTAGTAATTTGCCAGCTGATCGTTTTATTTTTGCAATTGTGACAATAAAAAAAAAAAACAACAAAAATGAGGCACGATATTGTCCTCCACTTTCAGATACCATCGACGGAATCGCTCATTGAACTGCATCAGACTCACTTGAGCTCAAAATGGAAATTTAACGTATTTCAATCGATGAGAATTCATCTGGGCTCGGTCGTTGAGGCTGCGATAATATTGGATCGACTTATATACATTCGAAAAAGCGGTCATTGTTCCAATGTCGCATTGATAAGACTTTTCGATCCTCTGATATCACCGCGCTGTTACGCCATCGTGGCATTGAAGTAACTCGCAGAGTGTCTGAAATAATTTAAAAAAAATACATTTTATTAATTATCCCAATGAGATAAATAAAAAAAAAATGAAATAATTGACTGTATCGAAGATATTTCGAATATTGAATTTCGTCAATAACAATTAGCAAAATGTATTAATAAGTCAGTTGAAAAAATGTTTGTTAATGAAAGATTTAGAAAAAATTATTTTCTCCTTTTATAAATTATAATCAATCGTTTTTTTTTTAACACAACATTTTTTCTGTCTTTATTACTGATACACTGATTGTAAAAATGTTTAGTATTTATATTTGAAAAATGATAGCATGAATCATTTCTACACGAGAAAGAAATAATTCATCTTGAAGATTTTTTTAAATATTGACCAAGTTGTGTGAAAAACAAATCATTTGGAAGAAACATTTTCGTGACTTTTCAAAATTACGAGTGCAACGCATAAGTTCTTTTTTTTTTTTTCAATATCGACAATTCACGAATTTCTCTCGATTTTTCTAGCTTATAAAAAAAATTTCCAGCTTTAATACACGATTTTTTTTTATTATTAAAATTTATATTCTGCTTCTGCAAAATATCGTCCTCACAATAGCCAGGGCCAGAATTGAAAATCTTTAATTAAATAAATTACATTATAATTCGATGAAGTTAGAAAATTTGTGTCAGCTCGAATTCTCGTCTCTTATCGGCAAAATTGTCTATCGCATTACCTTTGCTTATCATTCATCCAAGCTTATACTCCATCGAATCTCGCGATTTAGCGCTCGAGATATGAGCCAATAAAAGATAAGACAAGTCCAAAAATCCCTCAAAAATAATTTTAATCGTATTACATCATGTTTTCCCTATGCAATTTTAAGGCTCTGAGCAAATTTTGTTATTTTTTTTGTTTTCCTAGATAATCAGGATTACAAGAGAATAAACATAATCAGGATTACAAGAGAGTAAAATCGTATTACACGAATTGTCGATAATGAGACGAGAATGAAATGTTATCCCCCTCCCCCCATCGCCCTGTGGCCACTAACTGTTATCAGCTCGGTGAGATAGGAAATGCGTAGATGACTTGTGTATTAGTCGATAGTGTGATATGACGAGTTTGTTTGGTCCAACAAGGGGGAAAACACGAGAGACAAGAAAAAAAAGGGAGAAAGGGAGAAAGAGCGAGAGAGAGAGAGAGAGATCGTTAATAAAACCAAAACCTGGCCGCGTTTCTCTAGCAGTATTCCTTAAGCAACTTTGCGCTGCGTTACAATTTTTCATCCTTACCGTCCACTCACTAGTCCTGAAATAATTTTAGAAATTTCCGTAAGTTATTTAGTAAAAACCGTTCAGTCTCATTTTTTGTCATTCAAATGACCTCGTGGCTTAATTCAAGTATTCTTTTTTGTTTAATTTTTGGTGAATTTGAATTATTTTTAAGGGGGAGTGAAGGAGACGTTTGTTTTTTTTTTTTTTATTAATCGCACTTTCACTTGGATCGAGCGAATGTGCAAGTGCGAGACAACTTTCACCAAAGTATTCGCGAGTTTATCACGTGAATTCGTTCGGATTAAAAATTGGAAAATTAGCTGCTTGTATGATAATAAAATTAATTAATCAATGCAATTGAAAATAGTGTATAAAAATGAAAAAAAAAAAGAAATTGAAGGAATAGAATTTTATATACAAAATCGAATCGTATCTGTTTTTATGCCTGAATTTGCTAATTTTTCATGTACACGTATTTATTTTTTTATCAGTAGAAATTCACGTACAGAATTAAATAAAAATTGATCTCATTTGATCTTTGGATTAGGAATTTCTCACGTGTATGAAGATATGGACAAAAAATTATTTACTTTCGTTCGTTTTCGTCTATAAAAATAATGAAATTTTTCACATACGCAAAAAATCAAATTAAATAAAAATTTGTCTGGATTTTAATATTTTTAAGTGTAAGATAAGGATAAAAAAAGGATTTTTTTTTCGAATTACAGTCTGAATTCGATTATTTACGAGAATGGAACCTTTTGCGAGAGTCGCATTAAAATCGTTGGGCAACGGCCGTGGATCTATAAATCGTACATTAGGAATTTTGAGTCGACGAGAATTAAGCTCGCAGGAAGTTTTCGCACGTGAGGATAAATATGGTGCTCACAATTATCATCCACTTCCGGTCGCTATAAATCGCGCCGAGGGTGTTTTCATGTGGGACGTTGAGGGTAAACGTTACTACGATTTTCTCAGTGCATATTCGGCGGTAAATCAAGGTCATTGTCATCCAAGAATTTACAAAGCTATGATCGAACAGGCTAAAATTCTCACTCTGACCTCTCGAGCATTTTATTCCGACGTACTCGGTGAATTTGAGGAATTCGTTACGAAACTATTCGGGTAAGTTGAATGTAAAATGTGTATAATTATAAATAATTTCATAAAATCCATTTAAATATATATATATATATATATATATATATATATATATATATATATATATATAATATAAGAAGTGGTGAGAGAGTTGAGTATAGAAGTCGTAAAATAAAATTTTCAAGTATCGTTTGTTGACGTACTCGAAAGTTTTAAATTTTTGATTTTTTTTTCAATAACAATTTTCATTCATACGTTTCCTTTTAAAAAAAATAAAATATTTATCTTTATATTTTGAAAAACGTTTTTTCCGCATTAAAATAGCAATTACAAATTTTAATTCGTTAATCTTTTAGTGAATAATTTTTATTTGATTATTTATTATTTTTAGATTTTCCGCTCATTCGTAAAAATAAATAAATAAAAAATGTTACGAATTATTATTTTAATGATTCTCGCAGATACGAGAAATGGTTGCCAATGAATACTGGCGTCGAGGGTGGAGAAACGGCTTGCAAATTGGCAAGAAAATGGGGCTATGTGCGAAAAGGCATCCCTGAGAATAAGGCAAAGATTGTATTTGCCGAGGGTAATTTTTGGGGAAGAACTATGAGTGCCGTTTCATCGAGCACCGATCCAAGCAGTTACGCAGGTTTCGGACCGTTCATGCCAGGTTTCGAGATCATACCCTATGACGATCTCGAGGCTCTGAAAAAGTCACTAGCTGATCCAAACGTTTGTGCTTTTATGGTCGAACCGATACAGGGCGAGGCCGGTGTCGTCGTACCTAAGGTAAAAAATATAATAATTTTTTTTTTTAATTCCGATTTAAACATTTAATGAGAAAAAAAAAAAAGTCCAAAGAATTAATGGAGAATTTAATTTACAAGAATATCACTTTAATTGCACAATAATTATGTCAATCTCTGACTTTAATTAATAATTAATTAATGATTTTATTTGGGAATTAAATTAATTGGAGTAATTTTTAGCTTGGAAAAAAGCTCTAAAAATTAATTTCAATATTTTTAAAATAATCAATTACCGTAATAATGATTCTGAGTAAGCACTAATTACTGTAAAAACAAAAAAATGTTGTCTCTTTGAAAGTCCTAAGAATTATTATCACATTTGTTAATAATTAATAACCGTAATGACTGTTGAGTAAGAATTCATTAATTTTATTAATTATTAATTAATGTGGAGTTGAAAAAATTCTTTTGGGGGCAAACATTTTTTTTTAGTTATCCTCGATGACACTTAAATTGTGATACTTGATTGAAAAAAAAATTCTCACCTTTAGTGAAAGTTGAGTAATTTCATATCCGAATGATAAAAGTATGATAAAATGATAAAACTTCTTATCTCTCGAATAAATGTTTATCTGGTCACCTCGTCAAATATCGTTCCCGGTATGAGATGAACGACAAATTCTAAAAAAAAAATAAACAAAAAATTATCTACAGTATATATATATATATAATGAAAAAAATAAAAAAAAATCATCAGGAAGGCTATCTGAAAGGCGTGAGGGAATTGTGCACGAAGAGCAACGTTTTGTGGATAGCCGATGAAGTCCAAACTGGTTTAGCGAGAACGGGAAAACGTTTGGCAGTAGATCATGAAAATGTCAAGCCCGATATTCTTATCCTCGGAAAAGCACTTTCCGGTGGTTTCTATCCAGTCTCGGGAATTTTGTCCAACGACTCGATAATGCTGAGCATTAAACCGGGGGAGCATGGCTCGACCTATGGTGGAAATCCTCTCGGTTGTCGAGTCGCTCTAGAAGCTCTCAAAGTCCTTGAGGAGGAAAAACTTGCGGAAAATGCAGCTAAAATGGGTCAACTTTTGCGAGATGAGCTGAGAAAATTGCCAAAGGAAGTCGTCACTTTGGTACGTATATACGAGGATCGTCATTTTACCGTCAATTAACGGTCAAGTAACCATCAGAGAGATTTAGTTTTTTTTTTCTGTATTGAAAATGATGGTCAATTTTAGGTGGAGAAAATATATTTGAAAAATTACCGTCAATTGACCAATGTTAAAAATGACGATCAATTTTAATTGGACAATTGCAATATAACGGTCATATGATGCTCAATTGAAAATTATGGTAAATTTTGATGGAGAAAATTGAATTCTAATAATTTATTTCAATTGAGCAAAATTCCAAATGGATCGTTTTTTTTTGCATGGAGAAATTGCATATAATTTTTTTTTTTTAATTACGGTTAAATGACGAATATTAAAATTTATTCATTCTCAAATGTTTAGGTCCGTGGCAAAGGACTCTTGAACGCTGTTGTCATCAATGAGAAAATTGACGCTATGAAAATTTGCCTCGAGCTCAGAGATAATGGATTATTGGCGAAACCAACCCATGGACACATCATCAGACTCGCTCCACCCTTGGTCATCGCGGATTCACAAATTCACGAATGCGCAGATATTATTTCCCGAGTTATTCTCAATCATGGAAAATGAATAAAAAAAATTTCATCCTAAAAATTAAACTGTACATTTATTATTCAACGAGTTAATCTAAATTGAGGAACATTTTTTTTTCTTCAATCTTTTTTAAGGATTAAAATGCTTATTTATTATTTAACGAGTTATATTTTCAATGGGGAAAAACGAATTTGAAAAATTATTGTATTATTTTGAAGGATAAAAATGCATGTTTATTATTATTCAACGAGTTAATCTAAATTGAGGAACATTTTTTTTTCTTCAATCTTTTTTAAGGATTAAAATGCTTATTTATTATTTAACGAGTTATATTTTCAATGGTGAAAAATGAATTTGAAAAATTATTGTATTATTTTGAAGGATTAAAATGTATGTTTATTATTTATCGAGTTAATTATCGATGGAAAGTGAGTTAAAAAAAAAAAAAACTTTTTATATTTATTAAAATGGGTATTCCAGTTTTGTTTCTTATCGACAGGCTTGTTCATCTCGATCCAGAATGTATTTATAGCATTTGCTAAAATGATAAGACTTTACGACGCTCGTATTTGTGACACTATCAATTAATATGCAATTGATAGAAAATAAAATGTCGAATTGACGATATGAGCTCAATGAAAGTTTCGCAACTTTATCGTCATTGAGTAAGTAAGAGAGGAATTTTAAATTTGCAAAGATGAGCATAACCGGCTTTTGTTTTGAAAAAAAAGTTTTGACGTTATGAATTTTTTCTGAATGATTTTTTACAGATTATCGAAATGAAGAAAATAATATATATATATATATATATATATATATATATACATATATATATATTGTTTTTTTCATTTCTATTATATATTTATTTCAAGTGGCTTCGACTTGACGACTGGCTGATACAAGAGATTGCCATTTAAAAAATGAGAATAAATTTTTTTGTTGTGCAATTGAAGGAATTTATAATTATAATTATAATTCTTTCAATTATTATACAATAAAAAAAATATTTAAAATGCTTTAATGATTACGAAGAATTGTAAAAAAATACGAATTAGTTTTTATTGTATAATTGAGAAAATAATTTAGAATTTTTCTATATATTCTTTTGTTTTTTCCAATTAATTTTTTTCGGCTCAAAATTTTGTTGGAAAATTATATTGAGGTGTTTTCTTTTTCATTCAAACGGCGAAATTTTTGCTAGGATCGAACAATTTTCAGTTGTCGCGAAATTTTTGGGTTCGGGAATTAATTTTTTTTTTCCGCTTCGTCAAGATAATTTTCGTACGTTAACCGATTGGATCGTCTCGGAATCGATTATATCGCAAAGATATTTCTCGTCGTCCACTCGCCTTGACTCGTCATAAATTATTCATATCGGACATTCTCCGTTTAGACAGCAATTTTTTTTTTTTTTTTTTTTAATTATCAGACATTTTACAACATTTTCCAGTTTCGAGGTGTTGAAAGTACTTTTTTGAATTTTGCCACATTTTCAAAGATGCACAATGCCCTTTAAACATTTGAAAAAAATCAACGACATCGAAGGTACCAAAATTATTAACCAAAATAATGCTAAAAATTTAACAATGAAGCTTTTTTTTAATCTTCATTAACTAAATGAAAATATATCTTTTCTTATAACTCACAATCCTTTCTAATACAATTTTTACCAGCATTTTTATTAACAAATTTTTTTGTTTTGTACCTTTTTTTTTGTCCAATTCGCCCTTTCCAAGATTGTGCATCTTAAAAGGAGCGAAAAAAATTCATCCAATTAAAAATGAATGTAAAAATACAAAAAAAAAAGCTCAATAAATACTTTTAACGGGAAAATTAAAAAAAAAACTTCTGAGAGGTTTGAAAAAAAAAAAGAAAGTGCCTGACTTATAAGTTCATGTAATTAAAAATTCAGGGAGTGCAAAAATTGGAGATAAAAATAAAAAAACGACTTGGAGATCGTGAGCTCCGATTTCAGCGATAAAACGACGCAGAGTCAGAGAGATCCAAAGTCGCGATATCTCGAAATTTTCTCGCTCTGCTCATTGAAGGACAGATAAGCATCCAAGAAGAGAGTTGAGAAAACGTTTGTAATTTTTTTTTATTGTTTGCTTATTTGCTTATTTGTTGTTTGTCTCATGGCGCCGGTCGCGATTTCAGACGATCAGCCACGTTTCTGTATTATCTGAGAATGAAGAATTTATCAAAATGAACGCTCAACGCACTCCCTTATCGTACAATTTCTCGCTATCGACAAAAAATCATATTTCCTCTCCCTCTGTTCTGGGTACAAAAACAATTTGTGTAAATAATAATATTTCCCCCACTCGAGCAATTTTTTTCGTTATAAATGAACGTAAAATTGTAGAAAGAACAGACACTCGATAAAACTCGTGCAAAACGTTCATAATATATTTTAATAATAATTTTTATCTCTGCTTAAAAAGTTTGAATCACTCTTGAAAAAAAAAAAAAAAAAAAAAAAACAAGTGAAATAGACAAAAAGAATTTAACAATTTTTTTAAAATAATAATTATTATTGTATCTAATTATTATTATTATTTTCTTACATTTTTTTTTCTTTCTCTAATTTAATTAAAAACGATAATGCAAACAATGAGACGAACTCTTCTCGCTGCCTCGAGAGACGGCCAACTCAAGAGATTTTTAAGCTCTCAGGAAATCATAGCAAGGGATGAAAAATTTGGTGGTATTCACTTTAAACCATTACCAGTTGTGCTTGAACGTGGCGAGGGTGTCTTCGTCTGGGACATGGATGGAAAACGATATCTTGATTTTCTCGCTGGTTTTTCAACCGTAAATCAGGGTCATTGTCATCCACGTATAGTCGAGGCAATGAGAGATCAGGCTGGAAAACTCTGTCACACTTCGAGAGCATTTTACAACGATTTGCATGGGGAATTGGCGGAATATCTGACAAAATTATTTGGATACGACAGATTTATACCAATGAACACAGGTGATAAATTAAACAAATTTTCAACCATTTCACAAAAGCATTAAAATATATATATATATGTTGTATTCTATTGTAAAGTAATTAAAAAAAAAAGAAAGATTTTTTTTGAATTTTTTCCTCAATTATTATTATTTAAACTGGGAGGCTAAAATTTTTTCGAGTGGTAAAACAATGACCATTAAAATATATATATATATGTTGTATTCTATTGTAAAGTAATTAAAAAAAGAAAGAAAGATTTATTTTGAATTTTTTCCTCAATTATTATCATTTAAACTGCTAGGCTAAAATTTTTTCGAGTGGTAAAATAATGACCATTAAAATATATATATATATGTTGTATTCTATTGTAAAGTAATTAAAAAAAAAAGAAAGATTTATTTTGAATTTTATCCTCAATTATTATCATTTAAACTGGGAGGCTAAAATTTTTTCGAGTGGTAAAATAATGACCATTAAAATATATATATATATATATATATATATATATGTTGTATTCTCTTGTAAAGTAATTTAAAAAAGAAAGAAAGATTTATTTTGAATTTTTTCCTCAATTATTATCATTTAAACTGGGAGGCTAAAATTTTTTCGAGTGTAAAATAATGATGATGGGTATTTGGTATCAAGTTTTAAGTCGAGTACATGAACGAGATTTTTTTTGTTTCTTTTTTTTTAGTGAATTTTAGACGTAATAGAAATTATAAATTAAAAAATTATATAATTTTTTTATTAATTTTCCAATTTTTGTGATGTAAATAAAAATAATATTTTTAGGAGTCGAGGGTGGTGATACAGCCTTGAAAATAGCAAGAAGATGGGGCTACAGGGTCAAGAAGGTACAGAGCAATCAAGCCACCATTATTTTTGCCAGAAATAATTTTTGGGGTCGCTCAATCGCTGCAGTTTCAGCCTCTACCGAGCCAACGACCCACACGGATTTTGGGCCTTTCGTCCCGAATTTTGAAAAAATTCCGTACAACGATCTCGATGCCCTCGAGTACAAATTCAAAGAGAATCCGAATATATGCGCTTTTATGGTTGAGCCAATTCAGGGTGAAGCTGGCGTTGTAATTCCAAATGTGAGATTAATATCCATCACTCTTTGGAAAAAAAATAAAATAAAATAACAAAAAAAAAAATTCAGCTGGATTTTTAGAGTCCAATAGAAATATTAATGGAGATTTTTTTTTTTTTTAAATTAATTATTTCCGATCTGTACGTTAATTAATGATCAATTATTCATTTTTAGAATGTTTATTTGAAAGGTGTGAGAGATTTGTGCACGAAATACAACGTTCTCTGGATATCGGACGAAGTACAGACGGGTCTAGGGAGAACCGGATACAGATTAGCCACCGATCACGATAAACAGAGAGCAGATATTGTCATTTTGGGAAAAGCTCTTTCCGGTGGAATGTATCCAGTTTCTGGAGTATTGGGTGACGATCAGGTAATTTTATTAAATCATCATTTAAAAATGAGCCAGTAAATCAACAAAATAGAATTCTTTTCTGCACCTAATCATTTAAAAATTATTTCATTACCTTTTTTTTAATATTATTTATTTCACAAAAAGTGAGAGCCTTATTATAATGCATTTAAAAAAAAAGCATCGCAGCATCTCGACGTTACGTAAAAAGAAAAGTTAAAATTATTCCAATATATAATTTTTTAAATGTTGATTTTTTTTTGTCAGTGGATTCGTATAATAATGCAAAAAAAATCATTGCATTAAAATATACGTTATTTTAATAATTTATTGTTATTATCAATGATATTATTATTATTTCAAGTGATCAATATTTTTTTTTAATAAAAAAAAACAAAAAAAAAATCACAGGTAATAAAATGCCTGGAGACGGGAACTCATGGAAGTACGTTTGGTGGCAGTCCAATGGCCTGTAGAGTAGCATTAGAAGCCGTCAAGATCGTCGAGGAGGAGAAACTCGCCGAAAATGCCATGAGACTTGGTAAAATCGTTAAAGAAGAATTGGAAAAAATACCGAAAAACATAGCGACGGAATTTCGAGGTCGTGGATTGCTCTCTGGTCTTTTGATAAATAAAGGTAAGAAAACAAAAAAGAGGAAAAAAAATACTCGATCAGAAAATTAAGGAAATTATTTGAGAAATGTTCGTTTGACAATTTACTTTAATTAATAATTAATTTAATAATTAGATTTTGCCGAGGGTTGGAACGTGTGCTTGAAACTTCGAGATGCCGGCTTACTGACCAGACCAGCTCATGGACAGATCCTTAGAATTTCACCTCCACTGACAATCAACGAGGAACAATTGAGAGAGGGACTCGAAATAATTACAAAAACATTACACAATTACTAGTGATTGTCGAATTTACGCAGTGTCCTTTTGCTTTTTTACAATATTGAGATTATTGTAGAGAATCAAATCTTTATATATTAATCTAATAAAACAAACAAAATGAAATCATTCGTTTTTTTTTCCGCTAATTTTAAACTTTAGTCTAATTTTCTAAAGGCCCCTCACAATAATTGGTCGATTAAACTCAAAATCAATATATTTTATTTCATATCAATCAATACTTTCGTTTGTCTGCCTCACATTAGTTTAAACGTAATTTTTCCTCTTCTGATAAAAAAAAGTCTCATCATTTATTATTACTTAAAATCTAATATATATTTTGTGATAATTTTCATCTTACCTCAATTCTCGCCAATTTGATTTAGCATCTCAGATTTGGGCCTCATTGTGCCTCTTCAAGTGTCTCTTGAGACTAAAAGCTTGGGAAAACATTTGATCGCAGAGCTCGCACTTGTGAGTTTTGATCGTCGTATGAGTGCTAGCGTGTCGTCTCAAATGAGCAGCTAATTTGTAACGCTTTCCGCATAATCTGCATTGATGAGGTCTTGACGAATTGTGCGAAATTTCATGTGTCTTGAGATGGCTCGATTGTGAAAAGCTTTTATTGCAAAGACGACATTTAAATGGTTTGATCCTCGTGTGAATTCTCAAATGTTCAACGTAATTTCCCCTCGAGCCAAAATTTTTGCCGCAATAATTGCACTTGATAAATTTGCCCGTGTGAGTTCTAAGGTGAACTTTTAAATTGTACTTTTGGCCAAAAGCTTTGTGACAAATTTCACAACGTACAAGACCCTTGCCAGTGTGAAGTCTCAGATGAATTTTCAAATTTTTCAACAAATGAAATTGCTTGTTGCACATCGTGCATTTGAATTCTCTCGTTCTTGGTCCATTTTTAATTTTATCGTGAATTTTCGAGTGTTCGATCAAGTAAGAGGGATATGAAAATGTTTTATCACAAATGTGACAACGATGAACATTTGTTTGCGTGTGAAGACGCGTGTGTGCGTTTAATTTGCTCCTCGACGAGTACGCTTTGTCGCAGGTCAAGCAAGCAAATGGTTTTTCACCAGTGTGACGTAAATTATGAGAAAATAATTTTGATTTTTCGGCAAAAGATTTCTCACAAACGTTACATTTGTAAATTTTCTTTCGATCTCTGGAAACTTCCTCGATTGATGATTCTTTGAAGACTTCTGATCTTGGTGGATAAATTCGTCTCTCATGATCCATTTCGACCTCGTCGAAGCTTGGAAATCTCGGAATTTGATCGGTGCAAGAGTCACTCGACAAATCACTGCAAATTTCATCCTGAGAATTTGTCTCTTGTCTGGCTAAACGAGATTCTTCATTATTTCTTATGTTTCTCTCCTCGAGAGCCATATGAGCTGAGTAATTTATTGCCCCGTCATTGCCACGTGCGTATGACAAATTTTCCAAAGCATTTTCGACCGATTGTTCAAAATTTCCATTTTCAAGATTGTGAATTTTTTCATTATCGTGAATTAGAGAATTTTCATTGTCGCAGGAGGATTCTATGTCCTCGTTACTGTGTCCAGGAACATGATGATTTATCAATTGTCCTCTGTTGGTAAATGTGTGATTGCACAGTGAGCAATGGAGTGCGCAGGCTGCTCTATCGTTTTTCTCCGCTGAAATTGTCTCGACGATTTCGGACGTTATGAAAGAATTTGCCAAAATTTCAGTAGGTTTGTCGAGTCTACTGTGGGTGGCGCTCATGTAGCTCAGAGTATTTTGTGATTCTACGATATTCATGTGTTGAACTGGACGATTCTCTTGAACAAAAGGCAAGTGAGCTCGTGAATGAATGCAAAGCTCCTGATAACTCGAAAATTCTGCCTCGCATTCTGTACATTTGAGGCTTTTGTGAGAATTCTGAATTGGTGGAAATTCGGATTTTTGATGCTGATATAGCTTTGAGGCTGATAAAGTCGCGTGGAGGGCAGCCCTGGATACCTGAGAATTGAGGGAACGTCATTTTTTTTTTTTTAATTTCAACAATGAGGGCTTGATGAAGAGTAATTAAACAAGGGCAAGAAAATGACATTGAAAATGACATTTTGTGATTCTACGATATTTATGTGTTGAACTGGACAATTCTCTTGAACAAAAGGCAAGTGAGCTCGTGAATGAATGCAAAGCTCCTGATAACTCGAGAATCCTGGGACATTTTTCCTTGCACAAAATAGCCTGCGTGGATATTTTTTCTGATATAAAACAGTCTCGGAGTATTTATCCTGGAATTAAAGCTGCATTTTTCCTGGTACCAAATAGCCAAGCCATATTTTGCTAGTACCAAATGGGACTTTGGATATTTGTTTGGTCCCAAAATAGACTTGGAATATTTTTCCTGATATAAACGGATATTTCTTCAAATATCAAACCGCCATGCGAGATATTCTTTCTCATATAAAACGATCTAGTATAAAACGTATAAAACGATAGCACGATATTTTTCGGGCTATCAAAAGAGCTTGTGATGTTTTTGTGGTATCAAATGGACTTGGAATATTGTTCCTCTTTCGAGTGATATTTTTCCTGGTATAAATAAATAAATCCATGCATATCGCCATTTTGGGGAAGATTTTTCAGGGCTCGGTGCACTTATTATATTATGTAGATTATTCTCAAGTGTCCTTCGTTTATAAATTTGGAAAGAAAAACAAAATTGATAATAATAACTAGCGGAAGGACTATCTAGCTAATCTCTTACCTTGGATGCAGCTTGTCTCAGAGCAAGATCGGCTGCTCGGCATTGCTCTCGGTAAAGGAGAGCTGACTCGGCTCTGGTGACGCAACGATCGCATAATTTTTCTGGCAGTCCGTCGCCCTGAAAGACCTGACGATGTTTCGTGTGTTTAATAATTTTGTGAAACTTGAATCGAGGAAATCCTCGATTGAGGCAAAATTCAAACTGTTAACCTATAAATACCTCGAGACACGCAAGTGTTCGCAGCTTTGCAGCGAGTGAAGAGCCCGCCGGACCGGAAAACAAACAAACCATTTTTTCACCATCTTCGCGCAAACAAGTTCGGCACAATTTCGTTATATTCTCACTGTCTATTTCTTTCGTAACGATAAACATTTTTTATATTCGTATAAAAGATAAAAGCGTCAAACTGAGTGAGTTCGAAACTTTGACATTTTCCGCGAGTTTTTTTTTTAACACGAGACTGTCACACAACAAACTACGTAGGTACTAGAGATCTGTGGGAAGAAAATTAAAACGGTCGGTAACTTACCATAACGTGGGGCACTAGCCACTGCGATCACTGATGAGCACTACAGATGGCGGGCTAAGCATTTTCTCAAGCGGCATAAATTCAAATCATCAAGACTATATAGAGGCCATCGTCTTCGCGCGCAAATTTTATTCACCTTTAGATGTGTACATGCATACTATAAAGCAGCACATAAAAGTTATTAAATGATAAAACATTTAAACATAAATAAATAAAAAATTGAGTGTAAAATAGATAATTTTTCGATTTCTTATATAAATAAAATCATCAAAATTTCTAGATTTTCGGGTCGCAGAATTTCGTGTCCTGCAGAATATTAATTTAAAGTCTCTTGGACGACAAAAAAATTTGAATATTGCATGGGATGAAAAAAAACGAAATGTACATTATGTGAATCCATCTGGATTCGATATACCTAGCGTCTTTTGCTAATTACGCGAAGCCTTTTCACTGTAAAATATTCAATAATATATATATATTTTTTTGTTAAAACATAGACAAATTAAATACTAATGGAATACGACAAATTGAATACAGGCCCATGTTGACAAATCATAAGAAATAACAGCATTGGTAAAAATATTAATTGAAAAACAAAAAAAAAAAAATCTTTTCACTTTCTTCGTCTTCGACGTCTCTTGATTCTCTCACGAGCGAGATCGCAGTCTGGATAGATCGATGAGCAATCAGCACCACCTAGGCCCAATACTGACGCTTTAACAGACTCTAACATCGTGGGCCAGGCCCGTCTATTAAGAATTCTACCGGAAACCCAACTCATGCCTAAGCTGCAGAAGGAAAAAAAAACGAATTAAGGCGATGTGAGATACCAACGGATGATAACAAATCGAAATTAGGGAAGGCGATTTGTTACCATCCGTCGGTATATTATATCATCTTAAGAAAAATATAAAAAATACTTCTCAATGATGAAAAAAAAGTTGATTTTCATCCCTTAAGAATAATTATTTAGATTTGCATTTTAAATACGAAACAGAAATGACAAACCTCCAAACCGGAAGCCAAATTTTTCGGGGTCCGGTCGTCGTTCTTGAGTGTTGATTATCGGTACAGAGTGACCAGCGTAAGCAACGGCCATTATCTCGTTCGGCGACCATAGCAGCCTCGATCGATCTCAATACTCGGTGGGAAAGTTCGTTCAATTCCTCGTTGCTTGAGTAATGCATTGAAAATTGAGCGTCTCGTCTGAATCTATTACCATCGGCATCGGCAACGACAGGTGTGGCGGTTGTCGTGTTAGCGTTCTATACGATTCAATATACAATTCAATTACTTTAATGAATAATAATTAATCTTTAATTTATCTATAAAAATCATATTTTTGTTAAAATATAAAAGGATCAAGTACCCAAAAAGAATGTTTGAATAAAGGCTCCATCAAAAGATTGATTTCGTGAATTTTTATGAAATATTTTATAAATCGTTACGATCGCTTTTGTGATTAATCTCAAGCGAAAACAATTATAATTCCGCTTGACAATTAATCAATTATGTAATTAATTAATTAATCAATCAGTTTAATTAATCAATTATTTTAATTAATCAATTATTTTAATTAATCAATTATTTTAATTAATCAATTATTTTAATTAATCAATTATTTCAATTAATCAATTATTTTAATTAATAAATTATAATTTGGAAAAAAAATGTCTACAAAACGAATTATCGTCATCAGCCGTATGAGCGTAAAAGTTTTTACTTTTTTTTTGTTGAGCAATTTTACCGTGATATTCATGAGTAATTGAATGACGAATAGTCCAAATGCAAGAAATGCGAGGGCTGTCAGTGCAATCTCGAAGAAATCTTTGATCGTTAATTCGTGACCCTTTCCTTTGCCATGATAAGATGGCTTGTGCCAGTATTCCTCCTCTTCGTGATGATGAGGTTGCTCGTAATAATGCTCCTCGTGAATAACTGGTATTAAATCGGTATGATGATTCTGATGAGGATGATGGGAATAATGATCATGTCCACCATATTGATGATAATTATTTCCGGTCGATGATGGAATCATGTGATCTTCGAACGAGCATTAAATAATAAAAAATCAAAGCCATATTTCGAGTGTCTTTTAATTTAATCGATTAATTCTTAATCAATGGTAGAATCATTTTTTGTCATCAATAATGCCTTTTTGTCGAATTTCATCATTAACTTTATAATGTTATAAATTAAAAAATTAATCTCTGGCATTTTCAAAAATTACAAAAGCTTATAAAACTCGAAGCTTTTTTTACTTTCCTCAAAATACAACCCGAATAAATAATTAAATAAATAAATGTTTTCGTCACGTTGTGGGTAAAAATATATTTTATTCTCGTAGTTTGTACATCAATTTCAGTCATAAAATTCAGTACTATTGTAAATATGGATTTTTTTAAAAATGGCACGAATGCAAAATGTTGGAAAACATGTGAGTCCAAAAAATATCGAGATTGCGATAAAATTGATAAAATGTTTTTGAGTTAAAAAAAAAAATAATCTTACCTTCAGGACTGTCGTAATAGGGACCAACTTTTTCTGGTGACATCGCGGCTGGCATTGCGTAGCCCGTAACTTCGCCATCAAATTCCTCGATCGCATGACTATGGGACGAGAGACGAGGAGGTGGACGAACACTCACTTTTTTTCTTAATTTTTTTGGTGGTGCGTAGTGTCGATAAATGTCATCGAGGGTCGTCGTCCTGCGAGGATCAATTTTTTTTTTAACGATACTTAATTTTTTTTTTTTTTTCATAAGAATAAAATTTCTCACCGTTGTAGCCAATCTTTGTACTTGCTGCTACCCTCGTCAGCGAGTAATTTGTGCTGTATGGTGACATTGTCATTTTCGTTCGAATTTTCACCATCGATCCCATTTCCATCGATATCAGCCTCGTGGCTCATATCGCCGAAAAAATCAGGCAAAGAATTCACATAAGAGTCACGTTCGTTTGGACGTCTTTTCACACGAACAGTTTTCATCTCGCGAAATATTTCTTCGGCCATGAAACCGTGACAAAGATACTCGTTCATTCTTCGTCTTTGTACATTTAAAATATTAATTTTCGTCACTCCATAATAACAATAATAAAGAATTATAATAAAATAAAAGCTTTCAGTTTGTCAATTTATTTATTTATTGGATAAATAAAAATATAAATTGAAATATTTCTTCGGCCATGAAACCGTGACAAAGATACTCGTTCATTCTTCGTCTTTGTACATTTAAAATATTAATTTTCGTCACTCCATAATAACAATAATAAAGAATTATAATAAAATAAAAGCTTTCAGTTTGTCAATTTTTTTTTTTTTAATCCAATAAATAAAAATATAAATTGATAATACACTGTGGGGGTACATTTTTTCATTATTTAAAAATATTTTTCAATATTAATCGCATGAATAATTAAGGAGGCAATTTTTTTTCAATTATCATTCAACGAATCAGGCAAAAATTTTCAATATAAATGGAATTATTTCTATTATTTTTCAGATAATATCACTTAAATTAACTCTTTTCATACCATGTGAAAAATGGCACCTGATCCATACAAATATGGATCTTTCGAGATTTACCAGTTTTTTCCCTATTCAAAGTGGTTTTAAAAATCCCTAAAAATTTGTGAATATACTTTGAACTTTGTAGAATAAATGCTTTTACTTCATTTTGGAAAAAAAAAAATTAAGTTTATTATCATTTTATTATCGAAGAATAATGAATAATTGGGGAGATAAATTGAATCGCCACCGGACACGAAAGACCCATGTTTGTACGGAAAGGGTTAATAGTAAAGGTAGTAATTAAATAGAATTAAAAAGAAATAGAAATTTTAGAATTAAGAAAAATATTTTTCATGTATAAATAGCATGAATAATTGAATACTGAAAAATCTCAATTACCTGTGAAAATCCATTTCGCCAAGTGCACTGTTCATACTTCCATCGATCGTGACATTTTCAAATTTGTCTGAATTATTTTTTTCCCTGGACTCTGGATCCATGAGTAAAAGTGATCCAGGCATTAAATCGACGGACAGTATGTCGTTCTGATCAATGCAAAAATCGTTACCGTCGTAGTAACAATCAGTTTGAGCACAAGAATCCATAATTCTCAATATGGAAACAAATATTAAAATTGTGAACATTTTTAACGATATTTAACAATTTTTTTTGTCAATTAGTTATTAAAAAAAGAAGCAAAAAAAAACATGAATTTTCAGGAGAAAAAAAAATCGGCGTTACTGTGTCCTGAAATATCAACGTGGGACAATAAGAATGTGAATTCTAGAGTGTTGGATGTTGGGCGAGCGACACGCAGCTGAACGTGATAATTGCATTAACTGTAACCATGCTCGAGGATCACAAGGCCCACGAGACTCTTTCACAGTTATTGTCTTTTGTCATCTATGGATTCAATATTTTATTGAATTTTTTTACAATTTTTTAAATAATTTATCACGTTATTAATGGGATCGTATTAACTGATTCATTGGTTTTTAAATAATTTACATAAGTGGGAAAAATAAAAAATAAAAATTGCGAATTGGAGAATTTGAAATATTATTTATTACAATTATTATTAACAATTTTTGTCATGCCTGATATGCTGATTCCGTGCAGCGGAAAAAAAGTTACATGTATCCCTCATTACCCAGAAGAGACCACGTGGGATCAAATAGTGCTGCACTCTTAAATATATTATAAAATAATATATTTGTGATTTTTGACAAAAATTACACACACATGGGCCAATTTTGTTTTAATTTTCCAGGAAATATTATTGAATTTCCATAAGACTTTATTTAACTGAAATAAAATTAATTTCCAAATAAGTGTTTAAATGTAAATTTGATTAAATAAATTTCGATTCATTCTGTTTATAGGATTTATTGTGTTTTTAAAAAAATGTATTTATTTATTTAATATTTTTTTGGCAACGTAAAAAGTTCGAGGAAATTGTGTGTTAATTTTATTCTTTTGTTTTTCATCGTTTTCGTAGGCTTGTGTGGCTATCTACAGATGCTGCAAACAGTCTTTGAGTTTTCCGGTTACGATACAAATAATAAGAAATATATGTCGCGAACTATAATTACCTTATGCAAACTTTTTTTCTATAATTTTTAGATTTTGCGAGGATGTCACGTATATCGTTTTATCCGGCGTTAATTAAACTTGACGTTTTAATCCCAAAGTGATGGAGGATTAACCCACTCGACCTTGAAAAATATTGTCTATTAGATGACAATTGAAAAAAAACTGAACACGCTTAGAATTATGGTTACAATTGTCATATTATTTTTTATCGATCTTCGTTAATAATACAAGGCTCGAAATTATATTTACATAAACGACTCTTATCATATACGTATCCGGCAGCCCTGCTCTTAATGTTATTTACACTAAACAACTCATTCAAGTGCGAATCGAATAGATATCAATTACAGTCGAACTTTCAAGAAGTTTTCTTTCCTCAAAGTGATGCTTGATTTAAAAATTTGATTTCCAACAAAACCTAACCGTTAAAAATTCGATAAATATTTACTGGAATTTGTTAGTTAATAAAATGCTTAACTAACTGCAAGTTTCATTTATAATTCAATTCAATTAAATTCAATATCCGTTTGATTCAATCGATATTACTTAATTGGACATTATTAATTATAGATTCGATAAAATTTCAATTAAACTCAATAACATTCAAATTGTTTTTTTTTAATGCCATTTATACAATAAATTATTCATCATTTAAGAAAAATATTATCTAGCTGCAAGTGCAAAATTATGAAAAATATAATAAATACCAATAATCCTATCAAGTGAGATGTAAAATTAACGATGTAAGACTTTCGATTTAGCCACCCTCAAAATATTTATCATCCCCTATCATCGTGTGACAGAATACACGCTGATATGGCCGGTCGAGAGGGGTGAGGGGAGGGAGGGTTTAATCGAATTACCCGCAAGTATACTAGCCGAGGGAAACTTGAGAGCCATGATTAAATACGTTTATTAAAAACCACTTACAGCACTCTTATGAATGTTTTACCGGGCACGAGGGTTGCGTGCGCTGAGAGTTTGGAACGGGCATGTAGCGGAGGGTCCTGAAGACGGGGGTGGTAATGGGGCTTTTGTTCCCCTGGGAATCCGCTCACCTGTCTAATATCTCGGCAGAGTGGTTACCATATATATATATATATATATACTATATATATACTATATACTATATACTATATACTATATACTATATACTATATACTATATACTATATACTATATACTATATACTATATACTATATACTATATACTATATACTATATACTATACACATATATATATATATATAAACATAGAGAGAGAGAGACTCATATATAGGTATACATTGTTGGAAAATGTAGTTGCCTGTGGGATAGACGACGCCCCGAAGCCGAAGCGTGACACGCTCTTCTCTCTCGACACGTTTGCAATCGGTCCAGTTAGTGGAGGGGGAAGATTCAACAGAACCTTTTCACTTGATGTGCGAGTGGCTTTATCCACTGCGTATGAATGCTGGCACGCGTTTATTTAACTGCATATACATATATCGTATATAGAAGGTTTAATGGACGTATTGTAATAAATTTTTGGCAATTTTTTTAAACAATTTTTTAATTCATTTTCATATATTATTTATTCAATAAAGTTCCAGTAAGTTAATTAAAAGCTGATTACCCTTAAATTGATTAATTTTTTTCAAGTGAAAAATTTGACACTGACAATTAGCCCACTATGCGTCAAAGTGGATCAAGCACAGCGTATAAGTGCACGTCGTACAAGTGCACGTAGAAATAATTTTCAGGAGTGGGGAGAGAGAGGATTAAAAAAATAATCCTTTCTCTCTGTCCTCTCTTGAGTTTTAACTCGCTTGAGTTAAAACTCAAGTCAGTCAGTCTCAAATTATTAATTTATACTACTATTGGAAATTTTGCATCAATTTAGTATTATTGCATATTTCCATGTACAAAAAGTAATTAACAATGAAGATTGGTGTGAGAATAAAAAAAATTATGGCATATGCAAAATAGCAAAAAAAAATATTTTTTTAATTCATTTCGATCATCATTTGTATTATTGTTGAGCTCATTATATAAATTATTCATTAATCATTTGCTTACAGCACGCATTAAATAATCATTGAAGAAATTTAAGAATTTTTTTATTAAAAAAATTAAGTAAATAAAGTCTATAAAAATTTCACTATTTATATACTTTGGTAATAAAATGTATCACGTTTGGGTTCGCTTATAATGTTCGATATAACGTTCGTTTTCCGTGAGATATGGACCACGCATTGACCAATTTTCTCACCTCAGACAGTTGGGGGTTGTGAACGGGCTTCAGGGTGAACCCGCTTTCGAAACGATCAAGGCTTTTATACAATATTATAAATTGCCACAGCGAGCATTTACGAGATGGGGGATGAGGAGCTGGGGTAGGGGAAGGGTATACAAGAGGGAAGTAACATCCGTTACATCCAACACTCTCAGTGTCTATTATATAGTATATAGTATATATGGAAGGTATACATAAATTTTTACACGTACATATATATATATATATATATATATATATATAATATGTGGAGAAGAGGGCGTTTACTGGAGTAAAAAGCATGCGCGCTTCGTGACCAATAGAAAATTTTCAGGAACTGTTCTATACGATCGTAGCTTTTTCGTTCTGCAAATTTTGGAATTTTTTTTCTATCGTTATGCAAAAATATTATTTGTAGAATTTTGTTTTTTTTTTTTCATTCGCCAATAAAAGAGTGAAAAAAATATAATTGAATATATAAAATAAGCGATATAAATTTAGTTAATTATTATTAGTATAATAATTGTTATTTAATATTGTTGTATTTTTTTCCTAAAGAGAGGCAATACAGGCTTCGATAATTTTTAAAATGTCTACATTTGGGAAATATTAAATTCAAATAAAACTTATCAACGAGAATTCTATTTTCAGTTTTTTCTGTTATGAAATGTTTGTGAATGTTCGGCATTTTTCAATTAATGTGTGAAAATACTACGATAAGATAATGAATGGCT
The DNA here is from genome assembly GCA_963669185.1 of Dyspetes luteomarginatus. Lineage (NCBI taxonomy): Eukaryota > Metazoa > Arthropoda > Insecta > Hymenoptera > Ichneumonidae > Dyspetes > Dyspetes luteomarginatus. The sequence goes on from OY769906.1 coordinate 4,736,329, forward strand.
TATCTATCGAATATTTGTATGAAAGTATAACACCAGCATCGAATAACAAACTTTGATGATAAGCTATGAATTATTTTTATAAATAAATTTTTTTTTTTTTACTTTGTCATTTGTTCTCATTTTGGAAAGGAAAAGGAATTTTATGGTTCAAAAAATTCTGTAATCTTGAGAATGTTAATCACTTTAAAACGGTAAATTATTTTCGTCAATGTTGCTCCATAATAATGCTGTAATAATAATAATAATAATGATTTTTTCAGTTTCACATTTTGTGAAAATTAGAGGCACAAATGCAAAATGATACGAAAAAATGCACTAAAATTCCTTTGATAAAAATAAAAACATATGAATAAAGGCAATAATTTTCTCAAAATTTTTAAAATTTTCGGATCATATTATTTATTTAAAAAATGTTAAAAATTGTGAAAATTGTGAGTACGAGAAAAAATAAGTCTAGAATATTTTAAGTGAAGAACTAATAAAACTTTAGCTATCAGAATTTTGTTCAATAATCATAATCAGAGGATATTCAAAGGGACTTAAAATATTTTATTTCGTTTACGCGTAATACTACTAAGTAAAATAACTGAAATACTTAAAAATAAAATAAAAAATTTAAATAAATGATTTATGAATATCCGTATTTTTTAATGAATGACAAGAGCATAAAAAATATTCATCACAAATTGAATGAGTATAAATTTATTTTTGAATAAACATGCGGGATGAATAAAAACACTTCCGTGAGTGGGGGAAATCGAGCACTTTGAATCCCTTCTCTCGTGAATTGTGAGCGATAAAAAAAAATAAAACCGCCCACAATGCGTGCCCGAATGGTTCGAGAAAAAAAAAAATATATATATATATATATATATATATGGGCAAGGTAGGCGGTAGGTGTGAGAATTCTCGAGAGATGCGCCTTATCGTGGTAATTTTGATGGTGGGGGAAAAGCTTTTGAATCCAGCGGGGAGTTTTTCCCTTCTGAATGGACCAAACACGTGCCCCACCTGTCATATATACATTGGAGCTACTCAACGAGCTATTGCCACCTCTTGAACGAGAGATAGAGATTAGTCAAAGATTAGCCGCGTTGGAGTTGATCCGTTTTCTCGATATCTCTTATCAGACTGATAACGATCTTTGTATATTTTTATCATCACTTATATCAACGATACATTTACTCAGCGATTTTTTTTTTTTTTTTTATGATACCAAACATATATACTGAGTTTTGTTTTTCATATTCCATCATTATTTAAACAATTAAAAAAAACATACGAGTAATAAGAAATAATTTATAAAAATATCATCGTATATATTTGGAAATGGAGGGTAAACTTCAATGACTATCAGACTTGTAGAAAAGTTATCTGACTTATCAGACTTATTGAAGTTTGTTCGTAATTTTTTTTTTTTTTTTTCTCAACGTTAGTCAATAATTGTATTGTGAGTTAAATACAGTTTAAATGACTCTTACGAGGATGAATATGAAGGACGATTACGTCAATGAGAATCGAGCCGAAAGAGGAAGAAAAGTGTATAATAAAAAATCTCATCAAGAGGAGAGTGTCGAGTGGTCAAATTCGTGTCAAACAATAAGTTATAATTCGGATTCGAGCGAGAGCAACGAGAGTATGAGAATTCTTCCTAAGGTTGAAAGTTCAAGAATTAGTGTAAATTCATCGGCAATTTTGCCGATTCCATTTTCGATCGAGAATATTTTGGCGCGAAATGAGAGGGGTGGAGATTGCGATGAAAAAATTACGAGGGATGAAAAAAACCGTCATTCTGCATTGCTGGTACGTCCGACGGCGATTACACCGTCGCCATCCCAAAATCATCCGTCCGCCGGTACTCTTGTCTCTTACAATCATCACTGTGAGTTGTTTTTTTTTTTTTTTTTTCAATTTTTAAAACCGTTCTAGAAAGCTTTACATTTTACAAATTTACGTATCTTTTTTTTTTTTTTTTTTCTTACTGTACGAAATTTTGGATGAATAAAATAGAGTTTAGAATTAAGAGTAATCAAGATTTTTTTTATTTCATAAGAAAAATAATTCATATGGGATGATTATTATTAGGATCATGAAAACATTGATATCAGAACGAATTTTGATATCAGCAAAAGTGTCACTTTGACGTCTGGTGCATAAACTTTTTGTATCATTTTTTCTCGGATTTTTTTTTTTTTTTGTTAAATATTATCTAATGCGTAATTTAAGTCAATATTTTAATTTAGGGAAGACTTTCTTAGAAAAATGTTTCATCAATGCCTACTATAAAAATTTATCATTTTTGAGAATTTTCCGATTTTAAATTGAATGAATTCTCGAGTGGCCATTTTTTTCTCGCATTGTTTTCCTATTTAAAAATAACGGAGCTTGTTCAATTTTATATAAAAAATAAGTATTGTCAATATGTCATTATTATATGGGAGACACGGGAGGTTTGACCAATTATTCCTTCTGACAATTTTCCTGCCATTTGACGAGCATTATGCACTTTTAATTCAAAGTGGACGAGATAGACAAACAACCCTAGAAACCATCTGTAATTTTTTTGTGGCTTCAAACTCTTACACTGGGGTATAAAAACATTCTCCAATCTTTTCGTCAGCCTAAAATATTTTTCATATGCGATAATAGGGCTCCATTGAACATGATTTTTTTTGTTTTTTTATTAACGAAGAGATGGCATACGATAAAGTCAGTTTAAAAAAACAATAACTAGTAAAAAAATCATTTAAATCAAACAAAAAATGACTCTTGCTAGCTCTGGCTTGAAATGTAGAATTCTCGTGGGGTACGGTTATACCCCAGTGTAGGGTTCTAAGGTTAAAAAAATATATACGTACAAGGGGGGGAGGGTCCCATATTGGACATGAAAAGTATTGTATTTGTGTCGTTATTAAATATATGTGACCCCCAACACTTGGGGCGGAGGGGGGGGGGGGGAAGGAGAGTCCTAACTGCCATAAACAGAGAGTTATGACAGGTCATGACCCCCCAATCCGTCGCTCCGTCAGTGCAAACGATGAGACACCCGTTATATAGACTGAACCAATTTTGGTGGACGGGGGGTGGGGGGCAGTGGTGGTGGCGCCACCGACTATTTATATAATATAAAGAGATGTTATTATAACTGTCTAGAGAATGACTAATAATGGAAAATGGAAAAAAAACGAATGAACGATTAATTTAATGACGATCGCGTTGATTTGACAGTTTGGGTTTGGGTTAAATTATAAAATTGGTATGCTATGTGAGAGCGCGAGAAGTGGGGGGTAGTTCCACTTTTGTCAGCAACTTTTTATTTTCGCCAGGAATAATTCGGCTGTCACGAAACACATTATTGACCAAACTAACGAAATAACGAAGAAAGATTTTTTTTTTTTTGGCATATATATATATATTAATTAGACAATATAATCGATTCCTCAAACAAATAATTTTTCACATACCTTGTCGTTATCACATATGTCTCCCGCGTTTTTAAATTCGTAAGATCTTCATGAAGGTAATCATTCGTTCGTTTGTTTGTTTTCATTCGTTATCTATATATTTTAATTCGTTAATATACACGTTATAAAATTTATTGAAAAATTTGATCTCGCTTCAAAGCCAAATTATATTTTTACATATCCAATAATTGCCGATGACCTTGAGCATTAACTGGTCTACTTACGGTTGAATAAATTTATCGAAGATAATTTATCTAGATATAAAAATGTGAGAATGTTCAAAGAATATCTGAGATAAGAACGTTTAGAAATGGAATGTCTGGAATAAGAATGTCTGAAATTAAAATGCCAGATGGAATATAAAAATGTGTCTGAAATTACAATCGCTGGAATAAGCGTGTCTGAAATTCGAATACCTGATGGAATATAAGAATGCCTGGAATTAAAAATGTCTGGAGTAAGAATGTCTGGAATAAATAATGTCTGGAGTAAGAATGTCTGAAATTACAATGGCTGGAATAAGGGTGTCTGAAATTAGAATGCCTGATGGAATAAGAATGTCTGAAATTAGAATGTCTGGAATAAAAAATGTCTGGAGTAAGAATGTCTGAAATGTCTGAAGAATATTTGAAACTAGAATGTCCTGAACAAAAATGTTATCGACAAGGTTGATTTTATCGAATAAAATAATGTCTTCTCTTGAGCAAAAAATTTATACAAAGATATAAAAAAAATTTGCAGACAAATTTAAAAAAAATGTATTATTTTTTGTCTTTTTCAAAGTTGGATTTCACGAGGATACTCCAGTTTATGGCACTAGTCCGATAAATCCCGTCATGTATCCTGGTGAATCTGGTCGAAATATGCCAGGATCGAGTGTTGGCGAAGATTCGACGGGTTATTCGGCAGCTGCCGTATCGTTAGCATCCGCATCGTTGCTCTATGGCGCTGCCTGCTGGTTCCCTCAAACGAAACCCAATCAAATGTTTGGATTACACGGTTGGTACAAATTTCAATTGCATCTCAACGACAATATCGATTTTAAAAAGTTTAATCTGTATCGATGAAATTCCGTCGATCCGTAAATAAAAAAAAAAATATATATATATATCTAGAATAAAAAATGGCGATATAAAATGTTATTGAATTTTATTTAATAGAAAAAAAAAAATCATTACACAAATGAAAAATGAAATTTTGATAAAACTGTTTGTTTCTTTTTATCAATGTCAATGAAATGCTTAAGGGGAAAAAAATTAGCTCATAAAATTGAATTTGTTTTCGTTATTTTTCAATGTCAATTGAGATTTGATCGAGAATTATAGATGGAAAAAATTAGAAAATTATTTTTAACACTTATTTAAAACTGTAACTCAAATATTTCGAAATTTTTAAATAATATTTTTGTTGCATTGGGTTAATTTTTATTCGATAACGTTTTGCCACGTCACGAGAATATTTTATTGTTAATATTAATCGTCGTATGATTTTGGAGCCTGAGAGTTATCTCGTATCAGATTATACGTGAGTATATAGTGCTAGGATGTGATAAATCATGGAAAGAGAGAAAAGAGGAAAATGCTCGTGATTATCGTCTTGGCGTGTGAGATCGTTAATAAATAATAAAAGGTACACACATATCCCACCAGGTGGCGAAATAGGTTGTTTCATTTAACCGAACACAATGGAATATGCGGAGGGAGAGTTTTCACCGTGTTAAGGGCGATCTTGTATAGGCGAGGTGAGAAAACGCGAATATTGGATATTACGAAGACGCACTTAATGGTTTCGTGGCACGCGAACACGACATCAACCCCTAAGACTTTTCGTACACATTTTGATTTTTTAAGCTTCCCCATCGACGATACAAGCGATTTTTTTTCTTCCTGAATTATTATAACAGATTCATCGAATCTATACTGATCGATATGGTTTTATTTTTTCAATTATTTATAAATTTTAAACCTTCTTCCAATTTTTAACTCATATTCCTGACTTTTGAAATTTTTTATTATAAAAAATAAATAAAAATGAGACGATGAATTCAATAATTTATCATAAAATAATATCGTATTTATATACGAATGTTTGAGAATTAACATACGATTTTAATAAGTAAAACGTTTAAATCCAACAAATAAATAAATTTTATTTAATAATTTATCATTTTTTTTTTATTTACAAAAAATATGCTCAATGAACAGTTTAATTATATGTCAATAATGCTGCAATGAATTAATGATTTCGATTACAAAATTACAGTTAATTTATGAGATAGAAAAAGCACTGGTACAATTTTATATAAAAATTCGTTAATTCTGCCGATTATTTTACGCGTTAAAATGTCCACTATCCGTTTGTACTCCCGACGTTTTATTTTCTCGAGATCGAGAAAGATTCGCACATTTGCGGCCATCGCAGTTTTCGTTCTCCCTCCGACGAAAAAATAATAAAAAATAAAAAACAAACAAATCGGCCATGCTGTTAGAGGCCCATTTATCAGCGTCGTGCCTCTAACCATCTTTCGGAGAGGTGCTAAATGTCTCAGCATACTCGTAAATCTTTTTCTTCTTTTCTCCATCTCGCTTAGTTTCTTTTTATTATTATTTTCCTCTCACGACATATAACGCATAAAGACATTTTTCTCCCTCTATCGACGAATTTACTGAGCGAGTGGTTAAATTTAAAAAAATTGTCATTGCAAAAATGTGCAAATACCAAAATAATATGCATAACATGACAAAAAAATTTATTTGAAAATTTGACAGATTAGTTTTTTTTTTTTAATAAAAAAAATAATAATTTGACAATTTTAGTGACGAATATCTCTGAATGTTGAGAATTTTTCAGTTGCATCAACGACGTTACCACATTTCGAGATAGACGTCCGAAAGAGCCTCATAAAAATCTTGGTAAGGTTTCTTGGTCAAACACGCGACACATCCCCAGCTTTTTGTTTGCTCATACCTTGAGGAGTATTCGGCTAATTGGCCGAGCAAACGTCAGTTATGCTAGGGACCGAGAGAGTCGTATAGAGGGAAGCAGAAAAAAAGGATCAGTCTTTTCAAGGAAAATCTATTAAAATGTTAACAGGATATATAAATATATGCGATACAGTCACTATATTTTCTCCTCAGAATTGTCGCTTATTATTTTCTCGCTCATTTCATGATGTATATGGAGGGCAAACAGTTATTAATTATGGTGTCCGACGATGATGGACACAGGCAGAGATTTAAAATCAAAAAACAAAAAAAAGAATGTCCAACGTGCGAGAGTTTCTTCGCGTACCCATCAGGGGATAATTTGTCAATATTTATATATATATATGTATTTTTTTTATCCTATATATACATGTATATATATATATAAATATATATATATATGTACATATGTATATGTATATATGAGTTACAAAAAGGAGGGAAGTAGTGAGGCTCGCGTCTAAAAATCTTGCAGGCTCGTCTGCCATAAACTGTTTGTCGATCTTATTGTCAGCTTGTCACCTCCAGAACTGCTGATGATGACAAAAAGTCCTCGTAAAATACACTTTGTCGATCTTCGTTCCTCTCGGTAACGTTGTGAACAAACTATACTGCGATTCATTATATACATACATATATATATATATATATATATATATATATATATATATATAGATGTATATGTATACATGTATAAGTATATTGATACACAGACACCTCGAAGTAGTTACGTCGTCTAACGAACACGATCGATCAACAAATGTACGATGTGAATGTTAAATTTCCATTAACACAAGGAAGAAATAATAACGGAATATTCTTATTATATTATAAATTATAATGTTGTTTCAAGTTTTAGCAATTTGTAGGAAAAGCTGGTGGATTATAAGGAGCGACTTATAGCGAATTCTAAACCTGTATGAAACATTTAAATCATTCATAGGGATATCTAGTAATATGTAATAGATAATGTCGATGATTTATAGGGACTTGTAGCAATCCATACGAAATTTTAGTGCCTCAATAGGAATTTTAGTAATTTATATCGAACTTCAACAATATAGAAACAATAACATAAAAATATAGAACAATATATACGAAATTTTAGTGCCTCAATAGGAATTTTAGTAATTTATATCGAACTTCAACAATTTAGAAACAATGACATAAAAATATAGAACAATATAGAACAATATATACGAAATTTTAGTGCCTCAATAGGAATTTTAGTAATTTATATCGAACTTCAACAATATAGAAACAATAACATAAAAATATAGAACAATATGGAACAATATAGAAATATAGAACGAAATTTTAGTGCCTCAATAGGAATTTTAGTAATTTATATCGAACTTCAACAATAGAGAAACAATAACATAAAAATATTGAACAATATATACGAAATTTTAGTGCCTCAATAGGAATTTTAGTAATTTATATCGAACTTCAACAATTTAAAAAATCCTCGCTTGTATAAAATTTTTTAGAAACTTATGGGGAATTTTCACACAAAGCCGATGATTTGTATGAAAATCTAGACTTATGCAGTAAATTTCAATAATTTATAGAGAACTAGGAATTCATATTAAAAAAAAAATTCTGATACTGCATGGGGAATTTTATTTATTTTCTTGTTTTATTAATCCTCTGACTGTATATTTATTTTTCACACCTTCCGGCTGTATAATTGGGTCTTTCAGAATGTGTCCAGGTTTTCCAAGTGAGCTTTAAGAATAAAATTGGATAAAAATCAGGAATACTTCTCAAACTGCCCACTAAATTATCGAACAGTTCATAAAGTCAAGTTTTTGAAACTTTTTGTTAACGAAAAATTAAAATTAGGGCAGCGAAATGCAAGAAAATTGAAATTTTGACTGTACACCTTAAAACATTCAGTATATAGACGAAGGGTTAATTATAGTTTCATCCCTCTTGTATATAATTAGTTTAAATATAAAATAATTAATAATTAAAACATTCAGTATATAGACGAAGGGTTAATTATAGTTTCATCCCTCTTGTATATAATTAGTTTAAATATAAAATAGTTCTATGAAAATAATTTTTTCAATAATTGTGCATTTCAGCTCCCAAGCCAAGCGGTCGTCGCTCGAGAAAGCCCGGAATCGACCGGAAGCCACGTCAAGCTTATAGCGTCAAACAACTGGAGAGGCTCGAGGCTGAATTCAAAATTGACAAGTATCTGAGCGTCAGTAAACGTATGGATCTCTCGAGATCTCTGAATTTGACGGAAGTACAGATAAAAACGTGGTTTCAAAATCGTCGTACAAAATGGAAAAAACAACTAACATCAAGGCTGAAAATAGCACAGCGTCAGGGACTTTTTGGTGCACCGACATATTTAAACGCAAACCAATATCCCGCCCTTTTGCCAGCTTATTATGCAGCGGCAGCAGCTGCCGCTGCGGTTGCAGCTTCGTCTGGTTCACCATCGAGCGCTCCTGTCGTCGCTGACGAAGTTACCACGGTCGGTAATGCCGCGAGCCAGGAATCTTCCTTCACGACACTATTTGGGGGTGTGACAAACTCGGTCGGCTCGGAAGATTCCTCATCATCGGCAGCTGGACACTCATTACCATCGGTCGGTAATCGGCACAGGCCAATCGCACTATCGACTATCAAATATTTCAACGAGTACGAATGAAAATGCGAAGCTAAAGTTCCAAATACATTATTTCATACTCCAAGAGTGATTTAATATCATTTAAAGTTTGTGCCTATACTCCGATTCGCATAGAATTTTGGCACGAATTCGGGGATTCCCATTTCTCTTTCACACGCACTTACGTGAGATCATGAGAGGTGGCGCTGCGATCGATATATGGAATTAGAGCGTATAGGCTTCTTATCTTGGGTTCGTTCTTTTTCGCTACACTTTTGTGAAAAGATTTAAGCGGATTTAAAGCGGAAGTGACATCATGCAACCCTTAAAATTTTCACACTCGGTCCTGAGCAAGTGAGCGCAAAGAGCGTAGATAAGAATAACAGCAAACTCGTTTGCATTGAATTCAGACGGAATAGCTCGAGACGTCTTGACGACCTTCGGGACTTGATCAATAAATTAGCATATCATTTATTATTCGTGTATGCAATATTGTTGCCATATGCAATTGAATGTTTTTCGATCATTTGTAGAAGGAAGAGCATCAGTCGTAAAATAATAGTCAGCGTAGACATTGCACATACACGTGTCCAGCTGTAACTTATTCGGATAGAAAAAGATTGATGCTCGATCTGTCGAGATTTGCTGAGAATTGTCGAGTCAACAATTGCTTGACCAAAGTCCGACATTAAATAATGAATATTAAAAAAAAAAAAATTAAAAAGGAAAACTCGTTCCGATGATATTGATGTACATTGATAAATCGAAATGCTAATAATAAAGCGAGCAACAATTTATGTACAATGTATTGTATAGTGTAACCCGAAGACTAGCGATGAGTGGTATCCGATTCAGCGATCTCAGAGCCTTAAGATAATACATAGAGTTAGAAATATAAAAAAACAATCTATAATATCAATTTGTTTGTTACTCTTAATCCTAGAATTAAATAATTTTGTTTATGAAGATTTGCCAAATTTCATCATCACGTGCTGGAAGTTGTTAATTTTCCAGGGATCAAAAAACACAGGATCGTCGATACTGTATCAAAGAAATAAATATTTAAATGAATTTGAGGATATTTTTTTTTCGTTTTACTTGAGAGATTTTAGTTGCAATCAATTGAGGATACGATTGATTTACTTACGAATTAATTGACCAGCTATTATGCCAATAAGGGGAACGCAGTAATTGTCGATTAGATAACCGAAGAGAGCGTTGCCAACTAGTGCGCCTAGTCTGCCGAAAAAACCAGCAAGAGCAGCAGCCAATGCCCTACAAAAATTTGAGAAAACAATTGAAAAAGTGCTTAAAAAAAAATGAGGTTGACGATAAATCATGAAATACGTTAAAATTAAAGGATAAGAAAAATACGAGCTGCACAACTATTACTTAGTAAAAATGAGTCAGTCAGTCATCTTTTCCTTTTATATATTAAGATTTCAGTACGCTGTGGTCAGTTTTTTCATGGCCATTTGACAGCTTGCCGATGGAATTAGCGTACATTCTAGTTCCACGTCTCAAGTGGCACCTCGGTGGCAAAATTTTTTCCTGACTGAAGGCTTAAAGTTCATCTAAGCATAGCATTAATTTTATGGATAGCTGCCAGCTGCTACTATATGAATATAAATAATAATTTAGTGTGTGCGAGTGTGAGACATATGCACGAGGACCTGCGCCCTAAATTAATGCAGTAAGCCACCACCCCGTGGCGCTAGTTGCAAAGTGGTAAGCGATGGAACTAGCGTATAGATGAAATTATTTTTTTTTACCATTTTTAAACTCCATTTTTAAACGTTTTACAAAATTATCGAAAGAAATTGATAAAATTTAAAAAAGGTAGGGTAGATTTTATTGATTTTGATGACCTTTCGTTAAGTTTACTTCGAACGAGGGTATAAAAGAATAATTAGCACTTAAACTTTTGCATATTCCTGACAAGTAAATCAATGACAATAGAGCAATTATTAAAAACGTGGACACTTTTTGTTTTTTTTTGTTGCCACTGATTCCGGGCCAAAGTAATAGTTGTAGCTCCTTAATTCCTTACAATTAGTTGTAATTGTATTTAAAGTAAAATAAATGTCAAGGGTATACCGTAAATTGGTTGGAAATAGATCAACGATGAGGCAGAAAATGATGCTCATACAGACAGACGCGAAAGCCTCAAATATAGAAGAAATTATGAGATTCTGGGTGAACGAAGTGACGAAGTAGAAACAAAGAGTGACAATCGAGGCCATCATTGTCGAGATAACTGTCAGTCAAAAAATTATTATTAATTTCAGTATAAATTTGAGACGATAAAAAAAAAATGTAATGGACAAATTTTTTACGTACTCAGATAAAGTTTGTATCCTAATTTGTGAACCGACAACGGTAAGACAATGCTGAGTGGTAAGCATGACAATCCTAGAATTAGAGTATGAAAATAAACGTTGCTCTCAACTGTACTAGGACAAACCAGCATCGAGTCATTGGAGTTGCCGTTCATCTGCATTAAAAAAAAAAAAAATCTATCTTTTTCGTTCTTTTTCTTTTCTGTTTCGTTCGTAAAAGCATACTGGACAAATTGCAGATAACATTTTCTATGTTTCAATACGTTGTCTTCTCATTCGATATTTCAACCGGTTGCTGGGAAAATCGTTCTTGTATTGAAAAATTGCATTCTGTATAAATATATTTGAATTAAGTGTAGATAAATCATTGGTAATAAATCATTGATAATAAATTGGTAGAACTAATTTCAAACTATTTTTAGGTGATTTTTTTTTAATTGATGGTTGAATTCACCAATGAATTACTCGTTACTAGCAAATGATCACTTTGATGAAAAGATAAATAATTCATGAGATCCATCAGCTCATAGGATATCAAAGGGCATATCATGTAACTACATACGTTTGCTGACTTTGATAATGAACTTTTTTAATTCTACTTCAATTTTCAATTTTACCAATTAGGGACACGAGATATTATTTATGCACCTAAGATGATTTCAAGTTTTTGACTCTGATGGCTCAAATAATGACCGTTTTTTGACGGCTAGTCAGTATTTGTAGTGAATAATAATTTTCGCCTGACGATTAAAGTTTTTATCACCAGTAAATCTTACAGGATTGTTTCGGAATGCAGATACAAAAAATTACGATTTACATTTACAGATGACAAAATTTTCTCAAACAGTTATTCACTGGTGTATTAATCCAACAATTAAACAAGATAATAAACTAAGTAATCCAAACCGTTTGATTGTGGGACGAGATTGTGCAAACGCTCGCTGATTCGTTCGGTCGATTATTCTCAAATTCGGCGAATCTCTGAAATAGCTCGGGAAACCAAAGCATCAGTGCGTAGTAGGACGAGGCGATGCAGTACATGAGGCCACAAACGATGAATGTGCTACGGAAATGAGGTGGTCTACAGAGTTTTATTGTTTGGGACAGAAGAGATCCGAGCATTTGGTAGAACGTTTGTTTCTTCGTAATCATCGCAGCTTTAGGAAAATTTCCTAAAGCATTACTGATAATGTTCTCCGGATTGAATATTTTGCCACACGCGATCCCCCTCGCAACGCTCAATCTCCTTCGTAGATTATCGTGACCGCTTTTTCCCAAATTGTCCTAATCACGATTGAAAAAAATATCAAAGACAGGAAAAGATAAAAACACCGATTCAAATAAGATCGAAGAGGCCTTTTGGCCAAGATTGAGTAATTCGGTGCAGCATTAATCGTAGGTTTAAATGAGCATTGCTCACTGTGTTAAAAATTATCATCCCTCCACCTCAAAATTTTAAACACAATTTTCTTAGAGATGAGTGGATGAAAATCAATAAATCTTTTGTAATCAATGCACCATTATGGCACGCATATCCTGTAAAAGATTCAATGAATTTCCTTCGGTCATTTTTGAGAAAAATGAGATGCAAAAATTTGAGGTTATAATGCAGAACGACACCAGCTGTTAAAGGTCGGCCATTTAAAGCTGCTGTCAGTGTGAACTTATATACGCTAACTCAGCATATTTTCGGATCAGATAATCAGCGTTACCGAGCGGTCAACAAGAGTATAAACTGGCAGGATTAGATTTTCTTTAAACTCGCCGATTGGTCAGTGTAAATAGCTGGCGTTACCGGAAATAGCTGATTTCTAAGTTTTATTTGAGAGTTTGCCGTTTGTGCAATGGCGTCTCCGGTCTCATTGTTAGTTCGATTTATGCCCCTTCGTATTAATATTAAAACACGTGATTTTTTTTTACACTTAACAAACAGGCAAACACTTTTTTTTCGAACAAACTCGTAACTTATTTGCTTTAGAATTGGCGATTATCTGATTTCCTTAAAAAACTCACGAGATAATCGTCGAAGGTACCTCCGGTGTTTTGATTGTACATCATCTCCAGTGCACTTGCCAGTTTTTTGTCCTGTTTGGTCTCTGCGAGATATTTCGGTGTCTCAGGAAATGTCAGTAGACAAAAACCAATGAGAATCGATGGTACAGCGCAAACGACGATGAATAAATTCCACGAACGAAATATTAATAACTTGTCCGTTACATAGGCATATTCAAGGGGTATGACAATCCATGCGATAACTGAAAATTATAACAGATTAAATATCGGATTTTTGTTCAATATTGAAAATAAACGTGACGATTTTTTTTGCATTTCACGTAAAGTCAGTCACTTTTTCAAAAAATTTCTCCGATTCTTCTGACAATTTACGAGCTTATAGCAGTACCCGGAAGTACTTATTCAGAAGTTTGCCCATTTTTAAATCGATCCATGTTTTATTTGCATTTTTGTTTTTTTTTTTTTGTAACTTCAAACGCGCCAAAGTCGCACAAAAAATGATTGAATGAAAGAGAATGTTTAATTCATAATATGTAAATGGGATTTCTTACGTGGCAGAATTATCAGTCCTATTGTCCACGCCATTTCCATCCAGCATAGAACTTTTTCCCGATTTTTGGTGCATTGAAATTCGCCGAGATACGTAAAGACGAGGATGCTTTGTCCGCTCATTCTGCATGTATCGTAATGATAAATTTTTTTCAAGATTTTTTTTTCCATCGCTTCAATCTCAACTAAGTGACGAGAATGAGTTTAAAAAAAAATATATTCATGACATACTCACGCCCAGCCACTGAAAAATTTTAGAAGCAAAAAGAGCCAAAAAGTCGTCACGAGAGATGAAATTATCTCCAGAATTGCGTAAGCAAACAGAGCCAACAAGAGTGCAAATTTTCTACCCTGAATGTCCGCGAAACAACCCCAAAAGTACGAAGCAGCAAGCATACCTTTTGGATCAATAAACAAATCGACATTTATACAAAAAAAAAAACCTCCCAGTGGAATGAAGTTGTTGATAATAATAATAATAATAATAATAAGAATAATAATAATAAAAAAAATGAAAGTAAAAAAATTCACCTATTGGAGAATAAATGAAAAAATTAACTGACCAAGTATGGGCGTGGCGCTAATTTGTCCTTTGTTCAGTGTACTAAGTCGAAGATCGCAAGCTGCTGATGGAAGTATAAAGCCCACACTACCGATGCTTAACCCCGTATTCATGTAAATTAGACCACAGATTATCGTGACCTTTATCGTAAATTTCCCAAATCCTGTGTTCAATGTTGAAAAAAAAAAAAAAAAAATTACTTTTAAAAATTAGTATAAAAAACGATAATAATAAATCAATGTTCACGAGTTCAAATATACCCGCTCCGTCGACTGCATTGTCAGCGTCAAACTCATCGATTTTTGGTGAAATTTCTGCCGTCGATACTGCCGATAGGATATTTGAATGAAAAATAAAAAATTATTCCTTGAGTAATCCCAGCAAAATGAGAATCCATGTTTTTTTTTAAATCCCGAAAACTCACCCATTGTTTCGTAATTATCAGAATTATTTAATTATAATGCCAGAGCGAAATTTTGATAGATTAAAATTTTTTGAACGTATATAAAAAATGTCGGCCACAATGAAGTATCAAACGGTTAATGATACCAATTTCACTGGCTGAAATAGCAGTATTTCCATCATATATATTTCTCTCCTTACCCAGTCCCCTCCAGTGCCTCATATTTTCGATTTACCCCTACTACAGTTTGCTCTCTATCTGTAATAAAAAAATCTTAATACGAATTCGATTTATAAAACTAGTTGTGGTCGGTGAAAATTGATTGAAATGTTATTATGATCCAAGCCAGAATTTATAATTATTAATGAAAAATTGTAATATAATTTAGCAATAGTAAAATCGAGAGTAAACTGCAAAATTTGCTAGTCTTATTAAGATTTTTTTACGACATAATGACAATGTCTGTTAAAATTTGTACATTTTTTATCAAACGAATTGAGAATAAATTAAGAATTTTATTGAAATTTTTAATTTTTTCGAAATAAATTAATTGACGTGACAATAATTTTTATTATATTCTTGAGTGTCAGTTTAATTTTTATCGATTTCCATAAAGGCATTGCTATGATTTCGTGCACTACGAAACGTACACGAGAAATGCTCGAAATTTTTCTCCCATCATTTTTTTGTTACAGTTCGTTGTTGTTTTTTTTTGTTTTGTAAAAGGTTTTCTACTTGTCTGACTCGATGCGTAGAACTGTCTACGATAAACAATGAAAAAAAAAGCCTGTAGTATATTGGAGCAGAGAGTAGATTAATAGTGACCAAATAGTTGGAGCTCTTTATCGAAACATCCTCGAATTATAATTTCACAGCAACAGCGATATAAGTATGCGAAAAAATGAACTCCACAGAGTCAAATTTAATTACTGTCGAGTTTATACAGCTCACGTTTCCCTATTATAGGAGCAGCTCGCAAATAAATAAAAAATCCATTCCAAATAACTTGCCTACGAATTAGGAATAATTATTTTATATTCTCCATGGTAGAATTATTCAGAATTATTGATAAAAGTCGTAATGATTTTTCAAACAATTTTTCACGATTATTTCATAGGAAAAAATAAGACTTGAAACGATTTTTCATTGAAAATACTCAAAAGATCTCACACGTTCAAGATATTTTTAAAGAACGAGTTGAATTACACGTTTTTCTTTTTTGTTGAAATATTGATATGGAAATGTGAAGAGTACCGTTGGCAAGCAGAGTGTACAAAAAATATTTCAGCTATATAGAAAAGTCAACAAACGAGATAGTGTGGTGTAACAAGAATGGAAATGGAGAACTGAGTCTCGATAATTTTATTCTTCATTTGGTAATGGTGAGAAATAATAAAATGAAAATTTTATTGTGTGACTCCCAAACTGCTATCGAATACACGTGTAAATTTGGAAAAAATAATTGTGATTATACATAATATGGAGATAAATATATTTATTCTAAGTATATCCAATATACTGTACAGAATATTGGTTTGAGCACAATTTACTGCCAACTAAGTTAATGTCATTCGATAATAATATTAATAATATTCTTGAATAAAATTCAAGCCAAGTGTGAGTCGCCACTTTTATATTTTTGATCGCTAATGTTTTGGGCTGTCAATTTCCGACGAATTTTTCATGATAACGCGAAAAGACTTTCAGACAAACGAGAGAAAACAAGAGTAGTAATAAATTACTACTTATCTTCTGGTACACCGGAAGTCATTTATTTCCATCACTGTTTGAAGTAAAAAAATTCATAACAATTTTTGGGTAGGAACAAAAGATACACGTCTACTCGTCTCGACGTTGCAGAAAATTAACAAAAAATGTCCGCACGTATTTTTTGCGAAAAAACTTTTCAAAATCATGAGTAGAATGGTAGGTTTTTTTTTTTGGTAAATTTGCATAGAGAGTGAATTGTTTTTGACAAAAAAAGAAAAATTGGCTTCTGAATTCTCAATCATTTTAATATCTTGAAAATTTATTAAACGTCAGAAAAATACGTTTCGATCAAGTCGATTGTGCGTGCTTGCTTGCTTTCATGCGTGAGTGTGAGTGTGTGCGAGTCCTCACGTCCACGCACTTGTGTGCCTGTGTTTGCTTAGACTAAAAAATATCAATCTGCCATAACTTCAGAATGGCTTGACTGATCGAGCTGAAATTTTATAGCTTACGTAATTTTCGAGTTGTTCGAGACAAATTTATTTCACACCAATAAGCTATTACCAAACCCTGTTTGCAATTAAACCGGAAAATAATCGGTCGTATCGTTCAAATTTTATAAAATTCTAATTCTTTAAAGAGAATGTGAAAATGTACAAAATGAGAAAATTAACGGTAATCACTTGCATTGACCTCGCGATTATTGCTATGAAACTCTTTCCATAACTAGTCAGTCATTTGACGATGTTTTTTTTTGTTTATCACAATTGGCGAAAATTGATCAAAGGATTTTGATTTCAGGAAATATCGAATCGTTTGAAAAATTGACAGCAATTATGAAATTGAGGTAAATCTTGTTTCAATTCCTTGAAATGAGGAGAAAAACAGCTGTGAGCTAAAACTTGCACCTGGCATCTTCATAATTTTTCCCTACTTACAAATTTCCGTCTGTGAAAAAGTTAACATTGAAAATGATCATAGAGAGTTCTTGGAGAATTGTGGGGAAAGTAATAAGGAAGCAATGTTCAAATTTTCAGTCTCACCATTTGTTTTTTCTGCAGAATGAAATATAATATTATATATATATATATATATAATATTAATTATAATATATATTATAATTATAATTAATTAAGAAATGAAGACTTTCAGCAATGGATGTGGATAGTAAAAATAAATCGTAGAGTTCAGCAGAAACAATTTTATTTTTCGTTTGTTCACCATTTTGCTAGCTTAATCAGCTTCCCTGCCTTTTTGATTTGCCAGGAATCAAAAAACTCAGAACCGTTGACACTGTGACGAAAAAAATAAACAAAAATTTAAAATCTTTTAGACAGTACATGAGGAATTGGAGTTTTGAATAATTGATCATGTATTTACAGATTAGTTGAGCAGCGATGATCCCAATCAGGGGAATGCAATGATCGTCTATGAGATAGCCGACCAAAATATTGCTAATAAGCGCACCGAGCCTGCCAAAGAAGAGAGTGAGAGCTGCAGCCAATGCTCTGTAAAACACACAAAACGATTATCCGAACAATGTCTTTATTTTTTAAATTATTTATAAGGCCCAAATTGTGAGTCAACCCCATGAGCTTGAATTGAATCCTCCATTCGAACTTGAGTCTTGATTTACATATAAACTTGAGTGTGAACTTAAATCAAGACTCAAGTTTGAAGTTGAAATCCGAATTATGCTTTAACTTAACCAAACAATGTTTTTTATTTTTTTAATTATCTATAAGGCCCAAATTGTGAGTCAACCCCATGAGCTTGAATTGAATCCTCCATTCGAACTTGAGTCTTGATTTACATATAAACTTGAGTGTGAACTTAAATCAAGACTCAAGTTTGAAGTTGAAATCCGAATTATGCTTTAACTTAGCCAACCAATGTTTTTTGTTTGTTTGATGATCTTTAAGGCCCAAATTGTGAGTCAACCCCATGAGCTTGAATTGAATCCTCCATTCGAACTTGAGTCTTGATTTACATATAAACTTGAGTGTGAACTTAAATCAAGACTCAAGTTTGAAGTTGAAATCCGAATTATGCTTTAACTTAGCCAACCAATGTTTTTTGTTTGTTTGATGATCTTTAAGGCCCAAATTGTGAGTCAACCCCATGAGCTTGAATTGAATCCTCCATTCGAACTTGAGTCTTGATTTACATGTAAACTTGAGTGTGAATTTAAATCAAGACTCAAGTTTGAAGTCGAAATCCGAATTATGCTTTAACTTAGCCAACCAATGTTTTTTGTTTATTTGATGATCTTTAAGACCCAAATTGTGAGTCGACACACGAGCTTAAGCTGAATCCTCCATTTGAACTTGAGTCTTGATTTACATGTAAACTTGAGTGTGAACTTAAATCAAGACTCAAGTTTGAAGTTAAGATCTGATTTACGCTCTAATTTAGGTATCAACTGACGTGTGAACTCGCGTGTGAAATCTAAATAAAAATTTGAGTTCGAAGTTCAAACTTGAGATTATTGAACTTGAGTCCAAGTCCAATGATAAAGCTATCAAGGGTTTTCGACTCGGGCCTGAGCAAATGAGTTAACGAGAAAGAACTTACCGAAGGTTCGTGGGAAAAAGATCGACGACGATACAGAGAATGGTACTCAGGCAGACCGAAGAAAAAGCCTCGAATATGCATGAGAGTACAAGATTCTGAGTGGATGATTTGACGAAGAAGAAACCCAGAGTGACTATCGAGGCTATCGTTGTTGAGACAACTGCAAGCCAACAAATCATAATTAATTCAATCTCAAGGTCAAATATTCACAAAAAGTTCCAGCTTGCATTCGAAAATTTGGGACTTAGGGACAAATTTTAGAATATAAGTTTGATCTGAAATTAGATCACTCGTTGAAAACTTGAATTCAATGTTTTAAATTTACGTTAAAAAAAATTTTGGACTTAGTTTGAATACATCAGTGAATTATCGATTGGACAATATATAAAATATGAATTGGACTTTTACGCGATGAAATAATTTTTTAACAATGCTCTGTAAAATTGGAATTAATTTTAGTTTAATACGCACAAAATTATATGATTTTTTTGCAAATTGTGGAATTTATCGTAGTAAATTTGTGGAAAAATTCGTCATGTACACGTACTCAGATAAAATTTGTATCCCAACTGGTCAACGCAGAGAGGTAAAACGATGCTGACTGGTAGACACGCGAGTCCGAGAATGAGAGTATTTAGATAAACGTCGCTTTGAACTGTTGTTGGATAATCTGGCATCGAGTAATTGGAATTGATCGATATCTGTAAATTAGATAAATTTCAGCCTCCTTTGAGGAACAATCATAGTCGTCAAGTAGGTGTGAAATAAGAAGAAAAAAATTATCACTCTTTTTCTAATGGGCCTGCGGAAGTGGTTTAAGTAGAATGAGTGCATCACGTGTAGTTTTTAAAATTTCAATTATTCCCTCTTAAATGAGGTAAAACACGTACCTAATTAATAGCCTTGTCTGAGCTTTAAAATCAGGAAAAAATAATTCTTTAAATTTAAGACTGATTTTACTTTAAAAATAATCATCATCCTTGAGGAAAGTTTTGAAAGAGAAAAGTCAGAGATAACGAATAAAAAAATTTGTTCAAACCGTCCAGTTGCTTGACGAGATGGTGCAGACACTCGAAGAATCATTTGGTCGAATCTGCTCAAAAGTGGCGAACCTTTGAAATACCTCGGGAAACCAAAGCATGAGAGCGTAATAAGACGAGCTGACGCAGTACATGAGGCCACATGAGATAAACGTGTTTCGAAAATGTGGAGGTTTCCACAATTCTATCGACTGTGCGAAGATCGATCGCAGCATGTTCAAGAACAATTGTCCTTTGGTAATGGTCGATGCTGTGGAATTTTTTTCATTGACTTCCGTCTTTTTGCGACTCGCAATTTCTCTGGCGAGAGTCAGTCTTGTTCGCAAATGATCGTGACCATTTTTCGTTAAATTATCCTAAAGTCAATGAACACAAAAAGCAAACATACAAATTGAACAAATAAAAACCACTGTGAACTTTTTGGACAGTATTGAGTACTTTGGTGCTAATTGCAACACTTTTTATGGTCTGAAATTCACATTACTGACTGGGCTGCAATCATCGTTCTTTCACCTCTAAATTTTGAATGCACTTTTCTCAAAGAAGAGCGAATGAAAATCAAAAAAAATTTTAGAATCGATGCAGAATCGATGCAATCGCATCTTCCATAAAAGTTTTGATGAAATTCCTTCAGTCGACTTTGAGAAAAATTGTAAACACCCCTTGGTGTTGATTTTAACACTCGATTTTTTTTAAACTTAACAAACAGTTCGGTGTCAAATACGTTTTTTTGAAAAAACTCGTGACGTATTTGCTGCAAAATTAAGGATTATCTCTTTTAATGAAATTCCTTCAGTCGTCTTTGAGAAAAATTATAAACACCCCATGGTGTTGATTTTAAAACTCGATTTTTGTTTAAACTTAACAAACAGTTCGGTGCCAAATACGTTTTTTCGAAAAAACTCGTAACGTATTTGCTGCAAAATTAAGGATTATCTCTTTTAATGAAATTCCTTCAGTCGTCTTTGAGAAAAATTATAAACACCCCTTGGTGTTGATTTTAACACTCGATTTTTTATAAACTTAACAAACAGTTCGGTGTCAAATACGTTTTTTTGAAAAAACTCGTAACGTATTTGTTGCAAAATTAAGGATTATCTGTTTTAATGAAATTCCTTCAGTCGTCTTTGAGAAAAATTATAAACACCCCATAGTGTTGATTTTAACACTCGATTTTTTAAAATGTAACAAACAGTTCGGTGTCAAATACGTTTTTTTGAAAAAACTCGTGACGTATTTGCTGCAAAATTAAGGATTATCTCTTTTAATGAAATTTCTTCAGTCGTCTTTGAGAAAAATTATAAACACCCCTTGGTGTTGATTTTAACACTCGATTTTTTTTAAACTTAACAAACAGTTCGGTGTCAAATACGTTTTTTTGAAAAAACTCGTGACGTATTTGCAGCAAAATTGAGGATTATCTGATTTCCTTCAAAAACTCACGAGATAATCGTCGAAGGTACCTCCGGTATTTTGATGGTACATCATCTCCAGTGCACTTGCAAGTTTTTCGTCCTGTTTGGTCTCGGCGAGATATTTCGGTGTCTCGGGAAATGTTAGTAGCCAAAAACCTATGAGAATTGATGGTACAGCGCAAACGACGATGAATAAATTCCACGAATGAAATAGAAACTTGTCCGTTTCGGATCCAATTTTCAGAGGTATAACAATCCATGCCAGAACTGTAAATTATCATAAAATCATCACAATTGGAATTATAATGAAAAATTAGGCAAACATCTCTATTATAAAGCAATAAAATAATTATTATGGGTCATAACCCCCAGTTTCACCATAGCAAAATGAATAGTACAAATACATCGATAGCAAGTGACTATTAAAATAGTTGGCTCTGTTTTTCGGAAAACTTTCAAAATTCACTTTCCCTTGTTCGTAAAAATCAATATATATATTTTTTTCAGACTGGAGAAAATTACTCGAAGCAGTGATAAATTATTTACAAAAAACTTATTTGTATTCTCGAACAATTCCGGCAATTTTTATTTATTTCTTCGTAGCAAATTGAAATAAATAAATATATAAAGGAATAAATTGAAGTAGCCAATATACTAGGAAATGCCTCGAACAATTCCAACAATTTTTATTTATGTCTTCGTAGCAAATTGAAATAAATAAATATATAATGGAATAAATTGAAGTAGCCCATATACTAGACCAATATACATGGAAATAGAGGAGATTCATACTTGGTAAAATAATGAGTCCAATTGTCCAAGCCATTTCCATCCAGCAAAGAATTTTTTCGCGAAATGCATTACTCTGAAATTCACCAAGAAACGTGAAGCCAATAGCGGTTTGTCCATTAATTCTGAAAAAATAATTGATGCAAAAATTTTACGTGTGCATAAATAATTGCATACATAAGAGTGTTCGCGACGTTTGTCGTTTGCCGCTTAATTAACATTTTATCGTGGCGCCAGAGCGTGACTATTACTCACACGCAGCCACTGAGAAACTTGAGGAGCAGGAAATGCCAGGAAGTCGTGACGAGCGAAGATATGACTTCAATTATTGCATACCCGAAAAGAGCATACAAGAGCGCCATTTTTCGTCCTTGAACGTCCGCGAAACAACCCCAAAAATATGAGCCAGCGACCATCCCTTTCGTGGGGAAGAAAAAAAAATTGCATCGATCGACACAGATTCGAATACGTTCGAGTCAAATATGAAATTTAAATATACTTTTTTTTTTAAATTGACTGACCTAGTATCGGAAAGGCACTAATTTCCCCTTTATCCAGGGTACTCAGTTCAAGATCATAAGCTGCTGATGGAAGTATAAAACCCACGCTACCGATACTCACCCCCGTATTCATGTAAATCAATCCACCGAGAATTACAGTTTTTATGTTGAATTTTCCAAATCCTAAATTCAATCATAAGCCCTTAATAAATCATTGCAATATCAAACACTACTTAGGAAAGAGTTGGTATATTAATTAGAAATTTCAATTTAATTTCTCGTACTGAATTTTTCCCCTATTAATTTTTTCCTACGTTAATCAAATTTATACTTTTAGCTTTTTGAGACAAATAAATTTCTCCTGAATGTAAAATAAACTTGGGGCTCAAAAAAATATTGGCTCAGTAGGCTCTAATATCAATCAAACGAACCATCGTTTCATCTACTTAGGATCAATTTTTTTCTTACGAGAGTGTAACGTCAAAATATTTTCAAATTTACACCAATTCCTTTGATAATAATAAAATAATTAAAATAACGATAATAAAAAAATACATCATTGAAAAATTTAATGAAAAAGATTGTAAACAAATTTTTACGAATCTGAACGTACCGGCTTCGGTGACGGCAATTTCAACGTCAACCTCGTCCGTGTTCGTTGCACTCTCCGGCATAGCTACTGTCAATTAATTAATATTAGACAGTAATTATTAATTATTGAAAAATTATAACAACACATTTGTCTAGTATTTTAAAAATAACTAAACCTTTAAACTAAACACAGAAATCTAAATATAATTTTTTCTTCTCAATCCACTTACCCATTGTGTCAAGGATCGTCATGTCAATTTATTAGCATTCGTCGCTATATTAACGACGGATAATATTTGATAATTTTTTTTTTTTAGTTCCTTGACACTTTGTACGTTAAAACTTGATACTGGGACAACTGACGATAGAACCCAAACTAGCAATGAATAAAATTTAAGGAAGCGCACATGACGATTTTTCCTGATGTCTCGGAGATGATTTCCCTCCTATCGTCCATTCTCATCCATATTGGCAGATCTGACGATCGATTACACTCGTGTCCTATCCTCGTAAAGATTTTTCCCACCAGCGTGACTCGATCGATTAACGATCGTCAGACAGGTTACCGGTTAATGCAAGAGATGCATTTTATTGCTAAAGAATTAACATATATCGATTTTTAGATCCGTCATTAATTATATGATGATTTTGATAACTTACTATGAGTTGTACCACTACGTCCTGTCGCACGATGGGACTGATTAGAAATTGCATTGAAGCTTGTCTCACTCATTTTCATTTATTATCATGTAGATGAATTTAAATCATTTATTATATACGTACCAGTAAATCCCTTCTGCGAGAATTTCTAGATTTTCACAAAAATGAAACGAAATGAAAAAAAGGTGCCAATTTGAAGGGCTCTGAGATGGAAGTATTCAGAGTAAATGTAATCAGTCAGTCAACCCTGTGACGAAAAAAAAATAAAACAATTCTGTTTATTATAAATTTGCTTCAACCAGGAAGGAATATTTAGTGTCGTTCGAAAGTATTTATTTACTGGATACCTAAATCTATTCTAAATACATTAGATGTCACTTTTAATTACTACGTTGTAAAAAATTGCCTGTTATCCTGAATAAGTAAATTAAGCTTAATAAATAATAATAAATATTCGACTGTTTTAAAAAAATCCTACAAGTCACCAAAATGTTCTATACAGAATTTTATTACGTTGAGAATACTATAAAAGTAAATTTACATTTTTTTTTTAGTATTTAAAGAAAGTTTATACATTTACTTTTTTTTTTTTAGTATTTAAAGAAAGTTTATACATTTACTTTTTTTTAGTATTTAAAGAAAGTTTATACATTTACTTTTTTTTAGTATTTAAAGAAAGTTTATACATTTACTTTTTTTTTTAGTATTTAAAGAAAGTTTATACATTTACTTTTTTTTTTTAGTATTTAAAGAAAGTTTATACATTTACTTTTTTTTAGTATTTAAAAAAAATTTATACATTATGTTTATATATTTTGAACTGCAGCTCTATAGCTTATCGCATAAAATTGACTCGAGTATACTCGAGTATACATATATTGTCGACTGATGCGCAATTAATTACCGGTTCTTACGATAATTCGTAGCCAGTTTGTAACATACGGAGAAACGAGAAAATCGACGCGGCCTTCGATTACCTTGAGAGTACACGCACTCGATCACTACAAATCTTCGTTTCTCACTGAAGAATCTTCGATGAGTACCACGTGAGCTCTAAGTTTTTTCTCCCATCAGGAATCAGTTTCGAGGAAGAACGAGACACGTTGCAGAAATTATAAACATTTTAATGTTCAATTAGTGATAATCAATTCTCCAGAATGATGCTCATGATTGAGTGATTGAATAACCAAAAAAAAAAAAATGATATATTTGTTCGCTATTTGAATTTAATGATCATCAGCTCTGACAGTCTCGATCTCAGTAGAAAATTTTAGTCACCGTTTTCATTCATGTAAAAAAAAAAAAAAAATTGAATTTCATCAGTAAAAAGTAAAATTTAATGAAGAAGAAAAAATCGCTAAATAATGAATTTAACATTTGTTATTTTTTATTCATGCTATTTGAATTGGATGGATTTTATTACTATATGAGAATAATCGGAGGAGCGAATCCTTTCACCTGTAAATATTCTCGATCATAATCAACGATTTTAGTCTTTTTCATAGTTAAATTCAATAACAAAAAAAAAAGATTTTTTTTTTTCGTAAATTAGCATCTTGAGCTTATTTATGTTTCCATCGCATGTAATTCAGTTGGGGCATGTCAGAAATAGATTTTTTTTTTAATGTTACTTTAAGAACAATTTTTTTTGTATTTTCAAATGATATGTTTATACATACATTGATGATGTATTTTATTTGTAGCCTATACAATATATAATATTTTCATATCTACAATAGATTCGTAAATTGACGATTCCATGCTTATAAAACGATGACGTACGTACTAAAATTGAGTTCAATTGTCTAGAATACTCGTGTAAAGTTCACATATGGATAAATAGATAGAAAGAGAGAGAGAGAGAGGAGGTGGGGAGGTGGGATCGGAGAAGAAAAAAAAATCTGATCGATATGGGATCGCTAGATAATTAAATATCGACGTATTAATTATTATTATTATTATTATACTCATTAGGACGATGGAAAGATTAAACACTGATAAATGAACGACACGTTGTTCGCGTGTGCTGATAACAAGTACAAAAAAGATATTAATAACGTCATAAGGAATAAATAGAGACACTAATTCTTATCTCGTTAAATGATAACACACGTTTAATATTTTCTTTAGGCCTTGAGACTTTTTCCTTTTTTTTCTGATTAAAAAAAAAAAAAAAACACTTTTTTTTTCACTACGAAATTGAACGTTTTCCGAGACTTTTTTGTCTAAAGGAACTCTTGAGATCTACAAATTAGTCTCGGTTCGACAATTACGGGCAGATCGCGATTTTATTCTCTTTCTAATCCAAAGTATCTTTTCCTGTCTTTGGGAGGAAGAACGAAAGCAATCCACACACTGAAAAAAAAATTGAGAATGATTCATCACTGCTAGATCAAATTATTTTTTATCGAGCGATCGAGATTCCTTTCTTTTCTCAAGTAATTAAATAAACAATAAGCATCAAGTGAAATGATTTTGTTAGATTTGAATAAATCATTATTTAAATATATTCATTCTCAGTGCTTGAGTAATAGAAATAATTAAAAAATTACATTAAATAAATAAATACTTACTGAAGAGGAAAGCAGCAAAAAGGACAACTGGTACTACACAAGCTAGATCGATGAGGTATCCAAAGATGAGATTGCCAACGAGAGCTCCGAGTCGGCCCATAGTGAGTGATAGTGCAGCGGCCATTACTCTGTTAACGGAGCAAAAAATTATTATCATTATTATTATTATTATTATTATTATTATTGTACGCAAAAAATTCGATGATATTTTTTATTTTAAAAATTATGAAATTATGAATGTATGAATTTACGAAATAATGAAATCACAAATTTTATAAAAGTAACAAATGATAAACTTACCTCAAATTCGTCGGAAACATGTCGACGATAACACAATAAACGAGGGATATTCCGAGCGAGGTGAGAGCCTCGAATATGCATGAGAGTATAAGATTCTGAGTTGCATTGATGACGTAGTAAAAGCCAACTGTTACGCCACCGGAGATAACGAGTGACACAACTGCAATTTTTTTTTTTTAGCGAATTAATGATTAATCAAATGATTAAAAATATATATATATATATAAAAAATAAATCAGGTCTGAATTTACGAAAATTTGATTTTTATCATTTTTACCAAACTTAACTGGCATAAAGTAATTAAAGATTTTTTTTTTTTAATGATTTTGGATAAACTTTAATATTCCATTTTAATTCTTGTAGTAAAAGCCAATTGTTACGCAGCCAACTGTTACGCCACCGGAGATAACGAGTGACACAACTGCATTTTTTTTTTAGCGAATTAATGATTAATCAAATAATTAAATATATATATATATATATAAAAAATAAATCAGGTCTGAATTTACGAAAATTTGATTTTTGTCATTTTTACCAAACGTAACTGGCATAAAGTAATTAAAGATTTTTTTTTTTTTAATGATTTTGGACAAACTTTAATATTCCATTTAAATTCTCGTAATTTTAATTCGAAATGAAGGACTTACTGAGAAAGACTTTGGCACCGACTTTATGAATGAAGACCGGTAGTATAATTGAGCCCGGTATACACGCAAGACCGATGTAAACTGTGTGCAGATAAACCGTATCGGCTATAGTGGTCACACAATCGTTGCTCAACTCCGTCACAGTCGAATTCATCGGTAGCGCCGAGACAATACAGACCGATGTCGATTCACCCGGATGTTCCATCTCGAATTCCTCGAATCTATTTTTTTTCATAAATTTATTCATGTTAGCAAATATTCTAGCAAATATTTGCACAAAAAATCAATTGAAATATTATTAAGTAAATATTGCAAAAAAAAAAAAATCAAATCATATGCATTTTTTTATAATGATTTTTTTAGATAAATAATGAATTATTCAAGTTTTTTCATTCCATGGAACAATTAATGGTGGAAAAAAAAAAATATATATATATGTATATAAATGGTGAGAATATATAATGGTGCATTTCGTACCTGGTAAAAAGTTCAGGAAACCAAACCATGAGGGTGTAATAGCTGCTGGTCAAACCAAATTGTATAGCACACGCGAGTAGGGTATTTCGGAGATAAGGAGGTTTGCACAAAGCTCTCGTGAGTTCCCAAACTTCGCTGCACAATACCTTGAGATCCTTTCTCTTGTGTAGCTTGAGTGATCTCGTACTTTTGTCTTTTGGATTTGGTTTCTCCAGAAGTGACTTTACCTGATAAATGATACGATAAAAATTATCATAATATTTCGAAATGATAATTAAGTCGTAAATGAGAATTGTTTAAATATGAAGTAGTCATGATAAATAAGAAATAATAATAATTGATAAAAATAGTTACCGGTCAATAAATTTAAAAGAAAACACTAATTAAATATTCATTTTTTTTTCAAATTCATAATAATAATATTTTATGATAAATAATAATGTTCAAGTACCGGATAAGTTGAGGGATCCTTTCCAGTATTTTGAGAATAAATCCATTTGAAAACTTCTAGCGCCTCGTCCGTCTCACCGCACTCGAGAAGAAATTTCGGACTCTCGGGAAAGGCAAATAGCCAGAGTGATAACATCAGAGATGGCAGAGCGCAGAGTGCGACAAAGAGATTCCACGATTTGAAATAAAACGTGTCCGATTGATAGGTGACATTAAGCGGTACGATCAGCCAGGCGATAACTGGAAAGAAAAAAAAATCATGTCATACAGCCATTAATTAAAAAGAAGAAAAAACTCAAGAGTTTTGGATTTAAAAAAAAATATATTTTTAAACTATACAGAAATTTATGAAAAATTGGAAAAAACCCAACAGTTTCGAAGTAGACAAAGATACTTTATGTTTTTATTCTCATCCAAAAGTTAGATTAAAAAAAAAAACTTAATCAATAAACTATTGTACATTTTTGTGCAAAAGTTTCATATTGCACCGAAAATATTTCAAGGCCATTGAAGAATCGTTTTTATCAGCCAATTTTCCGCAGGATTATAGGAGAGATTCGACAGTTTCGAATAAGAAGAAAAAATTAAAAAAAAAAAATTATGTCTATGGAGATAAAAGGATCAGATTAATTAAAAAGAAGGAAAAACCCAACTGCCTTGAAGTAGATAAGGAAACTTTATGCGTGCATTCTCATCCAGATGTTGAATTCAATAAAAATAAAAAATAAAAATTGACAAATTTTCTTGTTTTATTTTTTTAAGAGGATTGCCAAATTGCTAAATTTCACGGTAATTGAGGGATCAGTTTCATGAGCGAATTTTTCGAAAGATAAATAATAATCATTATGGCAATAAGTCTCGAGAAGTAAAAATTAGAAAATTGTAATTTTTAATAGAAGAGCAATTTGAGGTAAATCCGAAGAGAAGAAGAAGTAGAAATTGCAATACTTACGGGGCAAGACTATGACGCCGATTGTCCAAAACATTTCCATCCAGCAAAGAATCTTCTCTCGATACTTGGTTGGTTGAAATTCACCGAGATAGGGAAAGCAAATGCCCATTGCGCCGGTAACACTAGCGCCAAACGAGGCAACAAAATGTGCAGGTTTTCATTAATATCGATTTTTCTTTAGCTCAATAATTGATAATAGGAAAAAATCAATTAAAATAATATTTTAACACATCCCAGAATTAATTAAAAAAAAAAAAAAAAAAAAAGATTGATTATGAAAAAATAATATAATGTAATTAGTATTCCATACTTAATGATTATTTTAAGTACATTATTTTTTTACTTTTCTACAATTTTGTAGAATAAAATAATTCTCAATGATTTTTTAAATAAACTTAAAATAAAATAAATTTACTGAAAAGAATTGATGACTCACGCGAATCCATTGAAGAAACGGAATATCAAAAAGACCCAAAAATATTGAACGAAGGACGAGGCAATACCGACAAGTCCGTCAATCAAGAGTGTCGCTATTAGTACGACTTTGCGACCTTTCGTGTCAGCCAGGCACCCCCAGATGTACGAACCGATTACCATCCCTAAAAAAAAAAAAATCAAAATTTCATCATTATAAATTAATATCAATTAAAAAATATATACAAAAAAAATATTATCAAAAATTTTCGATAGTTTTTTTTAGCGTTTTGAGTTATTTCATCGATGCAAAAGTTCTTGGCCAAAGGAAGCCATGCTAGGAATTCTGTAATAGGAAGACTTGTACGGTCTCGTTGACCCATCGTGAGATCCCCGATCCGTATATATGTATATATATATATATACATAGATATAGCCAAGCTCGTAAAAACGCTCAACGAGAGAGAACTACGATCGATTTTCATTCTTTCGCTCTGGGTCATTGAGATTAAGTGCCTAAGTCTACCTAGATACATAAATTATTCAACTAATTTTTTTTTAGTTGAAATAATTTTAAAAAAATTTATATCAATTTTTTTTATAAAAATAATTTTTTAAAATATTTTTTATGTATTTTTAAAATAAATTTATTTTTTCTCCTATCAAATTATTTATCTATAATTATTAGGCAAAATTTATTTCAACAGCAGAGTGGCGCAGTGGAAGCGTGCTGGGCCCATAACCCAGAGGTCCGTGGATCGAAACCACGCTCTGCTAGGGGATGATTGACGACAATCTTTATTTGTTTTTACCATTTTTTTAAACGACGAGAAAAATTTCTATATTTACAATTATAATTCAACAATTTTATTTTCAATAAAAACTTTCATCTACTTTTTTTATATTGCGCAGTTTCACGTAGTATTCTTAGTATTATGTTGATTGCAATAATAATTTATCAAGATGGCCTCGAATTCAATTGATTTACGTCGAAATTAACAACAACAAATTTTCCATACGCTTTTTTTTTCCACAAGAAAAAAATCGAGTTACCGGATCTCACCTAACATCGGAGATGCCGTCAGCCACCCTTTGGAAGTCGAGTCCATTTGTAGATCGCACTGAGCAGCTGGCAATACGAACGATATTATCGTAACACCCATCGCCGTGTCCATGTAGATAAGACCACATACAGCAAGTAGCATATAGTGAAATTTTCCGAAACCTGAGACGAAAAATTAAATATTTCATCGATCAAATTTTGTCGATTTTTTAATTTATTATTATTATTTGTTAATTTTTTAATTCTTTAACTTTGCCAAATTTTGCGCCATTCGTAAGTTTTTTTTTCATATCTCTCCGATTTGTTTTGAGCTTTTTTTTTTATTGCTCTTCATATCGCTTGGAATTTTATTGCTGGGTTCGCGAGTGACAAAAACATTTCGTCATCGCTTATGCACTCGTGGCAGAGAGCATGCACACGCGCTTATAATCAGATTTACAATTACAAATGACTTTGCCAATTTTTCAAATATATTTATATACAATGGATATATTTCGTATTGATTCGTTTCACTCGTTAGTTTATATTTATAATTCACGGCAAGATTATCGAATGCCAGAAAAAAAAAATCATGATTTATCATTCGAATAATCGTAATTTAAAAAAATTATATCGCTGATTTTTTTTTTTTTTGTTTTCTCGAAAATTAGGCAAAAAAATATCACTCACCTGCTACGGTGATTGCATGCTCGAAGTCGGCACTTCCGTCTGCGAGAAAGTCGAGCCCTGAAAATAAAAAAAATAAAAAACGATGAATATTAAAAAATTATTTTCCAGCCATTGAAGAACAAAAATATTATGAAAACAAAAGTATGACTCGTTATAAAAATCGTTAAATTGTCTAATCAATCAATTATATTGATTAAAGAGCTAAATTGAAGAATTCATTAATAAGTTGATAGTTTTTGTTTTAATCAATCAATCGATTGTTTTTTTTTTTTGTATTATTATTAATAATTATCGTATTTGAGACGTGTTGCTCGTACCCATGACTGAGAGCTGTGCACTCGAGGTGGTCCGTGATAGAGGAGTATTTGGTGGACCAGAGAAAATTTTTGGTGCACGTCGTAGATCGTCGTAGTTCCGTCGGCCGGAAAGACAGTGAGGGCAATTTATGCTGTTGCTGGATCCTTCTGGCTGCGATACAACATGAGTGATGTCGGTATCTCGTTTGCGTTCGGTACTTTTGTCTTGACGTGCAAATAATTATTCCCTCACTCATTTGCGAAAACGTGAGATGAGGTCTTGGATATCTCTAATCTTCTCGTGACTTTATATATATATATATATATATATCACTCTCAAAACAACACGTGCATTTATATAATTTTTCTTCATACGTATAAAACAAAAAATTTATTCCCACAAAAATTATTATCCATTGATCTTTTTTATTTTTCAAATTTCTCTGTTCGTAAAAAAAAATTCACACGCGTAACGTTTATTATGTAAATTTATGTATTTTTTTTTCTTGGTTCTTTAAATTCGATCCTCGCGACAAGAGATCACTTGACTTTATCTCACGGCACAAAAATAATTCGGAAGCGGAATGCGTTGACTTTTATACCTTTGTGATAAGGCCCAGATCGTCCAGTCTTCGTGCTTCACCCCATTAAATACGATAAGATAAATTATATATATTGTTTTTTTTTTTTTTTTTTTTTGGCCATTCAGAGACTTGCTTGCTTATCCCTAAGTCTGCCACTTAGTCTCCTCTCTTTAATCTTAACTTGCTTATATACGTATGTATAAAATTTCTAGTTATATTTATGCATACAAATATATGCACGTTCAGGGGACAACGGGGCAATATGAAACAACTCAATTCCTTATTCTCTAATATTTACGAATATTAGAGAATCAAAGTACGAACAAATTATGTTTATATTTGATAAAAAAAAAATGCAATTTGATTGTGCTAATAGTAAAAACCCAAGGAACAAACTCACGCTACTTGGATCGCTATAATTTCATTTTTATAATATTGTTGAAATATTTCAAACATTTTGGCAAAATTTTTTCAAAATGTTCATTGCTGGAGTGTTTGAAATTGAACGAATATACAGAAAAAGAAAAAAACTATTTATGTATAATTGAAATATTAATAATTATTTATTCCTGCATGCAAGGTCAATTTATTACTAAATTACTAGAGTTTCCAAGTTTACCCTGAAAATTTTCGTGATCATCATAATTTAAATTATGATTTTCCATTTTTTTATAATGAAAAAAAAAAAAGATTTTTTCATGAACATTACAAATTATTACGTGG
Organism: Dyspetes luteomarginatus; assembly: GCA_963669185.1. Taxonomy (NCBI): domain Eukaryota; kingdom Metazoa; phylum Arthropoda; class Insecta; order Hymenoptera; family Ichneumonidae; genus Dyspetes; species Dyspetes luteomarginatus. The sequence goes on from OY769906.1 coordinate 4,769,696, forward strand.
ATATATTTAAACAAGACATGATAAAATTTTCGATTTCGCTACGACATTTGCAAGAAATGCACTCAGTTATTAGAAAATAAGAAATAATTTTTTTAGCGTTCCACGTTATAGCGATTTTGTCCATAAATAAAATCCTTAATTTTAACGAATATCATCGATCTTAATAACAATGCCTGTTAATCATTTTAAGTTTTTTTTCAATAGTCTTTTACCACTTGCGCCCGAAATGACTCGATTTTTCATAGTCATCTCGAACTGCATTAATTCCCATCTGATGTAAAAGTTGTTTTTCACTGATGCTGTCACGAGAAAGAGACGTCAGTGTACAAAATCCCGCGAGACACGACTGCAACTCCATAAATCATAGAAAATCTCGTGCAATTAATGTACGTACTATATAACATGTGACGTCGTTTAAAACGTGACTTTATATCTTGACTACCTGTGTCTATATCATCTGCTCGTATATATATATATATATATATATATACGAGCATAGATATATCTATGTATATGAAACAAATGACGCGTTTACGAGCAAGATAACGAAAAATATATTTATTTTAATTTTAATATAGAGAATTATAATTCTGGTGAAATTAATAAAAGAGTTTTTTTTTTATTGTCAAAGAAAACGTACGAGCTGCAAAATATTACTAAAGTGATTGGAAAAGCTGATATTTAACAAATTCCATGAAAAAATGAATTTTCTATAAATATTTCTAATGACGCAGCATTATCCAAGAAAAATATATTTTTTTTTTCGTTTCAAGTCACTTTGTAAACGTTATGGGTGTGGCGATGAGTTTGATCGAGATAAAAATTTCAATCACCGAATAGTTGGTGAAGTGTGAAAAAACACGAGGTGTCTCGCGACCACAAGAACCTGCCATATAGTAAATCATGTGTAGTAAATGTTTAAAATGTGTAAATGTGTAGTAAAAAAAAGAAAAAAAAAACCCAAGCACCCGAAAGTCTCGCGTTATCTCTGCAATCGTATAGAATGCCTGTTATGCTGTTTATCAACGATTTTCCTATAAGATCAATCTCATATCACTCGGTTTATGCGTATACATATATATATAAATTCGTCGACCCTGTAAATCTCCAAAGGTGTCGGGTTTCTTTCCACTAGCATCTTCTTTGTCTATCGATATATTGTGCAATGTCAAAATTCTAAAAAAAATAAACTCGTTAAAATAGTGGAAAACAGTGGAAAGATATGAGGGAACGTATATATATATACATATATATATATATAATATGATATACGATTATATATGAATGAATCAAGCAGATATATTGGTCGAGGCGACGCGATTGGTACGACATGATATGCTGGATGCATCAAAACATTTGTTCTGTTCGATGACGCGATAAATTGCGCAACATGTTTATGCGCTTATATCTATATTGGGGTCGATAACGCCTTAACCTTTCATATTGTCAAAATCACTGCGTTGTTTTTTCTTCTTATCACGTCATGAAATCATGAGTGATTTTCTTGTCCGGCGTGGGATAAATACGGTCATTCACTCTGAGCCAGGATAACGATATTAATTATTTAAGTATTATTTTTTAAATACATGAAAAAAAAACAAAAAACATTGTAAAAGTAACGAAATGATCCACAAAAGCGTTTTAAGGTAAATAAAGATAAGCTGAATAAAGATAATAAAATAAATAAATAAATATGGTTTTTGTTAAATTTTATGGGCTAATTGATTGTATTAAATTATATAAGACGTGTTCTTTATGCACAATTTAATTAATGGCCTATTATTTTGCAAATATATCCAGTGATTCGTGCCAACTTCCGGATAGGCACATTTTCGTTCAGTTTTTTCAAAGAATAATTTTTCTTTCAGCAGCTTTTTTTAATTGCTCTTCTCTATTGATCCAAAAAATATATTTTTTGATTCCTGTTTTCTAAAAAAAAAAAAATTACGCATAATAAAACCAACTTATCATAAAATTAAAAAAAATCATCAGAACACGTAACATCGAAAATTAGTAGAGCATCTTTCGATTGAAATAAAAAACGAGTCTGATTAAATAAAAATTGAAGCAACATTCTTTTGAAAAAAAAACTGTTCTAAAACACTTGTTCAGAAATTGGCCATAAAATAGTTTACCTATTTAACAATAAATTACTGTTATAGTTGTAAAAAGAATGTGAAAGATGTATGAACTTTTTAAAATTCTATTTGAATTTATGATATTTTGATATACGTTTTAATCGTATGATTTTGAAACATTTATTCAAATTTGGCAAGGAAAATAAGTATCGGTAAAAAGTAAAAGTTTTCAATGGAATAAAAATGATGATGATGACGAATTTGCCACGATTAAAATTGATTATTATCGTTGGTTCACATTGTTGAGCGAAGGTATGATTAAGTTTCCTTTATATACATATACGCCAATAAATTACTGTTACAGTTGTACAAAGAATGTGAAAATTTTATGAGAGTATGATTTTGAAACATTTATTAAAATATGGCAAGGAAAATAAGTATCGGTAAAAAGCAAAAGTTTTCAATGGAATAAAAATGATGATGATGACGAATTTGCCGCGATTAAAATTGATTATTATCATTGGTTCACATTGTTGAGCGAAGGTATGACTAAGTTTCCTTTATATACATATACGTGGAATTAATTTTCGAAGCGATGTCCGATAGTGATCGGTTCAAGGAGCGATGTTATAAATCGGCATTTCGATAACATACTAGACACGATCTCGTAGAACGATAGTATCGTCATCCCTCGCGCTCATGCCCGATAAAAAATATAAATTGATAAAAAATGATAATAATCATAAACGATTTTCACGATTTTCCCTTAAAATCGATCATGCCATAATAGACTAAAATAACCTTTGCTTCTAATTATTTTCATCCGAATGTTATTGTTTAAAAAATAATTTAAAAAAATAATAAAAACGAAAAAAAAATTAAACACGTGACAAGCCAAGTGTCCAATCGCGGACGTTTCATTTTTTGACCCTCTGCCAGAACAGCCGAAACTGTGTCGAGAGTTTGGACGATGCGTGTAGCGCACACGAATGTTACGGATTGTTTGTCAGCCCTCAGGTGGAATAAACTGGACGTAACCGGATTCACGTTTTATTACATACGTAGATTTCGTAAGTTTTCTCGAAAATTCCTCGTCCTCTTCTTATCACGTGGCCAAAAGGGGAAAAAAAAATCTTTGATCAAAATCAATCTATAACAGGTACATTGTCGAAGATCCGCGGTTGGACGGAGGAAAAAATAGACAAATTTACTTGTAAATTTAAATCGAGAAAAATGGATTTTTAATTCAAATATTTATAATAATTAATTTTTACTTATTTTTTAAATGAATTTTATTATTTTCAAAGTAATGCCTAAATTTAGTGCAGAGATTCTAATGAAAAAACGTAATGATTTAATTAACTAAATCTGTAATAATAATGAGTTTTAAAAACCTATTTTTTTTTGCTATGAAAAATAGTCGATTTTTTATCGATATTTTTCTCCCTACTCGTGGTCAGCTTAGTACATGCCCATAATTATTACAAGCGTGTCAATATCAGTATGACTCAATTTCTCCACTGGACCTTCGTCTGATGAATAGCTCGTATGAATAATCAAAAAATTGTCATCTTTCGAAAATTCGATGGTCATCGAAAGTAAATCTTATAAAAATCGAGGTTGTCGAAAATGTGATAATTGTTCAATCAGTGATTATAATTCTAGAGAAATATTTTTTTTTTTAAATATGAAAACGAATAAAATCATCGAAACGTCAATGACTTGTGGTGAACTTGAAATACTCGATAACGAGTATGCACTCGAGGTTTGTACACAAAAAAGATCAATAAATTCATGTTCTTTTTGTCGTCCAACGCAACGACCATATTCTATTTATCTATTGAACGTATGTGCCTTATCACCATATGGTCGAGTTATGCGGTAATTATTTTTAAGCATTGCATTTTTCTAACCTTTCCCCTCAATTCTAATTTAAAACAAATTTGAAGCTGCGTTTAACGATAATATATGATTATTAATACTTAAGAAAAAAAAAAAAGCATTTTACGTACATAACAAATGTTCGCAAAAAACATAAATTAAAATAATATATATTTTTTTTAAAGAGTTAATTTTTTTTTTCTTCAAATATAAAATAGTAATTGTACGTACTGTGAGTACGCATGTAGATACAATTAATGCAATCTCGATGAGATGATGTTCCGTCGATGCGATCTGGGGACGACCGAAACGCAGCTCAAGTTTGAAAACACTCGCGCTATCATCACCGATTAAACGTCTCGTTCGTGCTTTAACAAGATTCAAATCGTAATGAATGTGAGAAAAATAATTTTTATTTTTTTGAATCTCAAATTTCTCTTTGTCTTTTTTTTACAATAATTTCAACGCATTAGGGCGATTTTTTTATATTTTTTTTGTTATTATATATTTATTTTTATTTTTATTATCTCGCGACGGGGACTTTTGTAGGGTCGTTTATTTCCGCTAAATCCTCGTCTGTGTATAAACGTATCGCGAATATGGGACAATGACAGGAAATTAGGCTGCGACAGACGCGTCCGAGGTCCACTAGCGTGCCTTAATTAGAACGCGCGCCGTACCAAGGGTAAGAAGAACTATTATTGGTCCACCTGACACCGAGAATCGCCAACTCTCCAACTCTCGTCACTGCTGATGCCTATAGATATATATGGCCAAATACTAAGAAGCTACATACAACTATTCATATACTTAAAAGAGAGAGAGAGAGAGAGAGGCATATGAATACGTCGCAAAATATATGTACATTATGCAATGAGTAAATATTATTGACTGGTTTTTCGTGACCTGAGTGCTTCGTGTGACCTCGCTTTTTAAGGCTCTCTGAGTGTTCATCAGTGAGTATGAGTGCTGCTAATGTATTCAAATAAGTTTGAGTGCTAAGATCCTGTATGGGCGAATGTGATTATAATACGCAATTATTTATAATTGAGAAAAGTATCGATAATACTGTTACTGAGCTACTGTTACTGAGCTACTGTTACTGAGCTGCTGTTACTGAGCTGCTGTTACTGAGCTACTGTTACTGAGCTACTGTTACTGAGCTACTGTTACTGAGCTACTGTTACTGAGCTGCTGTTACTGAGCTACTGTTACTGAGCTACTGTTACTGAGCTACTGTTACTGAGCTACTATTACTGAGCTGCTGTTACTGAGCTGCTGTTGCTGAGCTGCTGTTACTGAGCTACTGTTACTGAGCTACTGTTACTGAGCTACTGTTACTGAGCAACTGTTACTGAGCTACTGTTACTGAGCTACTATTACTGAGCTACTGGTACTGAGCTACTGTTACTGAGCTGCTGTTACTGAGCTGCTGTTACTGAGCTGCTGTTACTGAGCTGCTGTTGCTGAGCTGCTGTTACTGAGTTGTTGTTACTGAGCTGCTGTTGCTGAGCTACTGTTACTGAGCTACTGTTACTGAGCTACTGTTACTGAGCAACTGTTACTGAGCAACTGTTACTGAGCTACTGTTACTGAGCTACTGTTACTGAGCTACTGTTACTGAGCTACTGTTACTGAGCTACTGTTACTGAGCTACTATTACTGAGCTACTATTACTGAGCTACTATTACTGAGCTGCTGTTACTGAGCTACTATTACTGAGCTGCTGTTACTGAGCTGCTGTTACTGAGTTGTTGTTACTGAGCTGCTGTTACTGAGTTGTTGTTACTGAGCTGCTGTTACTGAGCTACTGTTACTGAGCTACTATTACTGAGCTGCTGTTACTGAGCTGCTGTTCCTGAGCTGCTGTTACTGAGTTGTTGTTACTGAGCTGCTGTTACTGAGCTACTGTTACTGAGCTACTATTACTGAGCTGCTGTTACTGAGCTGCTGTTCCTGAGCTGCTGTTACTGAGTTGTTGTTACTGAGCTGCTGTTACTGAGCTACTGTTACTGAGCTACTGTTACTGAGCAACTGTTACTGAGTTACTGTTACTGAGCTACTTCATTGTTCCGTCACAATTTTTTCACACATTCACCAATATTTCAAAAGAGAAAATAATATTATTACCAAATTCGAAATAGAAACGCTAATGTAATTGTTAAAGACATTTCGTTTTATTGATACAAAATTATATTATATATTAATTGATATTGTATGACAAATTAAAGATAAAACAAAATAAAATTATTATTTCTGGAATGATTTTTTTTTCGTTTTTTTTTATGTAAACGAGTATATTTGTCGATATTGGTGCTATCAATGGGTCAATAAATTTAATTTAGTGGCTGGTGCTTCACGCGGTCCAATAAACGATCAAAATACCTTTTGATCGTGTGCACAATACTTATAAATGTAAACGGATATAATTTTTTCGTGCAAAAATCAAATTCTAATGCAATATTGTTAAAAGTTTAATGTTTAAAAATGTCAAGGGTACCGGTGAGACGCACGGTTTGTATGACCAGTGACCCTGTTTCGTGACGAGTGAAGTGTACCAAACGAGAGATTCTCTTGTCATCAAAGATTTACTGTTGTATCTCTGGCAGACGAGACACAAACGAAAACTGAATTTATCCGTCATTTCTCTCTCTCTCTCTCTCTCTTTCTCACAGCCAGACTCATTTGGCTACTGTCACTGCTGCAGCTTGGTCTTTCGTGGGATAAATAGACTCAGCACTCCACTAACTGAAAACAAAATACGATATAATAATAAATTGCAAAAACAAAATATTTAATTGTTTAATTTTTTTTAACTTTTGAATATAAATAAAAAAAATTATCGATATTTTTGGGCACTCTAAAAAATGTTTCTTGTAATTTAAGACTAAATATAATTCAAAGTATACTGACGAAAGAGTTGACCGGCTATGATCGAGATTAAAGGTACGCAGTAGTCATCGATGAGATATCCAAAGAGACCATTGCCCGCGAAGCATCCAATACGTCCGATAAACGTTGAGAAAGCAGCAGCCATGACCCTATAAAATTGTCAATTCGACGCAATCATATATTTGTCTGTGGCGTATGTGCATTTTATGACTCGATAGCTCAATGCCATAATAATGTATCGATTGTGTGTAATCATAATTTATACGCCCTTATAGATTTAGATCATCGCCCGACTTTATACACTTCCTATATATATATATATAGTATTTTATTGTCACATGTGACACGATAGTAGTGACACTCACGATGACTCTAGATGTATGTTACGTCGTGTAGGTATACGAAGATATTAAACATGAGAGATTATTATCTGGATCGTTGATCATTTTTATCGTTTTTTTTTTTTTTTTTCGTTAACTCAAGTACTATATCAGCGTGCAAATTATTTATATACTATATTAATATACATATATATATATATATATTTATATATATATATATATATATATAAGTGGATATGAATTTATTATTATCGATATCTGTTATCGATACAAATTGGAGAGTCCAACGTGCTCGATATGTATTTTTATCCCGAAATGTATGACGCGAATGACGTTAAATCGATAGGTAATATTTATTAATTTACCGTTTATTGTGCCGATTATATATGATCGATTATTTTGTCCAGAAGTTGCCAGATTAATAGTACAAGGGTCACTTGAGAAATTATATTATTGATTATTGATTTTTTACTATTTTTATTTTCTGTAATTTTAATGATATCGTTTATTTTTTTTTCGGAATTTTCGAAACATAAAAAAAAATTTTAATAAAATTTCCGAGGCTCCAAGTCTCTGGCGAATGATGTTTTCGGGGGATAACAAATGAGACAAATGAGGCATTGTGGCATGCCATCGGTCACAAATCAATCGACAATTATACACGAGAATGATAACGCGATAAGTTGCCAAAAATAGACGAGGCTTTTGTAGAGAACGAAGTATATTCGATCGTAATCATGGAGAGTTCTCGTGACGCACTCGATCATTACCATATGTTTTATATATATATATATGAATAATATTTACTTCCTAAAAATAGAATATTACATATCTCTTACTAGAAAATTGTAACTTGTGGCGATCTAATCGAATGAGATATGGAAATTTTATGTTTCATTTTTTTAACTAATTATAGTAGATTTAAGATTGTAATTAGTAAAAAAAAAAAAAAAACGCGAGAAATATTGGTTTACTTCATTTGAATAATTTTATTTCAATCAATCAAAGTAACGATTTAAATTAAAGATAATTGCATGTAAACGAAAATTTCTTTAATCGTGTAGAAAATTGCTAATTTTTGCCTCATTAATTTCGTTTACCTACTCAAAACCAAAATTTTACTCGAGGTAAATTAAGCGATTGTACTTACCGAAGATTTGTGGGATAAAGCTCAATGAGCATGCAAAGTACGGCAGTGACACAGATCGAGGCGATTGCCTCGAAGATACAGGCAAGTATCAGATTCTCGACCGATGATGAAACGAAAAAAAGGCCAAAGGTCACAGCTGAACAGATAAATGAGCCCAATACTAAAAAAAAAAAAAAAAATACTTTCTTTATTCCACTCATTTTGTACTTTATATTGATCAAATTAGATAAAATTTGATACGAACCTAAATGAAATACGTAGCCTAAACGTTCAACGAAGAGAGGCAGCCAAATGGCCGTTGGTATGGATGTCACGCCGAGTATTATCGAGTGTAAGTAAACGTCATCTTTTATCCCCATTTCACAGGCGAGTGAACTGTTTGCTGATCCCAACTTGGATTTTTTTCAAGCGTTCGATGAAACATAAAAAAATGATAGAAATATTTTTTAAAATGAAAACGAAGATATGCGAATTTGATATATTCTATTAATTATACATATTTCACGTGAAATGGATATGATGGTGAAGCTGACAATTTTTTATTTTACATTTCATCTGCGTATGTAAACCGATAAAAAAAGTCTCCACGATAATTTCAAGGTAAAAAAAAGTTTTTGTGATTGTTATCAGCGAAGGTTCGACAAAAATAGTGTTAGCTGTTATCGATTCTCTTGTGCCTTTATGACAGCAGATTTATTTTTGGAAAACAACATTTTCAAAGACCTTTAAAACGTATTTGTGTTTCTCGCAAAAAATATCAACATTGATTCTTATTTTTAATTCCTTTTTTTCCACCTACAAAATAATTTTTCATTAAAAACAAAAGAATCACGATGTTAATAATCGACACTATTCTGTTAAAAGTCTATCCGTATGGATTTGTTAAAAAAATGATAATTTATCATTTTGAATTGTTGCCTTGATTAAATATTGTCCATTACTTCCCTTATTCATAATTTAGAATAAAAATCATTTGTTATACGTAAAATAACAACAAATTTTAAAAAACATAATCTTCATATATATTTTTTTTTTGCATAACACTTCGTCTTATTTTTTTGTAATCAAAGAATTTTGAGTAAAATTGTCAGTGTCAAACTTCGTTCACAACAATCGCAATGATCCATAAAAAAAATATTTCAAAATTAGTGTGGAGATTTTACGTATTGCCTGACAAAATATTAGAAGGACAAAAAAAAATCGTTGAGATTTATGATCCTATCGATTAGACTTGAAAATGCCCCATGCATAGACAAGCGAATGTCTCGATTATTGTCACGTTGGGAGAGTTGACAAAATATTTTTTTACACGAAAGTTAAAATCAATTAAAATTACGTTAATGACTAGTCCCATAAGGGGGGTCTGTGTGAATATTTATCCAAGTGTCGATGTGATTTTTGGGTAGGGTCATGGTAAGTGTTCGTGTGAGTCTTTGGGCACTCACAAAAAGGACAAAAAGAAATCGTGGAAGGACAAAAAAAAATCGTTGAGATTTATGGTCCTGTCGATTAGGCTTGAAAATGCCCCATGGATAGACAAGCGGATGTCTCGATTATTGACACGTTGCGAGAGTTGATGAAATATTTTTTTACACGAAAGTTAAAATCAATTAAAATTACGTTAATGACTAGTCCCATAACGGGGGTCTGTGTGAATATTTATCCAAGTGTCGATGTGATTTTTGGCTAGGGTCATGGTAAGTGTTCGTGTGAGTCTCTAAATGTCTGCGTGAGTGTCCTCGAGTGTTGCGTGAGGTCGGATACATATTTGTACTATATTATTACCTTAATGAGATGATGATTTTTTGATATTACTATTATTATTATCATTTGTTAATAATGCAGACAAATGGTAATAATAACTTTTTTGTACTTGAAACAGATTTTGAAAAAAATATATATCTATATAATATTAGTAATAAAAATTATTTTTGTTAGAAAAATTAGTATAAAAAATATTTCATAAATTCTCTCTTAAATGCAGATAAATAAATGTTAATCGTTACATCGGATTCGAAATTTTTCGTCCCATTGGGACGCAATCGAACAGTGACCGAGCACACGCTGGCGACCTCGCCCGGATAGAGAGCCTCGAAAGTAGCAAATCTGTTGAATACTTCCGGTAGCCATATCACCAGTGTGAAGTAAGAAGACATTAGCCACATCATAACAGTGCCGATAATGAGAGTTCTGCTGAGATAAGGAGGCTTAAAAATCATCACTGTTTGATTCCAAAAGCTCGACATCATGTCACCGATAGTTTTTACATTTTTCTTTGTCGAGTGTCTCGTTCGAGCGAGGGTTATCAGCTCGTCGAGAGTGGAATCTCCCATTTTCGACATTTTTATCTGCAAATCATAAAAATTTTACGAATTTTCGCCATGACTGAATAATTATTCGGAAGAATAAAATAAATTGAAATTTTTAAAATTATTTTCTAATTCTTAACTATTTTATTCAAGTTTTCAATAATTAATTATTCGATTCATTTATTTATCAATTACTCTGTCAATCAATTAATCAATTAATGAAGTAATCAATAAATTTATAAATTCATTAATTCATTATTATAATTACCGCATAATCTTCACTCGGCATTCCACTATTTTCCGCATACATATTCTCGAGTACTCTCAAAAGTTCGGAGTACTGTCCACTTTCAGCGAGATACTTGGGGGTTTCAGGGAGAAAAAGCAGCCAGATGGCAATGAGAAGAGCTGGTAATGAGCATACGAGCATGAAAAGATTCCATGAGCCAAAAAAAAAATACGTTGTTCGATATTCAATGTTCAGGGGTATGATTGCCCAGCCTATAGCTGCAATATGAAATTAATATCCTTTAATTTCTCTGATCATTCGCACTCGCACATATATATGCATATATAAACACATATACATACATATATATATATATATATATATATATATATATATACACATATATATGCATATATATATATATATATATATATATGTACATATATATTCTTACCAGGAACGAGAGTAAAGCCCAGAGCCCAGGCTAGCTCCATCCATGTAAGAATTCTGTCGCGTACATTGGATGGTTGAAATTCTCCCAGATACGTGAATATAAGAGCCAATTGTCCGCTCATACTGTTGAGAGAAGAAGAATGTTAAATGCACTTTCCTATAATAACATTCCAAAATAATAATGATAATTATCTGTGTTATTATTATTATTATTATTATTACTACTGTAATTATTGTTAATATTGTTATTGCTACGAGACGATACCCAAATCCACTGAAGAATTTAGTCGAGACAAAAAGCCAATAGTTTGGGGCAACTGCGGAAATAGCATCAAAACCTCCGTGAAGTAATAATCCAACGATTAGCGGACGTTTACGGCCCTTTATATCGGCCGCGCAACCCCAGAAATAGGAGCCAAATAGCATTCCTAATAGAATAAAATTTAAATAATTAGATGACATTTTGTACAATTTTTTTTTTTTTTCTAGGACATTTTATTAAATACCTAAAGCTGATGCTATACCAAGTCGACCCTTGTCGACAGTCGTCATTTGAAAATCGCACGCAGCCAAGGGTATAACGAGCGATAGACTGCCCATACCGAATCCATAATTCATATAAATTAGGGCACATACTGCCATGATTTTAAAGTTGAACTTACCAAAGCCTTAAAATGTTTATCAGTTGATTAATTTATTAGTTCATCAATTAATCAATTAATTAATTTATTAGTTGGCTGCTCAAAGTGTTTGAAAATTAAATGTTACGAATAATCAATATATATGTATATATGTGCATAATATAACATTCGATTATTATTTTGCTCATTCGTGTAATATAGAATAAATGTAATTATTATTAAGTAATTATGCCGAAAAATTGCCACTTTGGCAGCCGAAAGATATTATTATTCGAGATCAAATTGACTCAATTGGTGAGTTACTTAAAAATTTAATTGATTCTACTGTCTACACTCTTATTCTTCACTGCATATTAAATATTTTAAATATTCTTTAATAATCACCTGTTTCGTTAACTGCTTTTTCAGCCACACTTTCTGCAATCGAGACATTTTTTGTGCGACCATCGTTTGCTATTTTCACTATACAAAAGAAAATTTATGAATTTTCAAATGTCACTAAACATATATTTGGCAAAAAAAAAAAAATCAACTGCTATGGTAATTTTGATTAATCAACATACTTGAATTTTTGTTCAAGGAGTGTAATTTGTTAAAATTGAATGTTGTCTCAGGTAAATCGCGAAGATTTTTTTTTTCGCACACGTGGATTATATTAATAATATAAATGATAAAAAAATCGGCGATTAGAAGAATAAAATGTACAAGTGTTCAGACAGACGCGAGACACTCTAACTGTTGAAGATTCGGTCGACTAAGAATGATAAAGGCAATTTAACGAATAATTCTTGTCGCCGATGGTAATATTTGTCGATGAGACGAACACATCACGAGGACGTATATGAATAAGAAATAAAACTAATCGTGTCGCAAAGCAATTGAGTCGTCGTTGTATGTGAATCACGTGACGTCAATCTCACGATCATGATAAATTAATAAATCGTACTGCAACTAGCCGGTGTTTGTTGAAATATTTAATTGGGACCACAAAGATTGTTTCAGTGCATTATTTTTGTTTCTCTCATTACACGTTTTTCGAACGATATCTACGAAAAAGCAAATCTTTTTTTTTATTCTCTAAAAAAAAAAGTAATGGAAGAGAAAAAATAGAGACAATGTCGATACTAATCATTTGCCTTTACTTATTTTAATAGTGGACGAGTTTGATGATAAAATAATTGCAGATCTTATTATAATTAAAATATTTAATAAATGGCAAGAATTATGGGATTCATTTTTTTTTAGAGCAATGAATTGGCTAATTAAATGGTTTTTGGATTATGTTCCATTGATCGAAGTTCGATATTCGTTATTAACGGAATGTTCCAAGCCAACTTCCGGTACATCAGCCATTAGTTTTTTTCAATTTATTATCATTGTCAATGATTATGAAAAATCCCAAAAATCCCCGAAATGAAAATCTACCTCAAGTTCAACGGAGATGTAAAATATTGTACTTTGCGTGCAAGTGTTCATTTACTGGGGCCTGTTCATTCATTGGTACAGTTAGCCTATACGAAATTTCTATTTACCCGGAGTATCAATTAAATCATGAAAATCACTTGTAAATAATTGAAAAAAAAATCTTTGATTCTAGCTCTTCTGAATGACCCAAAATTTTTTTCCGCCAGTTATTTATTGTCCGCCAGAAACATTATTTAATCCACGATTGAAAAAAAGTATAGTTATGCTTTTGACCATGTCAACATTTAATATATTTTATATTTTTATAAAAATTCTCATTTAGTTCCAATTTGGAGTAAAACAAAATATGAACGTCGAGAAGAAAAATTTCAAACGAAAAAGAAATTTATTTTTTGCTCATTCTTATCGGTCTATTATGAAATTATATTTGATTTACCGAGTATGGGGGATGCACTGAGTCGACCCTTGTCAATCGTATTGATATTGAAATCGCAAGCTGCCAGATTGTCAAAATAAAACCAATGTTTGTTATTGAGAAATCCACGTTTATGCAGATCATTTTGGAAATGACAATGATCTTGTAATTGAACTTTCCAAAGCCTGCAATATCAGAGGGAACACATTTTTATTTTTTTTTCTTCCCATTTTTGAAATGTTTATCATTATCAGTTGATCGGAAACAATATCAATCACACTTTTTCGTAAAAACATTCTACATTCACATATAAGAATTAAAAGGATAAATTTAGGTGTTTAAAAAAATGAGAGAAAATTGTATATATATTTTTTTTAACTCTATAAAAAAAAAACTCCATGTACATATAAAATACATATCAATCTCGTATATTTTACTTTTTGCTCATTCACGCGTTTATTGAAGTGTCGCATTTGCCGTCGAGACTCGAACTGCTTAGGACAATTTTCTCGTACACACCATGTCTGTTTCTTATTACCCTCGCGGCCAGTTTAAATTCTGGCAAAGTTCCCTTTACGCGGACTCGGGTCAATTGGACGAAAATTATGACGCATGCTCAGCAGCAACGAAGTAAGTTGAGCGCCCTAATGACAAAATGAATTGCATAATCCATGTAATGCATTTTTGACGGCGCATAAATACATATATATATATATATATATATATATATATTTATTGATATATTATTTGACCAAGATTTTTGAATTAATGATATTTGATTGATTCGGGAAATCTTTTCAATGACTGCAGATGAAATTACTTTTGATGAGTCTGGATAACACACGGTTATATCTATATAGCGGTTATATATAGATATAGTGCTATGATAATTTATCACCAAGGTTAATTCATTTAGGTACCATACATGGTGCCCCCATCTTGGATACCAATAGGCAGTGATAATTACGACTGATTCTATTTATAAACATACTGTCGCCATCGTTAAATCTGGCTCCTCGAGTTTTCGTTTACCCGCAAAATTTTAAATTTCATTTTGCGCGCGAAATATAATTTTTGCGTCACACTTGGAAATAGTTAAAAAGGTTTAATTAAAAAAAAAAAAAATTAACAAATAGAAAAAAATCATTTTTTATTGTTAAAACAAAATAATAATAATAAAATGTATATTTTTTTAGTTTTTTGGCTAAAGTTATAGTTAGTTATTTCGTTGAATTAATTTTGTAATGTTTGAAGTTACATATGGAAATAAGATTTCGCCAATTACTTTTTTCATACGCTTTTTTCATGCCCAAAAAAGATTCTCGTAATTTTTATGTTCCATGGATAGTGACTTTTTTATACACGTGGATTATATTATCTATATAGTTGTTGGTAATTAGAAATTCATGTATAATGTTATTCTTTAATATCATCTTCAATGTCGAATATAAAATATAAAATTTAAAGGTAATAAATTTTCAACCCCCTGGTCGATTTTCCTAAACACTATAAACTTAAAATTAAATATCTCACAATTGAAATTTATTAAATTGTCTGCATTATTATATCAGCCATGCTCAACAAAGATTCACGTAATTTTTATGTTCCATGAATAGTGATTTGTTTGGTACACGTGGATTATATTATCTATATAGTTGTTGGTAATTAGAAATTCATGTATAATGTTATTCTTTAATATCATCTTCAATGTCGAATATAAAATATAAAATTTAAAGGTAATAAATTTTCAACCCCCTGGTCGATTTTCCTAAACACTATAAACTTAAAATTAAATATCTCACGATTCAAATTTATTAAATTGTGTGTATTATTATATCAGCCATGCTCAACAAAGATTCTCGTAATTTTTATGTTCCATGGATACTGATTTGTTTGGTACACGTGGATTATATTATCTATATAGTTGTTGGTAATTTAATTAAAAATTCATGTATAATATTATTCTTTAATATCATCTTCAATGTGGAAATCGGCTGGCTGCAGTTTGTTTTATTTATCATAAATATGATAAATTCGAAATTAATTACGAAACTAAATAAAAAATTAATTGGCGAAACGATCCAAGGACAATGTTCCGGTATTAGTGATGATCGTTGAGTGATATTTATCAGTATCGGAATGTGCCAAGCCAATTTCTGGTACATCGGCCGATCCCTTTTGACGTTTTTTCGATTTGTCATCGTTATCGTTGCTTATGAAAAAACCTAAAATTCCAGCAACTGAAAAATAAATAAAAATAATAGTTATGGTCGATAAATAAATGAATGAATGAATTTTTGTATTTCCATCATCTGATTAATAAATTCATTGAAAAATAGTAGATTAATTGATGAAATTAATAGATTAATGAATCACATGAATGATGATTTTATTAACGTAATATCGTGCATTGTTGAGTTATGAATTATAAATTAACTCACGAAAGAGTTCAATGGCCACGATGGATAATAATACGAGACAATGATCGTCGATCAAATATCCGAAAATTGTGTTGCCTACAAGAGCCCCTATACGACCGAATAACGATGCAAGTGCTGAGCCAGTCACCCTGAAAAAATATTCACGTCATTGTATAAGTTCGAATTAAATTTTCTACGATAAATTTATTTTTCGGAAAAAAGAAAATTTACCTCAAGTTTGTGGGAAACAGCTCGACGGAGATACAAAATATAACAGTAACGGAAACAGAAATTAGAGCCTCGTAGATGCAAGATAGAATCAAATTTTGTGTTGATGTAGTGACGAATATCAGTGCAATTGTCACGGCGCAGCATCCGAAACTGTTAAATACTGAACAAAGTAATAAATATTTTCTTTTATCGATTAAAGTGAATCATAAGAATATTTATTTTTTAAAAAAATGAACATTTCCATTTACTTATTTATTTTCAATAAAAATATCTTGAATTTACTTATGAAATAAATTATTTAAAAAAAAGGATGAGTAAACTTTGAATTAAAAAATACTGCTGAAAACAGGATTTTGTATAAGATTTAAAAAAAAAATCACTTGCCTAAATAAAATCGAAATCCGAGTCGATTGGCGCAGATTGAAAATATTATCGCAACGGGAATGCACGACAGACCCAAAAGCAATGTGTAGACATAAACTTGAGTCTCTATAGTACTGTCACAATATATTTCTGCCTCGTCAATTATTGTCTAAAAAAAAAGATTAACTATTTTTTATATCTATTTTTTTTAATCAAAATTTTGTAGAAAAATTATTTATAGAAAAATAAATAAATAAAAATTGTACAAAAAATGACTGACAAATTCACACCTGACTCATCGACAGGGACGAATTCGCGATTGATCTGTTTTCTTTATTTTTCAATGGCCTCGAGATCGATTGCGAGATAATGCAAACGCTCGCAATTTCACCCGGATGTTGCTTCTCAAAATCGGCGAATCTGTGAAACAATTCGGGAAACCAAAGCATGAGGGTGTAGAGAGCTGCAAATATTAAATAACTTCCGAGGCATGTAATTATCGTTCGACCGATGTAAGGAGGTCTCAGGAGCATCGTCGTTTGCTCGTAAAGAGTATGGGAAAATTGGTGAAAGGCAGAACTGACGCTGTTTTGTTTTTTCACTTCCTTGGGTGTTGAATCGGTCAAACGTTCAGCCAAAAACATTATTCCGGCATTTTCCAGTTTTGCCTGCACAAATTAAAAACAGCTTATATTTTTCGTCGTTCTTTATATGCATTAGATCGTTTTTATATATAGAGGAAAGTCGATTGTCACTTTCTGAATAGCGAAATGTTTAAAAATCATTTTTTGGATTTTTTGTTAAAGAAATTACAACCAAATAATCGTGAAACTTCACTCCTTGATGGAGTTGTGTCCCAATTCTTTGCTCTTTTAATTTATAACCGTTCATAGCAGGCTAACATATTTTTTCAAATTTTTACAGATCTCTAAAGTCGGACTATTGATTTTGGCGAATCCTTTTATTATTTTCTATTTGATTGTGCCGATTTTTTTTCAAGTGTTCTCGTGGGCACAAAAAATGAGACATTGGGAACAATCAAACGTTACTTTTTAATAAATTGTAATTCCAGAGTTTTAAAAAGCCCAAAATTAAAGTAAAATTTTTCAAGCAAGTTGTGTCAATTTCGAATCGATACTTTTATATTATTGAGGTATTTGAAATTAGATGGACAAAATTGTATATAAAACGAAAATTATATTACTCATTTTGACCTGCTATAAAATCACCACGAAAATTACACAAGGAATTTAATGTATATGTGACAAGAATTATTTAATTATGGGACGCATTTTTTATTTATAAGAAAATTTGATTGCAATGTGAAAAAAAATCAATGAAAAATAGCGATGATTATAGTCTAATGAGTCATTTAAAATTAAAGTAAAATTTTTCAAGCAAGTTGTGTCAATTTCGAATCGATACTTTTATATTATTGAGGTATTTGAAATTAGATGGACAAAATTGTATATAAAACGAAAATTATATTACTCATTTTGACCTGCTATAAAATCACCACGACAATTACACAAGAAATTAAATGTATATGTGAGAAGAATTATTTAATTATGGGACGCATTTTTTATTTATAAGAAAATTTGATTGCAATGTGAAAAAAAATCAATGAAAAATAGCGATGATTATAGTCTAATGAGTCGTATAGATGAGAATTCTTTTTACGTACTCACGATATATTCTTCGGTTGTCTTTCCAGTATTTTCACGATACATTAGAGTTAAAACATTGCGAAGGTCCTTGTAACGACCAGTCTCCGCAAGATACTTTGGCGTCTCGGGAAATCTCACGAGAATAAATCCAACGAGAAATGCAGGTAGTGAGCACATTGCCGCGAATAAATTCCATGATTTGAAAAAAAACATCGAACTTGTCAGATTGATTCCGAGAGGCAAGGTGATCCACGCAATGACTGTAAATATTAAATGTTAATTCACTGTTCACATTAACAATTTACATAACACAATTCAGGGGTAAAGTTTACATGAAAATTTATTTAATAAACAATTAAAGTTGAAATTGTATAAAAATTTATAAATTATTGAAATTCAACATTTTTCCAACATATGTTGCATTTTTATCGAGTTTTATTAAATTTATTGAATTTTTACCAAATTAAAAAAAAAAAATTGAAATGTACGAAATTTTCTAAATTCGACAAAATATCACTTTAATGTTTTTTTTTTTTTTTTTTTAATGTACGGAATTTTTACTTACTGGGGGCGAGTATCATACCCACGACCCATGGAATTTCCATGAAAGAAAGTGCCTTACTGCGATAACTCTCAGGTTGAAATTCACCCACGTACGTGTATAAAACAGCCATCTGGCCGCTCAGTCTAAAAGTCCAGCTCGGCATAAAAAACTTTACGTCCCATATTATTATCGCATGGACAACATGCAAGTAATCAAAATTTTGGCAGTTTTGCATAAGCCAATATTTGAAAACTCACGCGAGTCCGCTGAGAAATTTAAATACGATGAAACCCCAGTAACTCGATATAATGGCTGCCAGACACTCAAAAGTAGCTTGGAGAAATAAACAATTTATAAGTGCTGTTCGACGTCCTTTCGTATCGGCTATGCAGCCCCATATGCATGAACCGCATAGCATTCCTAATAATTAAAGCAAATGACAATTAGCTCGTAATAATTATTGACAAAAAAAAAAATTTATCACAATTTTCAAAATATATTTCTCTAAATGATGCAAAATTTTCTACTCCATATTTTTCGTAATTGAAAATGTTTTAATTTATTTAAAATTTAACCAAGTGCCATTAATAAAAATTTAATGATAACATAAAAGTCAATTTAAATATTAAAACAAAAATTATGTTTTTATCGATTTTATCGATCTGGTATATGAAAATATAATCAATGCCTACCCAATATAGGTGATGCACTGAGTCGAGCCTTGTCGACTGTATTCATATTAAAATCGCAAGCTGCAGATGGTAGAATAAAACCCACGCTCGTTATAGCGAATGCTACATTCATGCACATCATTCCGGAAATGGCTATGATCTTGTAATTGAATTTTCCAAAGCCTGCAATATGAAAGAGAACAAATTTTCATTACTTTTTTCTTTCTATTTTTTAATTATTCTACGAGTCAAAGTTAAATAATTCAAACGACTCACCTGTTTCATTAAGAGCTTGTTGAGCATCCAATTCTGTTTTTTTGTGCACTTCATCTAAAAATTAAAGGCATCAAATAATTTTTAATATAATAATAATTTTTTTATTTTTTATTTTACCGGAGGATCCGACGATTTTTTGTTGTTTTGTCAAAAAACTCGACGGTTCGATGACGCTCCCATCGTCATAATCGTCGATTTCATTCATTCTTTTGGGTTCAAAAATTATTTTTAGATAAATTATGAGAAAGTCAGCTGGTCAGAACAATTTCACTTTTTGTGCAATATACGATTTCTGGGAGGAGACGGTGATGTGTTGGAGCTGCAGACGATTTTGCTCATCGTATTCGCGAGCAAAGATTAGATTGTATCATCGACGCATGCGCACTTAAATCGCGATTTTTTATTGCACATCTACATTCGTATATATATATATATATATATATATATATATACATATAAATATATATATATATATAAACGAATATATATATATTCATATATATATATATATATATATATATATATATATATATATATATTCGTATATTATAGTTTATCAAACACATACTTGATATAGTCTGCGTTATTTTTTATTGCCAAGTCTCTTATATGCTCTAAACCATGACACAGACACTTAATAAATTTATATTAGCCAACTGGTCGCGAGTTGTTTGATCAATAAGTGACGGGGAACATTTAGTATTACATAAACTCTTATATGTATGCGCAACTTGTTTTGAAATGTTTATAAGTATATGAGTTAGTTGAAGACAGTTGGACAGGAAAACTTTTTACATTTAAATAAAAATTGATTTTATACATAAAGATATTTATTTAAATTAAATTAATTTTTCTCGTTTTTCATTTTATTGAACACTAAATAATGGTAAAAAATATCGCTGAATATTTTTAATATTGTATTCATAAAAGTTATAATCATATTTATTTCATTACACATTTTATTTTCATTTTGCAATCAATTAATTCCTTGCTCAATTACACGTGATTGTTGAAGTGTTGAATTTTCCGCCGAGCCTTGAACTGCCAAGATAATTTTGTCGTTCGTATCGCCTTTCTTATTACCCTCGTGTCGAGTGCAAATACTGGCAAAGTTCCCTTATGCGGACGTAGGTTAGTGCCGGATAAAAATTGTGTCACATGCTCAGGGGCTAACGCGGAGTAAGATAACGCTCTAACGACGAAATGAGTTGCATAATGCGTATTTATGTCTTTTCGACGGTCACAAACATTGGGGAGAAGGTGGTTATGGAAAACAGCGGATAATTGCAAACGCTCAATTTTTTTTTTTTTTTTTTAACGCGCAATCAACGCAGAGGAATAACTTTTGTCACAGTCCTCACTCCAATAACTTCCAATAAATCCAATAACTTTTTTTTTTCGTAATTATTTTCTGCAATAAGTGCTCTCATAAAAATGAAAAGCTTCAATAATCATAGCCAATGATATAAAGATTTTTTTCTTTATATATTTTTTTATTTGTCCTATTTCATTCTATATACCCTTTTGGATAATCACGATTTTTCCATCTGCCCTAATTTGCTTTTTGACACTTCACTGTCTTGCCATTTCCGCTTTAACCCTCCTGAGATTGCACCCTCAGTTTGATTCGGTTTTCATTATTGCACAGCAGTCTCGCAAGGGCACAGGCAAACTGCCCATACAGTCAACTCTCTCGGTAGTCTCGTGCTCCGCGCTGCTAAGAGCGGTCACCGATCCAAGTAATGACCTCTTCGGTGACTGCCAGAGCTGCGCGCCAAGCTGACGGCGATAGGAACGCCGTCAGCTTCGACCCGTGAACATATTTTTTTATCTCCAATGGACGTTGTCACTGAATTCGATATTAATTGAACTTTCATTGTATGGACGTTTAGAAATATTTTTTTCTCAGAATATTTATTTTGTTATAAAATAGATAATTTAGCATTGCGAGCTAATGGCGAGCGGCGATCTTGTGGAAATTTACTCGATCGTCACTACCCCGGTATAGAGTTTTCACGATTAGCCTAAATTGGGGTCAATCGTGAATGACCTTTTTTTTTAGTTTTACTAGTATCGGCGCGCGCTCTTGTTTTCTGTATAAACTATCACATTAAAATAAAATAGCTCAAATTACCTTCTTCGTTCGAATCCGGAGAACGAACACTACCGATAACGTTGTCACGACTAACACGATTTACTATATACTTTTCCAGCATATTCTATTTCAATTCTCCGCTCGAAAAAAGAAATGAAGAAAAAATATCGTTGTCCGCCGTCTTTTATAGCCTGCGACGCCTCCAATACGATGACCACAGTCATCGTAAATTATTCTCTGGCCATCGTCACTGCGGTGAAGGGGGAGACCGGGGCAAAATGGCACACTCGCTGAATACGATTCAAGGTTCGATTTTCATTTGATTCGAACTCTCTGTTTTGGCTATAGTCAATAACTTTTGAGCTCACATATAATGTTAAAGGGATGAGTGGGGGGAATACCGGTCAGCTAATGCGATTTATTTGTGCTGTAAAGTTGATAATTTCTACGATTGCATATTGTTGGCCACCATTGATCTCCTCAAAAGTAATTATGTTCGTGCACTAACTCGAGTAAATTTTGAGCTGTTGGTTGAAAACTTTGTACAGGAATGGCCTATCATTGAACAATATTTGATATTGAGTTTGAAAAGAATCGGTCGAATCGTTCAGATTTTATGAAATGTTGATTTTTTTTTTTGACTATCTACCTCGAATTCATTTTTAGCTATTGATTTCATCATCTTCCTATTTTCAGCTTCCTCCACGTACATAGAATCCAAAATTCTCTCTCGTCTTCCTCTCCAAGTCTCTTTCTTTTTTATCTTCTTTCCTTCTTCATTATTTTTTCGTTCTTCGTCGTTGAGCAGATGAATATATTAAAATTTCATGCACACACACACACTCACAAATTGATAGATGCGTATGTTTTTATCCCATCGATATTCTCCTTTTTTCAGTATATTTGTAAAAATCATGCACAAGTCATGTAAAATTATGTTAATTATTACATCAGACCTCGAAAGAAAGAAAATAGATTAACGTAATTTATATGTTGTTTATAGATGGTGAATATTTTTTATTTCCCTGTTCCATTTTGCCCCGGTCTTGTCTGTTTGTATGCTATATATAGTATTTCTTACTGCGGGGATTTTTCTAGCGCCGATCGTTTCTTATCATCCCAGTCTGTGTATCCGTTGAGTGAGACTCCTCATCGTGCGTGCCAAAACATAATTGTTATGAAGGCTGGGAAGGCTAGCAGGAAAAGATCGACTAATTCAAATAATGAAATAAAAACATCCGTATATATCATTGATGATCATCATATGATGCGCGTAACGTTGGATCTTTTTTTTTTATACATTGCATTTACTATCCAATTAAACGTTTGTTAACAATACCTCGCGTTTTTAATAAACGACGTTCATGCCAAAAGTCCGTGTATATTTTATAGGACGCGTGAAAAAAAATATTTATATTCATATTTTTTAAATTTCTCACTGTTCAGTGTAAGTGAAAATAATTCGATGGCATTTCTCGCGAAAAGTGGATTGTCAAAAAAAAATCTAGTGGTCCGCAATACACAAAATTGTTAAATCAGTATGAGTGGAGACAATTAATCATTGAAAAAGTTAAATAAAAGAATGGTAAGTTAAAAAATAAAGTTGCCCTGCACTAAAATGAAAGGGAAAAAGGACAGTGGAAAATGAAAAGGAAAGCAAATTCATGTATATAAATATATAAATATATATATATAAATAAATATATATATGGGATGCTAAAAACGTAAAAAGCGCTGCTGGTATTTCATATAAACACTCATTTATTATATTTGAAAGTTCCTACGTATCAATTTAAAAAAATTTAATTGTGATTATGATGTCAAATTCCACACAAAATATAACAAATTCTATATCCCCGTTTACATATATTTATAAATGTACTATTGTGTCTCATACTCTCATTGCTTTGCGAAAATGTGCAATAAAAAAAGTAATTGCTTAATTTTGTCGTCTAAAGAAATCTCGTTTATTTTACAATAACATATATATATATATATATATATATATATATATATATATATATATATATATATATATATAGGGGCAATACAAGTCCGAGTGAGAGAAAGAGAGAGAGAAAGAGAGGGAGCACGCAGCACACAGGAAAGTCAGAACACTGAATCTTCTCCACGAGGCCAATAAAACGACACGTTTTCGAATAGAACTGTAAACTCTATTGGTTTCCTTCGTCCTTCGATAACATTGAAATAAAGTTCGATGGGAACGACTTCCGTCTTGGAATCATTTCACTCTACTTGTCTCCATATCTATATATACTTCTTCAATTCACGCCTCCGGATGCTCACAATTGTTCTCACCTCCGATTCTCATCCGAGAGGACAATCGACTGGTCTAATACTCACCGAGAATGAAGTAGAAAAACTCTTCATTTTATTTGTACAGGACGTTTAGATTTTAGTACAGAATGAATGGTCTTAAATTGTAAGAACATTTTTTTTCTTTTCATTTTATTTTTCTTTCAGGTATGTTAACAAAATTGACAATTTTATTCCACTGCATTTCGATCAATATAGATGATATTATTATTATTATTATTATTATTATTATTATTATTATTATTATTATTATTATTATTATTATTATTATTATTATTATTATTATTATTATTATTATTATTATTATTATTATTATTATTATTATTATTATTATTATTATTATCTGATTTACGGCGTTGTACATTGATAAAAAATCTCCGATATTTAACCTCCCCTGTACCACCCTAATAATTTTCAATCTCGAACAGTGCAATTGTGATGTCGACAAAATTGTCTCAGGGAGTCTAACGTAATCGGATTGACTTCGTATTTTTCTTTCGCAATACTTTTATGTATCAGAGCTCATCAGCTGTTTGCGACCAGCCTGCTCTCCTCGTGTTCTTATCACTGAAGACGAGGACCGCCAGCCCCCAATACAAAAAAAAGCAAAATATATGTATATTTTTTTGACCTCATTATTTTGTCCAGCTGGGCTTCACGTATTAGGAAAAAAATATAATATAAAAATTCTTCAACAAATTTTTATGAAATTTTTGGGCATCCCCTATACACTTAACCCCTTAAATAGTTGATAAGTTGATTATGTTTCGTATTTTGCTAATTTGCGAATGCACGCGTGCCATTTTTCTGGGCCACTGATAAATAAATACTGCATGCCTATATACATATATTGTATCGGTGATTACGTACATAGACAGTATTATCTTACAATGTGGCTGCTCTGTAAGACTGCTATGTACCGGGAATTCCAGTACAAATCGACAGTGTCGTGACCCTGGCCATTAATAATAATTATTTTTTATTGCTTTCAATATATTTTAATTGAACGGAATAAAAAGTATCCACATAATGTTAATGTATTAAATAATAATAAATATTTATTTTTTTAGAGAATAATTTTGAATGATTTTTTTATTCGTTTTTTTTTCGGCAAAAAATTTACTGAAAATTAAAAAAAAAAATCCATAACTCAGTATTTTTGAGCCCAAATTTTTTTTGATAACAAGGACCACTTTTTTCCATTAAAAAATTAGGTTACCGTTATTTGTTAGTTTGATCCTATGACTTTGTGAAAAAAAAAAAATACAAAAAAATTTTGAGGGTGTCAGGGATCTGTCGATTTGGTGTGAAATGCCCCATATATGTATATATATATGCATAATAGCGCTGTTTCTCTCCATGGTGCACAAGGTAAGCATATCTCAAGGCCATTCTCGCAACTCTGTTAACCCCAACAGCAGAGGCTACTCTGCTTGTAAGACTTCCGAGCTGTCTCCGAAGCACCAAACGGTAAACTTATTCAATCAAAGCGATCCTATATGTATCCCTCTGTCGTCCAGGCCAATCTATTATATAGGGGTGTGAAAAAAATCCTCCATTCCACGAGGGCGTAAAGCGTTTTTCTCCTTTTTTTATCACTTAAGTTCATCCCTTCATTCGATGTTTATATAAATGTATGTAATGAATATATATAGATATATATACATAGACATGTATATAAAGATGTATATATTACATAGGCATGTATATAAAGTTGTATATATATACGTAGACATGTATATAAAGTTGTATACCGACACATATATATATATATATATATATATATATAGATATACCCCATGGAAAATTCACAGAAGAAGGGTGGGTGACACGTTGGATAGCTTAAGGCTGAGTTATATGAAACGCCAGTCGGAAATTACACGTGTCGAGACGATGGACAAGCATCGACGTTGTACATTCTCGTTTAAATTCAATATATATTTTAACGCGCAACGAGAACGAGACAACGAAAAATTGAAGTTCTACGTAAAAGTATCAGCGATTCATAGTCGTAGATCGAAGCGAAACAGTACAGAGACCAAATTTAATTGAGCTCCTGCTATCTTTATTTGATGTACAAAAATTATTTCGAACAAAAACAAAAAAAAAAAAATCATAGTAATTGAGGCTAATGAAAAACTTTATGGTAAAAATGTGTAAAAAAAAAATCTATCGGGAAATAATTACAGAAATATGGAATGATAATTCAGGAAGAAAAAATGATATTAAAAAAAAAAAACTCAAAGAATCTCAAACAAAAAGATGATTTACAATTATCTTATCTTGACAAAGCTCGTTTTTCCTCATAATCTCCGACTGAAAAAAAAATGATTATGGAAATATTATGTGAAAATGTATAAACTAAAAATTATCTGCAAACAAAAAAACAAGATTCATAATTTGTTTATTTTTGTTAACACTCTTTTCGAGATTTTTGGACAACCAGATTTTTTTTAATTTTAGAAAAATTGCGATTTATTTCCACGAGATTACCGATCTTATCTCTGATTTTTCTTGTATTTATTGGTTGAATTTGTATAGAAAATTTGTGGCTATGAGAGGCAACGATGGAGTTTGCAAAATCCTGACGGTGTTATCGCGCTTCCGGACCTCGTAGTTAGTATACTGTGTAAATCTGCATATATATATATATATATATATATATATATATATAACTCACCCTTACGCGGGAACGTCTTCCGTTTCGCTCTCCAGCCTGTCTCTGTGTCACAGTATACCTCGCGCAATTCTCGCGGTTAAGGGTGGCTCGAGGGTGGTCCAAGCTGCTGTTTGCAAGCTCGCTGTTAGTCGATCACCGGACGTTACTCGAAGAGCTCCGAGTTCCTAGTTTTGCCCTGATAATATAAATTTTCAAAATGTCGAGTATTTTATTCTACTGATAAAAACAAAAATAAAATAAAAAGTGAATTATTTTTTATTTTAATTTAAAATGATTTGAGACGAAAAAGTGAAAAGTGAATAAAATAGCTCGTGATAAATTAGTGAAATGGTGGACAAGCTTCACGAGTACGAGGGCTTGACAGGACGAGTTCATGGATTTCGCGATAAAATCAAAGATAAATGGGATGGTTTTAAGTCATGGAAAAGTGAGATACCGACAGATCGTGGTATTGCTGGTCTGGTCAGTCATCTCAGAGGACCACCAAAGTTGGAACGAACTTTGGACGATTATTCACACGTGTACAGGTAAAATGATAATCATCGATAAACCATCGATAAACGAAGCTCGAGAATTATCGAGTCATTATTGAAAAATTAAATATTCCACCAAAAATAGAGTTTTTTTTAAATTAGAAATAAAATTTAATATATTTAAAGGGTTATCCAAAATATGGATGAAAAAAAATTGGAAAACCCTTAATTCCATTTATATTTAATTTTTTTTTACTCCTTCAAAAAGAGTTTAAATTTTGATAGAAAATACATGTGTATAAAATTCTATGTGCTAACAATTTTTTTCACGATTTGTGACATCAAAAGGCAAAAGACAAGGGGTGAATTGGTTCGTGTATCGGCAGCTGTGATGGGAATTGAATTTTCCTATGCAGCCGAGACAGCTTTTGTGTCGCCCACTCTATTAAAAATCGGCGTCGATCATCAGCACATGACGCTAGTCTGGGCGCTGAGTCCACTTGTTGGCTTTTTCGTTACGCCAATATTGGGCAGTGTGAGCGATCGTTGCAGATCTACATATGGCAGAAGAAGACCGTTTATTCTTCTACTTGCTGTTGGTGTATTTATTGGTAAATTTACGTTTAATTTTTACCATTAATAATAATAATAATCCTCATTCTTATTATTTTTAATTATTATTTAAAAAATATTATTATTATTCGTAAAAATAAATGAATTAAAAAAAAAAGAATAAAACAAAAATTTGGCAGGACTCTTGTTGGTGCCAAATGGCGAGGGAATGGGCTATTCATTTGGTGATCCTTTGCCAATGTCAAATCGAACATTTGCACCGAGTGGACATCGAACAACCGCTAGCCAATCGAATCATACCATTGACGAACCATCAGTTACTTTAGCCTCCTCTCATTCTTGGGGAATTTTCTTCACAATTCTCGGCACTGTTCTTCTTGATTTTGATGCCGATGCTTGTCAGAGTCCTGCACGAGCTTATCTCCTCGACGTAACGATACCAGGCTGGTTTTATTTTTCCGATTAACTCAACATATCCGGAGTAAAAAAAAAAAAATCGTCTCAGATATATCTCGAATGAGTCTTAGCCACAAGGAAAAAATTTATACGAAAAAGTTTGAAAGAAAATATTTTTTTTCAATACATTTGAAATTTATTTCATCAGAATATATTTAATTTACAAGTCACGTGAATAAAATATAGATCTGTGCGAAATTATTATAATTTATTTTTTACGTACAATATCTATGGAGACAGGCGTTATCTAGTCTTGAACTGACTTCACTATTTGGTGACCCCCTCGAAACCCTACAACTTTGACCTGAAATATTTTTTAATTCAACGAATAGTTTTCGCGATAACTTTCATTTAAAATGGGACACCCTGTATATGCAGACTGGACTCTCGTTCACTTTGCTATACAATGAGATTACGTGGCATATTTTATTATCATTTGATGGCTCGTACTACCAATAAGATGGAATTCAATGAGCAGATTTTTGAAGAATAAAAAAAAAATTGGTCTGTACCATGCAAAAATTTAGTACCTGGGACGTTCAATCGGATGGAATTTTATAGGACTCATTCAGTACCCTTATCGGACGATTTTTTAAATTTGTATTACAGAATTTTTTTTTCCACCATGATGTCTGCAATATCTGAAACGGTCAGTGAAATAATCAAATATTTCAGAAAAATAATTTTCAAGTCAATTTTTTCGTTCACCATTTAGAAGATATATGCATTGAAATTTAATAATTTTCGAATAATTTATTTTTAATTATCAATTTTTTATGAATAATTTTTCTTTTATAAAAATTTTGTGGTAAATCGAAAGACTTAATTCTGCAATAGTTGAATTTCGTTCGTACGAAAATGTCTCTAAATATCGTATGTATGGGATATTCATGTTTGATCTGCTGGGGCATCATAAGCGCATGCATACTTATCGTGAGCAGAATATTTCACTCAAGCGAATTAATGAATTTCAAAAGTTCGCTTATTGAAGATTTGACTGTACGAAAATTTCCTTTTTCTCTCTACACTGACCGCAAAAAAGTTAATAAAAAAAAAAATCGTGAATAAAAAAGTTTCCCCCACAGAGGATCATGCAAGAGGCCTGAGTACCTTCACGATTATGGCAGGACTCGGTGGTTTCATGGGATATGCACTTGGTGGTATAAACTGGGACGCGACGAGTCTCGGAATTATGCTGGGTGGTCATCTTCACGCAACTTTTACTCTAATTACAATAATTTTTATTATATGCGTCTCTTACACCATTACCAGCTTCAAGGAGATACCACTGTATCTGTTGGAGAGGGACGAGTATGAAAATATACAGGAAGGAAAGGTTTGTAACGTATTATTGTATTAAATTATTATAAAAAAATTAAAATATTAAATTAAAGTATTAAAATAATAAATTGATTAAACATCATATGTTATTCTGCACCAAAAATATTTTTTCCAATTTTCGAATAATCTTTTATTTCCATGCCAATTAATATTTTCATGACCAGACTGTAAAATTGACAATTTAACTTGTACATTCTGGCCACTAATTTCCAGCATGTGGATCCATTATGCAATAAAATAAAATACTTTACATAACCGATCAAAAAAAATAATAATAAAAAAATTATTAATAATTGATTATATTGTTGTAAAAAATTCGCGAAGATAGTAAAATATTTTCGCAGAAGATACCGGAAGAGCGAACCAGGTGCAATGAGGAGTACGATAAAATAACGAGTTCCGTGGATGAATGCAGCTCGTATGGTTCGGTCGGTGGAGGAGAAAACGAGGGTAATACTGAAAAACCCGAGGTGAGAGTATTCAATAAATTACCACATTATGGGATTAAAATACGAAAAAAAAAAAAAATTATTGTAGAAGAAAAAAATATATTTAAAAAAAATGAAATTAATTAATTACATTTGTCTTTGCCATAGGAATTCGTTCTGAAGCCAATTCCGGTTGAGGAACCGCCCAAAAGACCAGGAACGGTGCCGATGATACCGGATGTTGGTATAAGTGTACCCAAAGGCGATTACTTGCCAACTGCTGGTAATCCAGATGGCCCAGATTCACGCGCTACTCTCATGGAATATCTCATGTCGATCGTTTATATGCCTCACAGTATGCGAATGGTTTGCCTGACGAATCTTTTTTGTTGGATGGCACACGTTTGTTATTCCCTTTATTTCACGGATTTCGTTGGCGAAGCCGTTTACGGTGGAGATCCAAAGGTACATTTTCATATTTTAATTAGCCTTTGTGAGACAGACTCAGTCGATAATAAAGTCACATGTTTTTTTTTTTCTATTTTGCCGACTGTTGATATTTTTGACGAAAGCAAATTAACAGTTCCCTGCAGTATTGAAACGAACGAATGAAAACTTACTTAGCTTTTATCAAAAATAAGAAAATATCTCTGGAAAAGTACGGAAATGTGACTTGATTTATTCACTCACTCATTTACGGCTTATTCGTTTTTGGCGTTAAGCACAGCAAGAGAAATTTTTATTAACAAGAACGAAAGCATTTCCTCAAAGAGAAATATTAATTTTCATGAAACTCTTTGCAGGCTCCAGAGGGATCGTTACAACGTGAACTCTACGAGTCCGGAGTTCGCTTTGGATGCTGGGGAATGTCCATGTATTCGTTATCCTGCGCCTGCTATTCCCTCGTCATCGAAAAACTCATACAACGATACAAGTTGATAATTTAATGCTCTGATGAATTATACGATATTATTATCACATTTCATACATTATTTTCTGTTTTTTTTTTTTCATCTTTCTTTTAGAGCTCGAAAAGTATACATCTGCGGTCTCTTGTTCTACAGCACTGGAATGATGATGATGGCACTGACGAAACATCCAGTTGGTGTCATAATATTCTCATGGACTGCCGGTGTCATGTACTCAACACTCTTCACCATGCCGTACTTGCTCATTGCTCATTATCACGCCTCATCGACGGTACGTGCATGAAAAAAAAATCTTTTATTATATTTTTTTTTTAACCCTAGAGGAATTTTTTTTTTCGTTACAAATATTTTGTGAAAATTATGATAAAATTGAGAAGCGGTTAAATTGAAGCAGATCTCAAACAATCTGGTTAAAATTATGGGGAAAATAGTGCAAATCAAAACTTGCAATGACTTTCTTGCATTATCTTCAAATTTGTACAAAGCTATGAGAATGTCAAAATTAGGAGAGGGGAATTTTATAGAGGGTGCTTTTGTGAATGGGGTGAGCAAAATGTACTTTTAGTTTTCAATAATTATCACAAAAATATCATTTGCTTATGATTCGAAATATTTTATAGTACGAACATCTGGCCCATTAGCTCAGTTGGTTAGAGCGTCGTGCTAATAACGCGAAGGTCGCGGGTTCGATCCCCTCATGGGCCACATTTTTTTTTTTTGCTAATTTTTCGTATTATTCATTTTTGATCGGCCCTAATTTTATATTATGTATTTCCGAGAGATAATACGAAAGTTTTTTTTGCTTTGTTACATTGATTTTAAACAAAATAGTCACGTTTTTGTTATCCCTTTGAAGTATACATTTTCCTTACACACAATAAATTTGAAATTTGGTACGGGGATGTTTCTTGGTTCGCTGATTACGAATTTGAGGTCAAATTTTTAGGTCGAAAATAATGAATTGTAAAAAAAAAATATATCAAAAATAATAAAATTTTGCAAATATTTATTATTGATTTTTTTTTGGCCACAGTTTGCTGTCACAGCGGATGGTCAGGCGATTCAGAGTGGTGGTGTTCGGGGTTTGGGCACAGACGTCGCAATTGTATCCTCGATGGTCTTTCTGGCACAGTTTTTGCTCTCGTGCTGTTTGGGCACGATAGTCAGCTTGTCAGGCACGACAACGGCCGTTGTTTTTGTCGCGAGTACATTGGCAGCATGCGGCGCTGTAGCTGCCACTCAAATCATGTATTTGGATCTGTAAAAGATTTTATGATGAAAAAAAAAAAGTTAAAAAAAAATATCTGCTGGCTTATAAATTTACGATGTACTGAAAATCGAGGGGCAAAATTTCCGGAACACGCGCAAGCACAAAATAATCGTTACAGTGTAACATACGTATATAAAAAATATATAATAATAATAATAATGTAAACGAGATTTCGATGCGCTGAAACTTTAGATGTCATCAGTGTGTAAATATGCTGGCTTTCCAATCAAAGCTCATATTTCACGTGTCATTTTGAATTTCCCAATTGTGTGATGTATAAATATGAATAAATCATAAATAAATGAATAAATAAATAATGAATAATCGCACACAAAATTCAATTGTGTTTATTTCCACTACTTGGTAATTTCCATATATAGGAAGTATAAAATTACATTAATAAGTTACTAATTTATTTTCGAGATTTATCTTCATTGCTGATACACATATCTCATACGTGGAAAATTCTATTTAGAAAATATTTATCACAGCTATTAATATGTACGCTGTGAGCTTCATAGTGCCACCTTACTTGTTAAGATTATTCCACTATCCATCAAAAATATTTATAGGAATTAAAAACATTTTATTCACAACTATAGTAAATTTATTCTCGAAAAGAAAAAAAAAAATCGAAAATTAGTATAATTCGTATATGATGACGAGACACTATTCGCCATTTTGCCTCGTGTGTCACACATGTCACACAAGATAAGTTTTTGGTTCGTTTGCACTTAATTGAATGATTTTTGAGTTTTATTTATGGGTTAAAAATAATATTTAACATCGATTGCCACTAAAATATTTAGATTAAAAAAAAGGAAAGGATTATAAAACGTCTGATTGTGGAAAAAAAAAACTGTTTCCTTTATCGATGACTTTGCCAACTTCATTGCGATGGGCAATCATCAAACAATTTGGCAACTAAAATGATGATGTAAAAATTTTTCGTAAAAAGCTGATGACAATTTTTTTTTTTTTATTTTGAGTCCATCAAAATTGATATGATAAATAATAAAGAAATTTGAAAAATGCGCAAAAAGCGCGAAGTAAAACGTAAAAAACGACCCAAAAAAGATACCACAAATGACGAGGCCACGTTGGCGAGGTTAGAGGCTGTGAAGTTAAAACGACAGGAGACTATAACGACAGTTAAACGTCGCTTGGACGAAAAGCTTAACGAGCGTGTCGCTCTCGTCAGAGCAAACAATCTTAAAGATGAGCAGGAACGTGAAAAAAATTTCGGCCACGAAACCAAATCCTTAAATGAGAAAATAATGACGCAGGTATATTTTTAACGCATCGCTGTTTTTCTCACCAATATTTCCGAACTAATACCGCAGCATGAAATTATTACTAAAAACTATGATAGAAAAAAATCAGCAAGTGATTATAATTTTAACATCAATATTAAAAAAAATATATAACAATTTTTTTTAAGTTTCGTAATTGTACGTAAAATTTATTTAAATCGCAGATTCGTGAAGAAATTAAAACGGTAATGATAGCCGGTGTCGAGAAGGTTCACGCAACCAAAGTTCTTAATGAAAAAATAAAATTTGACCCAAAATCTTCGACAATGACAATTTCTGGTAAAAAGTACAAAATCAAGAAAAACGTTCATGCTGTTGGTTGGGGTCGTGAGGCTCTAATGTTGGGTTCAGCACTCGAAAAAATTATTGGACATAATTTGAAGAAAGGATGGATCGTCTTGCCTGAAAAAACAATTGCCTCAATGTCCAGATATCCAGAATGGTTTCCAAAACTCGATACATGTATAAATTTTACGGAGGCTCGGAGTCACGAAATTCCCGATGAAGTTTGTGTAAAAGCCACGAAAAATATCGCAGATTATTGTAAAAAATTGAAGAAGAAAGATATTTTAGTTGTACTACTTTCACGTGGTTCGAATGATCTTTTGTGTCTGCCGAAAGGAGCGATAGGATTGAGCGAAAAAATGATTGTATTGGAACAGCTTCGACAGGCTGGTGCGACAGAACGTGAGATTGGAATAGTCAGAAAATTTTTATCAGCTGTCAGAGGTACTTGATGTATATATAGAATGACATAAAAAACTAGACAATAAATAATAATAATAATTATAATGATAAATGAGAATATGATGATTTGAAGAAATTTATAAAAAATGATAGCGAATTAACAAAAAGTACTTTAATTAATCCCCATAAAAGAGATGTATATATCAGATATATTTATTATCCATAGACGAAGCTCGACTTGCCTTAAAAATCAAATTATTATTCAATTGTATATTTATATATAATATAAATTGACAAGTCAGTGAATTAATTAAATAAATTGAATAGCATTTGACGCCGATAATCGATATGTAATGAAATATTTTAAGGTGGTGGTTTAGCGAGTCTGGCTCACCCTGCAAAAGTCATAAGCCTCGTAATGTCCGACCTCGGACCTGACGACCTCCATCTCGGTGATATTTCCGGTGGACCAACGATCAAAACTGATAATCAAGCTTTGCTATTAACAGCTCGTAGCATACTCGAGAAATACGATCTCCACGCACACAAACTGTCACACGGTATTCGCGAGGCTCTAAAGGATAATCCCATATCACCAACGATCGCTGTCAATAAATCGTCAGTATCATTGGTCGATAATTATGTCGTAGTGAGCGCCAAGGAAGCTCTCGACGAGATGGCCGTCATGGCGTTCCGCCTCGGTTACGTGCCCATCAAAATGGCCGCGCCGGCGGCCATCTCGTCGAGCTCCACGCCGCTCAGTCTGCGTCGTATAAGTCGTGATTACACGAGGCTCGTTTCACTCATGATTCTCGCTGTAGAGGATAAAATCACCCGAACTGAAATGTATCGAGATATTTGTGAGAAAATCATCACCTTCGACATGACGGAAGAACAATTTTTAAAAATATTTCCAAATAAGGAAAATTGGGGACGTGGTCTTTATCTTCTCATATCGCCACCTGCTGATTTCATGCGAAATCGTGCAAAGTTTGATAAATCGAGTGAATTGCAGAGCTCGACACAAACCGGAAATAATCAAGAATTGGCGCTTTATTTTTCTCTCGATTGGTATCTGAGGGTCGAGCGATATCCCATTTTGAAAAAATACATTGTTTGGTTTCTCGGCGGGGCGAGCGATGGTCATGATGGAAATACGAAATATGCCGGAGCTTACGCTTATGGAAATCTTGGCGTTGATGTTTATCGACAATTTAAGAATTACGATCGTAACAGAGGTGGAGAAATTACAAGGGACATTGTCGACGAGGAAAAACGTGAGGTACACGAGTCTATACTTCCGGATCACGTGCTTACTTCCGGTAACGCAAATCTTTTGTTTCTCAATGTAAACAACGGTGAGGAACTCTTGAAATTGGGCGATGCTAATGGATGCACTCACACGAAAGTCGGTGATTTGCATGTAGTGAGAATTGTACGCTGTCAGTGTAGCTGTAGCGGTTCATGTACGACCCAATAAATGCTCTGAAGTTTATTTTTTTGTCACAAAATAACAGAAAATTAGATTTATTATTTTTATAGAATTAATTAATGATCTAATTAATTTAACTCAATTATTCTGGTTCGAGGAGTCACTTTCGTCAATCTGGTATTTCTTAGTGCAAATGACAGTGAGGAAGTTTTGAAATTGGGTCATGCTGATGGATGCACTCAAAGGAAAGTTGGTGATTTGCATATATTAGAGAGAATTTTTCGCTGTCACTGCAACTGTAACAGTTTATACACGAGGTAATAAATGCACTGAAGTTTTTTTTTTTTACAAAAAAGAAAGAAAAATATGACAATTGAATTTATTAATTTCGTTGAATACATTTAATTGTGATCTACGTAAATTATTCACCTGAACAGAACTAGGACCACATTTGGAATTTATGAAAGGAATAAAATTATTATAAAAATTCAGAAAATCGATCGAAACCCAACAAATTTAATTTCATAGGAATAAAAAATATTATATTTTTCAATCCTAGCAATTAAATCAATAAAAGACTAAAATGAATATTTTTATATCCTGCCCTCGCAGTGAGTCTAAATCACGTGGAAGCTTTTAATTTATCATTTTCCAATTAATTAATTTAATTTATTATTTTTTCTGGTTTTCATTATCTCTAAAATGCGAACATTGAAAGTTTATTTGTAACTCGTTGCTCGTGTATGACGCCACTGGATGGTACTCAGTCTGCTATCAAAGCTTTTTTTTCCCATTCGAGATCGAATTAGCGTGAAATACCGTGTATCCTCTCTCGGCAGCCTCCCGCAGGTTACAAGCGCGCGAAACAGATAGAACGAGAGAGTAGGAGGAAGAGGGCGTTCCTGTCGAGTGGATTCGAAGCGTCCGCGGGAGAGTGCAGCACATATGCAGGGGGTTCGTAATGCTTCACTCGTTTCGACCACAATTGTAACCATCCGTCGGAGCAATTATTTCATAATCAGTCAGCTAGAAGAGCGCGGGTTGAGCGTAACAAGCGTGCGTGTTTAGTCCCCGCAGGCGAAAAGCAGCATTCGGAAACGGCTACTCGTATGTTTACCTCCTATATATATATATATATATATATATATATATACATATATATATATTCATATATATATATATATATATATATATATACATATATAAAGTGATTTTCGTTTACACGAAAATCATCTATCTCGGGTTTATATATTTTAGTATATAAACCCTGTAATTGGATAACACGCTGGATAACCGAAGCATCTATACTGTGTGTTGTTATATTACAGTAGAGCTGGGCAGCTTTCACACAATTAGGTATTATACCGTCATCAATATCATATCAATTTCACACGCATTATTTATTACGCTATGATTAGTATATTTACTATATAATGTGTGTACATGTGTTTGGTAATAAATAAGCTCGCAGAAGAAATTTATTTAATTTGTGCTTGATGGCATGCAAGAATTTTATTGTGGAAAATATACAATAATTAGTTTATGTAAATTATATAAAATATATACCGAATACATTATTTTATATTTTTATATTATAATATAGTAATAGTAAGAATAATTATTATAATTATTATGCTGGATTAATTACACGTTTTTATGAATTTTCTGATTAATTTTGTGCTATATATTTTTTTTTTTCGTTTACGATTAAAATGTGTCTAAAAAGCACAAAATAAAAACGCATTGAATTGGCAAAAGAGGAGAGCATCATCGCCACACGTTGAGCTGCGAGTCGCAAAAGTTTTTGTCGTTCGAGAAGCGAAATGGTAAGCGAAACGCTGCACACCGGACCGACTCTGCAGACCGGTTGCATTACAAACCGTAAAAATCTCCCTCGCCAAAGAGCAACCGGGGAAGCTTTCTCTTCAGTTAAATCTACAATGCAAATTGAGCGTCCGGGTAAAAAAAAAAAAAAAAGACAGATAAAAAAAAGCTCGAAAACCAAGTTAGACTGGGCAACATATGCCGGTGGGGTATAAGA
This sequence comes from Dyspetes luteomarginatus, assembly GCA_963669185.1. Lineage (NCBI taxonomy): Eukaryota > Metazoa > Arthropoda > Insecta > Hymenoptera > Ichneumonidae > Dyspetes > Dyspetes luteomarginatus. The sequence goes on from OY769906.1 coordinate 4,807,737, forward strand.
GGAGGAGAGCACGAAAAGGGTAAATCCCGAGCTTTCACCTCTTTTTTTTAAATTATTTATATATAAATATACGTATATAGCGAGGAGTATCGTCGAATGAAATACAGAATTGTTCCGCGAGAGCTGTGATATTACCATTTTCATTCGAGCTTTATTAAACGCTGGCTAATCGAATGTGGTTAATTCTTTTTATTTATTTTTTGCGCTCGGAATGTTTTTTTTTTGTTTTTTTTTTTCTTTCAGTATCATAATTGCATCTACTGCCTGAATCACAACGTGTAGTGTACACTACTTTAATGAGAACAAAAAATTATGTCTGTAATTTTTTTGCGAATTATAAATTTTACTTCAAATTAATTTAAAAAATGAAAAAAGGATCAGGCAAAATTTAATATAATAAGTTTTTTTTTTTTTCTTCGAAAAATCGATTAACCTTATCTGCCGTTTGATTTATTCACGGGGAAGATAATTTCGACGAGGTAAAATAAAATTTTGTGATCGCAAACTCCGGAGTTTGACTTTGGTACGGTGAGTTTGGGTCACGCCCGGATTCTCGCTTCAGTAGAAGAGATACACGAATGTTCGGCCGGGTATTACTACTTGACTCTATCGAGGGGAAGGGAGTCCAAGTTTGATCAAAATTTCTCGAGCCATTAACCGCCCGGCCCGCGTTTCGAACTCACGAACTTTCGGTATTCGGTGTGTGCCACTATAAGCTCGATTGTTATCGGAGCAATGCCGTTGGCACATTTTGCAGGATAGACTGTATGAGCTTACGTGTGTGCCTCGCTTCGGCGAGAATCTATACAAAAGAGGCCTCATAGTGAATATCGAATTTCTAATAATCTTCTGAATAATAAATGTGTCTGTATTTATTTATATACCAAGAAAAAAAAAAATCACATGAAAAATTATTGCATTCTAGAGTCAAGCCTATAATTATGCGGGGTAAATTGAACCAGTGACTCCCCCGAATAATCGGAAACCACAGATAATTGGTTTTTCTATAACACAATTAAATGGACCATGAAAAATTATAAATTTATCACTGGCAATATTCTGACGATTTTGTTTAACAAAATGACAATTTAATATAATAATAGATTTTGTGTCCGAAGCTCTCTATATACTATCAAATATTTCGCCACCGTCGCCATCATCTACAGAAATTGGGAGGGGTCACACAGGCACTCACACTTACGCAGGCACTCACATGCACTCATACAGACACTCACACAGCTAATTTAGCTGGACGTAGCCATACGACAAAATATAACATATCCGGGGTTCTGGCGAGCTGAGGGGTCATCGAGGGGCATAAGCCACGTTCGTATACATCAATGCTCTAAAGTTAAAAGGGCGTATCGAGTGTGTATAATCTTTAGAGCACAGCATACATTTCTGGCGTTACACCATCGATATATCTACACACACGAAGCAGAAAGTGCCAAGCTCCTCGAAGATTTTCGCCCACGCACGCTTCTTAGAGTTCGAGCTGAGTAAGTATTCCTGGACCAAGTATCCCGGACTATCCCTAGGGATGTATCTATACTCTGTGGGAGGGCAGCTCGCTTGAACTCTCTTTTATATATATATATATATATATATATATATATATATATATATCCCAGTATATATATATATATATATATATATAGTATAGTTGAAAAGAAATGTAAGAACGAGCTGCAAGCTCGTGCAAAAGAGGCCAGACGAGCTACCATGGCGTCGAGAAAGGTGTCGCCACTTGCTTTAGTCCAGACTCGCAATTTCTCCGATTCTCTCTTTCTCCCTCTCTCCTCTATGAGGCGCTTTATTGGCCCTTTGGATGAACGGAATTGATATGTATATAGCGAGCCCCTGGGACTAGCCCGATCCTCTTCCTTACAATGTATATATATATATATACTCCACCAAATCTCTATTATGTCTGCACGAAAATGACCTTTTTTTCCTAACCCTTCGTCGATTCATCCTCTATTATTGACGAAGATAGAACTTTATCAATGACAATAACTTTATCTGATATTTTTTTGCCCTAACGCAGTTGAGAAAAAATATACTTCATTGGTAATTTTGTGTTGCAACTAGGTGGTTACTAAATTGATTCAAATATTAACATCGAAATATTACGAAATTATAAATAAATAAATAAATAACTATTTTATATGCACAATTTAACAAATCTCATTCATCTCCATTACGTCAATTCGATCGAAAGCTCAAATGTTGGAAAGTTTTCAGAATTTTATCAACACAAGAGTGCCCTCATATCCACCATTATTCTCATATACTATAAATGGTTATTGCAGATACAATTTTCAGCTGTATTTATGTGAAAAGTTTCTTTTGAATCATTGCAGAGAGTTAACGTTAAATATTTACCAATAGTTGATATCCGGTAACCAGATTTTATCTCTCGAGTGATCGTATATATATACTCCACCAAATCTCTATTATGTCTGCACGAAAATGACCTTTTTTTCCTAACCCTTCGTCGATTCATCCTCTATTATTGACGAAGATAGAACTTTATCAATGACAATAACTTTATCTGACATTTTTTTGCCCTAACGCAGTTGAGAAAAAATATACTTCATTGGTAATTTTTTGTTGCAACTAGGTGGTTACTAAATTGATTCAAATATTAACATCGAAATATTACGAAATTATAAATAAATAACTATTTTATATACACAATTTAACAAATCTCATTAATCTCCATTACGTCAATTCGATCAAAAGCTCAAATATTGGAAAGTTTTCAGAATTTTATCAACACAAGAGTTCCCTCATATCCACCATTATTCTCATACACTATAAATGGTTATTGCAGATACAATTTTCAGCTGTATTTATGTGAAAAGTTTCTTTTGAATCATTGCAGAGAGTTAACGTTAAATATTTACCAATAGTTGATATCCGGTAACCAGATTTTATCTCTCGAGTGATCGTATATATATACTCCACCAAATCTCTATTATGTCTGCACGAAAATTACCTTTTTTTCCTAACCCTTCGTCGATTCATCCTCTATTATTGACGAAGATAGAACTTTATCAATGACAATAACTTTATCTGATATTTTTTTGCCCTAACGCAGTTGAGAAAAAATATACTTCATTGGTAATTTTGTGTTGCAACTAGGTGGTTACTAAATTGATTCAAATATTAACATCGAAATATTACGAAATTATAAATAAATAACTATTTTATATACACAATTTAACAAATCTCATTAATCTCCATTACGTCAATTCGATCAAAAGCTCAAATATTGGAAAGTTTTCAGAATTTTATCAACACAAGAGTTCCCTCATATCCACCATTATTCTCATACACTATAAATGGTTATTGCAGATACAATTTTCAGCTGTATTTATGTGAAAAGTTTCATTTGAATCATTGCAGAGAGTTAACGTTAAATATTTACCAATAGTTGATATCCGGTAACCAGATTTTATCTCTCGAGTGATCGTATATAACACATACATGCATCCTCTATATATATATATGTATGTATATCGTATATATATATACATATATATAGGTCTACGAGTATTCAACAAAATGGTTTGCCCCGACCTCTTGAAAATAATGCAATCGGACCGAAGCGAATTTCCACAAGCGCGGTTGATCCTCTATTGACTTGGCCAAATGGCAAATTACTTGGAGTGTAGTATTCGTTGTGGGTGAAGGGTGAAAAGGACTGCTGGGGGGGGTGCAGAAATGAGGGGATGTTTGGTGTTGGACTCCCTCCGACTCTCTTTCATTGGCCACTATATATATATAGTATTACACATGTATGGATCTGTATATATATATATATATATATACTGAAAAATGTATATTACATATATATATATATATATACTGAAAAATGTATATTACATATATATATATATGTACCACAGATGCTCTTCGACATTGCACCACTCCAAATTGACCCACTTCGAAACATCGTGTGGCTCTCGAACCGCACAAGCATATCCGCCGACGCCATGGCCACATCAGCCACCAACCCCAAAGAGAAAGAGATAGAGATAGTTTGTTTGCTCGTGCCATCACAGCTTTTACGGAAACCGAGGCTTCTTCTCTCTTCTCCATTTCCACCGTTTCGACTAAACTTCCCAATCGGTGTTTACCCCGATACGTGATATTATTCTCTTCCTCTCTCGCTCTCCCTCTCTCTTACGACTCGACATCTCTCTTGAGCTAAAAAAACTTCGGGCCAACCCCTCACCCCCTTTCCTGTCGGTTAGTATATAAAACTTTGTACTCGTAATTTTCATCCCTGACCACGTAAACACGAGCAATGTATACAGTGATGTGTGTATAGTTGACGACTCAGGATAAAATTGGGTCCAGGATAAAATAACAGAAGGTGCAATTTTTTTTTTAAGGGATTCGTAAAATTTATTTCTCATTGAAAAGTTTTAAGAGGACTTAACCTTATATTCTTTCGACAAATAATTATTATTATATTTCAAGAAAAACAATTGCCATCAAATAATAAAAAAGTGTGAACGAATAACAGAATATTATATTACATTATATCCATATTACTTTTTATTTATATTACATTGTGTCAATAAAAGTAATGGAATGGTAAAATATGCTGGGGTTATGAAAAAAATAATGAATAAGAATTTTCGTAAAAACAGGAAGTTTTCGTCGTACCCCTTTTTAAGTCGTACTCGCTTTTACGACAAGTTACCGTGTGAGATGTCGGTATAGATAAAGTATCAGAGGCGTATATATTACAGTAGACTTGAGTAGAGTAGCTCTTGATGTGACGCTGCAAGCCACCGTATATAAGACCACGAGCAATGTTGGCTTTCGTCTGATGTAAAAATATATATATGTATATATAACTCTTGTATTATTCATATGTGCATATATCGGTTTGAGGCCAAGAGAGCTTGCCGCGTTTTTACGGTGACGCTTTTACGCGGACGTACAGTAATAAAAATGCTTGTTCCAGCCTCTTTTTTTTTTTTTTTTTTTCATGTACTCATACAACGGTTTTTTTCATGACAAAAGTTTGACTCATATAAATGACCGTACACTGTATGATATTGAGGTCTGTGTTTGTTCCAAGCACGAGTTACTTTTGGGGGTCAAATTTAAAAAAAAAACATATGCAAAAATAAGGGTAACAAATTGGTAGTAAAAAGACTGGGGGGCTGAAAGTGAATGGGTGAAAAATATTAAATCGTAGTTCTCAATTCTTATAATCTCACAATTTCCTACTAAAATTCTATACCAAATTTATAAAATTAGTCAAGAAATAGATCATGATGTCGATATGTGGGTACAGGTCAACGAAGACCGTCATTGGAGTTCAGGATGACGAAGACACCGTCATTGGAGTTCAGCTTGACGAAGACATCGTCATTGGAGTTTAGGTCAACGAAGACATCGTGATTGGAGATTAGGTCAACGAAGACACCGTCCTTCGAGTTTAGGTCAACGAAGACTTTATCATTAATATAAAGGTCGACGAAGACTGTATCATTAGGATAAAGGTCGACGAAGATTTTATCATTAGGATAAAGGTCGACGAAGACTTTATCATCAGGATAAAGGTCGACGAAGACTTTATCATTAGGATAAAGGTCGACGAAGACTTTATCATTAGGATAAAGGTCGACGAAGACTTTATCATTAGGATAAAGGTCGACGAAGACTTTATCATTAGGATAACGGTCGACGAAGACTTTATCATTAGGATAAAGGTCGACGAAGACTTTGTCATTGAAGTCAAAGGTCGTTCTCAAGATAGAGTCGGAATGGTCTCAGGATAGAGGATGGGTGGATGAGGTGATTTTTGCAATCAAGAGAGACGAGATTTTTTATCGTAAACATTACAATAATTGGGTCGATTTCACCCGCAAAATTATTTTTGTAAAATCATCGAATTCGGAAATCTGTTTCTCGTCCATAAAATTCTTGATCGAAATTATATTTCACTCCTATAATAATTTATCAATTCTTTAAGTTTTCTCGAATACGTCGATGTCCATAAATATTTTTATTTTTTGACTCTATAAAATTACAATAAAATACCTAATCCGTGTCGCATTTTTCCCAACTCTCCCGAATTCTTTGCATTTTACGTGCAGTAAATTCTTTTAATTCTCGTCATATTATCCAAATATTTTCTGTCTCAAACATGAAGATAAATTTCATAAAAAATATTAACATTCTTTGCGCGTTACGAAGTATTTTTTCGTGTAAAAGAAAATGATAAATTTTTACCGGATGTGTCAGAGAGTAATCTTTACTCCAACACTCTCTTTCTCTCTCTCTCTGGCGAGTAGATGCCGGTAAAAACTATCATAGCTATTATTCACCAAGAGGGCGAAGCACGGAGATGAAGCAAGTCTTGAAAATGAATGAAGCATATATATATACATATATATATATATACACACATATTTGTAAGCTGTCTTTTCGTGTGCTGCAATTGTCTTTTCTACGGCTTTGTAACCGTTATGGGAATAAAGACGCTTTCTGTAATATACATAACTATATAGATATATGTGTCGATGCTTGGGTTGTACGCGTGTATTGCTCCGTAGAGCATACAGAGAGAGAGAGAGCTTCTCATGAGGGAGCTCGGGAGGCAGCTAAAGCTTTAAGAATACCCGGGGACACTCGAGATTGCCGCTTTTTCACGAGGTGTTTCAAAGTGGCCGGATTGTGTCGGCGAGAGAGAGAGGGAGAAGGAGAGAGAGAGAGAGAGAGAGAAAAAGAGTGCATGAGTGAGTAAAGTGAAATGAGCGCATCGCAAGCTCGTCGTAACCTCTACACAGTCTTGCAGTTATTGTTCATGGATCAGTTATTGGCAGTCACCATCGCCAATATTCCTTCTAGTTAGGGTGACAGAGAACTATAGTCAACTGTCCCTTAACTTGACTCCTCACATTTTTCTGCTGCTTGTAGTAATAATTGATATGCAAAATATATGAAAAATAAACATTTACAAAATTTATCATATACATACCCATTTTTCATACGCTGAATGTATATTATCCATAGAAAATATTTATTTTTTACCTTTTGTTTGTTCGAAATATATTTTTTTATATTTAATTGTTTTGGGCATGAGGGGTTTTCCCTTTTAATAATTAATTGCCACTGTTACTTTCTACTTTGTACTTGATTGGCTTTTCATTCCTGTCTCTCAGACCGTTTTCTCCCACTCCCGACACAAAATCAGAACGGTCAGAGGACACTAATCGCACGTACAGCGCAGAGTGTTGTGGGAGAGTTTTTTTTTTTTGTAACTAATGAAAATCGAACGTGCCACGACGTTGGGACTAAAATAGTAGGGGGAGGATTTGGAGTGGAGGCTAGGAGGGAATTTTGAAAAATAGAAAAACCTCGAATCGCAATCGGTTGAGTTAAGAGCGGGTGGACTGTAGGTGCCAATGACTGTATCTATTGTTTGTTCGAGTTGCCAAGCCCTGTATAGCTTATTCAACGTACCTATTATGTATGTACGGAAAGCGAAGGGGGTGGGGATATCGCTGTATAAAGTGCTGCTCTTTTGTTCCTCTTGCTGAGCCATACAGCAAGTGAATTCGTAACGTTGGAACGAAATTTCCTTCGCAATTGGACGAAGGGGAAATTTTACACGTCAATTATTAATTGAGTTATGGAGGGCCGGTTGATTATTAAATATTTGTAGATTATACGTAAAAAATTTTTTCGTGGGCAGAAACATCGATAATTTGAATTCTGCCAATTTTTTTGTATGATTGATGAATAATTGATAAAATTTCTTGTAGAACGAAAAACTGTTAGTATTTTGATATTTGTCGGTTTAAGGATCGAATTTTTGAGATTTTACAAACATAAAAAATGAGTATGGTTCGTTTCGAAGAATTCTCGATCGGATCGACTTTTGTAATTTTGGAAAGCACGAGGGTCACGAATTTATTTATATTTTTATCGAAAACTTTCAAATTTCTGTCAAAACTTTTCCCAAAAATAATTTTGGCAATTATCTCTCAGCCATCGAGAGACGAAAGCTAAATAATTCGAACCTTACAAAGCAACAAAAAAAATATTTTTCTCACTTATGGATAAATATACCTGTAATTATTTAGTTATGAAGGGCCGGTTGATTATTAAATATTTGTAGATTATACGTACAAATTTTTTTCGTGGGCAGAAAAACATCGATAATTTGTACGATTGATGTACAAAAAAAGATAATTGATAAAATTTCTTATAGAACGAAAAACTGTTAGTATTTTGATATTTTACAATTTTTTTTCGTAGGCAGAAACATCGATAATTTGAATTCTGCCAATTTTTTTATGGCAGGTTTTTTGTACGATTGATGAATAATTGATAGAATTTCTTATAGAACGAAAAACTGTTTGTATTTTGATATTTGTCGGTTTAAGGATCGAATTTTTGAGATTTTACAAACATAAAAAATGAGTATGGTTCGTTTCGAAGAATTCTCGATCGGATCGACTTTTGTAATTTTGGAAAGCACGAGGGTCACGAATTTATTTATATTTTTATCAAAAAGTCTGAAATTTCTGTCAAAACTTTTCCCACAAATAATTTTGGCAATTATCTCTCAGCCATCGAGAGACGAAAGCTAAATAATTCAAACCTTACAAAGCAACAAAAAAAATATTTATCTCACATATGGATAAATATACCTGTAATTATTTAGTTATGAAGGGCCGGTTGATTATTAAATATTTGTAGATTATACGTACAAATTTTTTTCGTGGGCAGAAAAACATCGATAATTTGTACGATTGATGTACAAAAAAAGATAATTGATAAAATTTCTTATAGAACGAAAAACTGTTAGTATTTTGATATTTTACAATTTTTTTTCGTAGGCAGAAACATCGATAATTTGAATTCTGCCAATTTTTTTATGGCAGGTTTTTTGTACGATTGATGAATAATTGATAGAATTTCTTATAGAACGAAAAACTGTTTGTATTTTGATATTTGTCGGTTTAAGGATCGAATTTTAGAGATTTTACAAACATAAAAAATGAGTATGGTTCGTTTCGAAGAATTCTCGATCAGATCGACTTTTGTAATTTTGGAAAGCACGAGGGTCACGAATTTATTTATATTTTTATCGAAAAATCTCAAATTTCTGTCAAAACTTTTCCCAAAAATAATTTTGGCAATTATCTCTCAGCCATCGAGAGACGAAAGCTAAATAATTCAAACCTTACAAAGCAACAAAAAAAATTTTTTTCTCACTTATGGATAAATATACTCATACTTGAATGCTCACGAGGATTTTCCGGCTGGTTTTGGCGATGCTTCGAGCGTTTCAGTTCGAGACGTGAATTATCCACCATCCCCAATCCACATTTCACCCTCCCAGCGGGCCACACCATCGCTGCCCACGCTTCGAGCGCTATGAGAAAGTGCACACACGAAATCACAGCATCCGGTTTCACCGAGACGAGAATGCACCGCGAAAAAAAAGCGAACGAGTCAACGAAGAAACAAAAAAATTTCACATATAAATTTGCGGTGGGTCTCGGATCATGAAAAAAAAAAACCAGCGAAAAAAAAAAAATCTTTCAAAAAAAAATCAACCCCCTGCTTAATTAGCATCGGTCGTTGTTCCAGAAAAGTCTTTTTCTTCCTTTTTTCAATAGGAAAAAAATTCGCAAGTGGAATTTTGTGAGTATGTACACGTTATTCGTGCGTTAGCCAGTGAAATCTCGTTGACGGTTCGAAAGTATTTTATATATATATATATATATACGTGCACATGTTAAGGGATGAGATTTTGCGAGGGATGCGAAGAGCGCTTTGCCGTTTCGTTGAGGAGTTGCGATTGCAATGCAGCGAGAAACGTGAGTTGAATAAAATCACGTGGAGAGTTGAAAAAAATAATAAAAAAAATGGAAGAGAAATTGACGTTCGAGGGTGCAAGAATGCAAGGCGCAATAATACGCTTCGTTCGTTTCTCCCGCGTTGCGTTTATTAGCAGCAGTGCCCTCTGTAGTTTGCAATCGGTACTCACTGCATGAGAAACGAGAAACAAGTTGAAAAAAAAAATTAAAAAAAAAAATACAAGAACACTCGAGTTTTCGGTTACGGAATGACATTCGAGAGCCTTAAACTTTGACACGCAAAAAAGGCCTCGAAATCATTAATAATGGCAGACTGGCAGGAAATGGTCGTGATGTAAAATTGTACTCAGGATGAAAATAATTTTATTTCAAAGGAAATTCGGTAATTCGCGAGAACCAATTACTCTACTTGTCTATAAAATATTTTTCGTGAATAAAAAATGTATTTGATGATGTTTATTGAATGTAAAATGTATTTGGTGGTTTTTGTTGCATGGACAAAATATTTGGTTATTTTTTTTGCGTACAAAATATATTTGGTTATTATTTTTTTTTTTTTACAATATTACAGACGTATTTTAATAAATAAAAATGGTCACAAGGTAGTATTGTTAAGTACAGTAGGTTAATTTTCTATGTTTTAATATACTTAAATGTGGTCAGAGCTCGTTGACTGAGGGTGGAAATTTTCAGTCTGCTTGTTAACCGGAAGTCAAAGGTCAACGAGCGAGTTTGCATGGCAAATTTGAGTGTTTAAGGTAAATTGAGTTTTCCATAGGCAACAAAAACGACAATATCCAGAATCAAGCACTCAAAAAGAGTGATATTGGTGTCTGGTACACTCGATAATTAAAATCAACGCTCTAACGGCAAAAGGAATTCCTCTATTATATATTTAAAAAAAAAACAGTGGAACAATCAATGTGCGATGAAACGAAGAAAAATTGACAAACAATAAAATAAATAAAATCGATAAGCAAATAATTATAAAATTTCGTGTGCTGTAATATTTTGCAACTTATTTTTTTTTTAACGTATAATTGAAATTATTATGACCATAAATATGAAATAATGAATCAATGATTCATTAAATGAATAAACAAAAAGTGGATGAAGATGAAAAATGGCGCTGCGAATTTTCAACCGCAGACGTCTTTTTTACTTCCATTCTGCGAAGTTTCCCTGAACAAACTCTCGCGAACGGATGAAACTTTACGAGAACTTCGTGCACTGAGCTCGTACGGTTGTGGAAAATTTTACCGCAATCAAAAAAAAAAAAAAAAAAAATGGCATAAGCCTCTTACCTTATTATACTTTTACGTATTAAATATAATTCAAGATATATATCCCGGTAACCCAACTCAAACGAGAGAGTCATTCTCGTGATCCTCCGAATCACCGAATCCTTTTATATTATTCATTCCTCTGCTCATTCGTGGCGCTTCGCGCCCGGATGAATTTTTCTTTTTCGCAATAATTACTTTTTATATATTTCGTCGTCAGGGGTGCGCTATTTCACCCACTCATTGCCGGCGAATGAAAGAAAAATATACCAAAAAAAGAAAGAAAAAAAAAAAAAATGTCCGAGCTGTCTCGCTTTGGGGGTGGAGAACGAGATACTGAGAAGAGATGTCTAGATGGCACACGGGGATGTACACAGGGGTGGAGGGGTGATTTGCGAGGGTTGTTTGGTACGTAGGGAAACGCGCGCAGAGACGAGCCTCTTGAATTTCAAGTTTGAATTTCACGCCGCGAGGCGCGTTTTAATTAGACTCATCGAGCGAGTTCCGCTCGACGATTTCTCGTGTCTTTCTGTGCGAATTTTCGCGTGTATACGAGAATTATTTTTCTCGCAGTTTTTGAGAAAAAGAGGGAGGGAAGGAGGATCGGTGGGTGGAAGAGAAAGAGAGACAGATAGACAGAGAGACACAGACAGACAGACAGACAGACAGACAGACAGACAGACAGACAGACAGACAGACAGACAGACAGACAGACAGACAGACAGACAGAGAAACAGACAGACAGACAGACAGACAGACAGACAGACAGACAGACAGACAGACAGACATACAGACAGACAGACAGACAGACAGACAGACAGACAGACAGACAGACAGACAGACAGACAGACAGACAGACAGACAGACAGACAGACAGACAGACAGACAGAGAAACAGACAGACAGACAGACAGACAGAGAGACAGACAGACAGACAGACAGAGAGACAGACAGACAGAGAGACAGACAGACAGAGAAACAGACAGACAGGGAGACACAGAGAGACAGAGAGAGAGATAGACAGACAGAGAGACACAGAGAGACAGAGAGAGAGAGAGAGATAGACAGACAGAGAGACAGACAGAGAGACACAGAGAGACAGAGAGAGAGAGAGAGAGATAGACAGACAGAGAGACACAGAGAGACAGAGAGAGAGAGAGAGAGATAGACAGACAGAGAGACACAGAGAGACAGAGAGAGAGACACTGAGAGACAGAGAGAAAGATAGACAGACAGAGAGAAAGATAGACAGACAGAGAGACACTGAGAGACAGAGAGAAAGATAGACAGACAGAGAGACACTGAGAGACAGAGAGAAAGATAGACAGACAGAGAGACACTGAGAGACAGAGAGAAAGATAGACAGACAGAGAGACACAGAGAGACAGAAAGAGAAAGGACAGGTGCAGCATCCTTTACGTCCCAATGCTTTTTTCCGTCTAATGTTGATCTCTCAGCTATAAATACACATAAATATATTTACACTTTTCACTTCTTCTGTACTATATTATGAAATTCCTATAAATAGCGTTCCCCAAGAAAAAGGACTCACTTCAGAAAGGAGGCGAGGATGGAATGAGACCTCGAAGGAATGAGATACCGAGAAAAATAGGGTCTCTAGGGGAGAGAAATATTAAGAAAGATTTTAAAGGAATCCTTAAGGATGTGAAGTCCTCGGTGAATAGAAAGTCCCTAGGGGTTGTAATATTCTAGGGACTCTATGTAGCGGAGGAATAAAAAAATATGGTTAATCTTTGGGGTAGGCAATGGTGAACACTACAAGAATTGTCGTTTTAAAGGGTTTCCTTAAGGTGCAGAGATCAAGATGGAAAAATGCTTCGTAATTAATTTCTGGAGCCCTAAAATTAAGCTGATATACTTTTTGTTTAATTCGGGGGCTTTTCGACGGATGCAAGAGGGCAAAGCTCTCTCTTCCCGCCCCCTCGTAGTATATATAGACGTAAATTTGTTTAGAAAGGTCTTGCAGGATAACACGTCTCGTTCCAAAGAAACTCGAGGCACGTACCATATCTTTCTTATCCACCAAAACTGCGCTGTGTGTAACGCAGAAAAATGAAGATAAAAAAATTAAAAAAAAGAAAAAAAAAACCACCAAATGTTCGGACTCGAGTCAGATAGGACGAAAGAACCCCGTCCCTTGGAGTTTTTGCGACGCGAGCTTAATCTTCGCTGCTTGCTGCTGGTAGGTAGAAAAAGAAAACGCTCGGAATTCGCGAGCTCGAATCTCCTCTCCTCTCTGAGAAAAATAATCCGACGAGACTTGGACGAAACGACGGCAATTTTTCCAGCTTCCGCTGGCGGATCGCGAGAGGTGCTTCTTCAACTCTTACCACTCCCCGGGCCCCTCTTCCGTTCGCTATATATCGGCCGTGATTCCGTTGAACCGTGAGATAAGCTCGAGCTGCTTTTGCTTATATATACACACACACACATATATATATATATATGCGACTGAAAAGCTCAAAATGTAGCGCCCCTACGCCGTCTTGACTCTCTCGTTATACCCTTCACCCCTGATCCATCTATCGTCTTCTTTCCAAGAAATCGCGAAAAGTGTTAAAGTTGCCTCTCAGCCTTCTGACAAGACCCTCATACCGTTTAGATTCATCGCTAACGTTCGTACACGTCCTTTTGTAACATAAATCCGCAATAGAGCAGATATATGTCTGTGGAAATTTAAGAGACACCCGATGGGAGCGCCTCTGGTGGCAAATACCGGCAAAACTGGGAATAAGTCTCTCAATCGTTCATTTATCATCGTATAATTATTTTTCATTATCATCATTTTTAACTCCCGACTACCCGTCGGCCAACAGAAAGAAGAAATCGCGAAAAGTGTTAAAGTTGCCTCTCAGCCTTATGACAAGACCCTCATACCGTTTAGATTCATCGCTAACGTTCGTACACATCCTTTTGTAACATTAATTCGCAATAGAGCAGATATATGTCTGTGGAAATTTAAGAGACACCCGATGGGAGCGCCTCTGGTGGCAAATACCGGCAAAACTGGGAATAAGTCTCTCAATCGTTTATTTATCATCGTATAATTATTTTTCATTATCATCATTTTTAACTCCCGACTACCCGTCGGCCAACAGAAAGAAGAAATCGCGAAAAGTGTTAAAGTTGCCTCTCAGCCTTATGACAAGACCCTCATACCGTTTAGATTCATCGCTAACGTTCGTACACATCCTTTTGTAACATTAATTCGCGATAGAGCAGATATATGTCTGTGGAAATTTAAGAGACACCCGATGGGAGCGCCTCTGGTGGCAAATACCGGCAAAACTGGGAATAAGTCTCTCAATCGTTCATTTATCATCGTATAATTATTTTTCATTATCATCATTTTTAACTCCCGACCACCCGTCGGCCAACAGAAAGAAGAAATCGCGAAAAGTGTTAAAGTTGCCTCTCAGCCTTCTGACAAGACCCTCATACCGTTTAGATTCATCGCTAACGTTCGTACACGTCCTTTTGTAACATAAATCCGCAATAGAGCAGATATATGTCTGTGGAAATTTAAGAGACACCCGATGGGAGCGCCTCTGGTGGCAAATACCGGCAAAACTGGGAATAAGTCTCTCAATCGTTCATTTATCATCGTATAATTATTTTTCATTATCATCATTTTTAACTCCCGACCACCCGTCGGCCAACAGAAAGAAGAAATCGCGAAAAGTGTTAAAGTTGCCTCTGAGCCTTCTGACAAGACCCTCATACCGTTTAGATTCATCGCTAACGTTCGTACACATCCTTTTGTAACATAAATCCGCAATAGAGCAGATATATGTCTGTGGAAATTTAAGAGACACCCGATGGGAGCGCCTCTGGTGGCAAATACCGGCAAAACTGGGAATAAGTCTCTCAATCGTTCATTTATCATCGTATAATTATTTTTCATTATCATCATTTTTAACTCCCGACTACCCGTTGGCCAACAGACGAGAGTTATGCGATCAGCTAATAGGGCGGGAGGGGATTAATTTCCACGAGGACTTCCTCAGGAGTGGAAACATGATTTTTAGAAAAGACTCATCTTGAAATAATTTTACGATCAAAATGAATATTTATTGTGAAAGTCAAAAGATTTTCTCTGCCCAGGAATGCGCAAACTCGCCGCTGGGGTCACTGAACTCTACGCGTAGCCCTTATACCCTCGATTTTTTTTTTTTTTTTTCACATATCAGAACAACCGGAAACGGAAGTATCTATAACAATATATTATATATAAAAAAGCCACACTTAAACTGTGATATTTCCGCGATTTTCGAATCCCGGCCGTTACGCGATCTTTCTCGCGCGGCGGTAAAATAAATTAGATTTCGAGGGTTCCGCGGCTCGCTTTTGCCGTATGAAGCGCGGCGGTTCGCGCAAATTTATTGCGGCATTCCCTCTGGACCATCCAGACCCCTGACCCGCCCTCGAACCTTCCTTCAGGACTCTTGGCCCTTCTGTATATATCTATGTATATATATAGTTATTCATCGTATACATACTATAGCTCGGCGTGTTCTCTCTTCCGGCGTGATTAACGGCCGCCGTACGAGCTTGATAGCCTCGCAGTGCGAAAACCTCGCCTCTATATCCTCCCCGCTCGTTTCTCCTTACAGTAGTCTCGAATTGCAACATTTATATAGCACTCGTATTACGTGATATCGATATAAAACCACGAGAACCGGAAAGCGAGATACTTTTGCGTCGAGACGAGTTTCTGCGTTTTTATTTTTCCAATCGAGACTGTTCTCGCGTTTTTCCTGCAATGTTAGCTGTATATATATATATATATATATATATATATATATATATATATATATATTAGCAGATACATCGTCCCACTCTCGAAATCTAACTCGGTCGAGTAGTCACGTACATTTTCTCGAAGCTGGAGAGCCTTTTCGGCTAGTCTGCTCGACCTATGAATCACCCGAGGAGCGCTTGCTTCGGCTACGCGACATGTAATTCCTCGATTCGCGCAAAACTGCCTCCACAATCTATCTCTAAGATTTATCACACGCAAGATGAGACTCTTGCAAGCTCGCGATAAATACTGCAACGTGCAAATTTAATGCAAAAAAGTCTCGTTTAGAACAGTCGCAATTATGTTTGAATGCGGGCGCTTTGAGGTTATGTGAAACACTCATCGATTGCCAAACTTTTAATAGATTCCATTTAATATTACATTCAAAGAATAGTTTCGAGAGAAGCAGCGAAAAATTTTGATTCTAAAGCACGATCTCCTTCTTGAGCATTTGTTAGTTCTTTCTCTCGCCTCTTTAGTTAACGACGCTACCACCAGAGGTGCTATGAATAGTCGTCTTGCGCGCCTATGGCGGTGGCGTCATTAACTAAAAATTCTTTCAGCGGCAGAAAAGGAACAGCGACCTCATTTCTTCTCACCTGGTACTCACGCTGCTCGCCACTGTTGATGGCGCCACTGTCGCAATGGCGCCTCTCGTTTTTAATTCCTTGCGCTTTATTTCGTAATAAAAAATCGAATCTCTCCGTAGGATGTCAGATTATACGGACAGATTCTAATTATACCATAAGTTTTCAAGCGATATATCTTTATTAATGTTGTAATTGGATTCATAAATTGCTAATAATATGAGAGAGGCTGGATGCTCGAGGTTTGTTGCAAACGAGCTCTCTCGTTTGCAAAAACTTTTGTTCCTGAATATCACGTCGTTGAACATGGTTAAGGTCGTGAATTTCAACATATAAAGGTAAGCAAACAGAAAACTAAAACAGTAGTACAGAATGTCTAAAGTGTTTTGAGCTCTTCGCAAGAGAATACAAATGGAGCTTCATCCATGTTGAATTTACGCCCTAACCTCTATGTTTCTTGACGTTCCACTATATTACTCTGTGCACACAGCAGTACAACAAGAAATATATACACCGGCGTTAACCATCTCACTTTCTTCCTCTTTCTCGCTCTCCTTCTATGGCAATATTAATGGGTTATGTTTCATCCCACGTTTACGATTAGAGGAATGTGTACACAGCATCTCGAGCTACATGCTGCGTCTTCAACTTTCGCATCTCGCGAGTAAATACGTTTTGCAGCATTTACTAATTAAATAGTATGAAATATCTTGGGATATGCTTAAAAAGTGAAAGAATTAATTATTAAAAAACCTGTTTTATTGAGTTTGAAGGCAAAGTACGCTTGCCTGCTCTGCGAGAATTCAACTCAATCAAAATGGCCGCCGAAAAATCAATTTCTGATTTTGCGATTAGTTCGAGATATTAAAGAAAATTTGATCTGTCAATATAATTTATGCCCGTAATTTGACGAATACTTCATGAGACGGACATTCAGAAATTATTTAATAAATCCCATTGGACGATTCAATTGAAATAAAATTATAAATATTTATAGTTTTGAGACATTAAACTAAAAGTAGGGTTAGGACTGATATTACAGCTGGCTGGCCCATCAGCCTTTGCAAAAGTCCACTTTATTGCTAATAAGTCCCTTAAACATTCGGTGACCCAACTTTTTTTCATTCCCAATAGAATAGTACATAGCCCAGGAATACGTAGCACTTTTTTTATGTTATTTCCCAAGATGAAAAGTGTGGAAATTTGTGCGTTGAAGATGGAATCAGCTGCTTCTCTCTCAAGCGCCATGAGTAAAAACTCAATTTTCATTATTGAATTTTTCTTTCTGATGGTCGGTGACCAAGTTTGAAATTTTTCCAACATGAAAGGGAAGACTTTTACTACAATTTATAAAAAATATAATTATTTCTAAAGACTATTGAGACATGAAAATAAAATCTTAAAGGATGCCTGCAAAATCTTTGTAACGTGAAGCTTCAAGTATATATATAATATATATATATATATATATATATAGGCATGTATTTCTGTCAGCTCTATACGAAATTTCTCTTAACTCGATTAATTATTAGTAACGAGCTTGTTGCTTTGGAGAGACGAGGGGAGTAGAGAAACTGAGCAGAACAATCGTTGTTAAACAAGAGCTGTCGCGGTTAGTTGTCGAAGTTGTTGGTGAATTCTGCGCCTTTGAGGGACCAATTAGTTGTTGCAACAAGGGGTGAGAGGTGAACGAAAAGCAACAGGGTCGAACGAGACGGAGTTGCTCGGGTCACGCGAGTCCCGAGTTTTGTTCCACAAGCGCTGACTCCCTCTCGCTAGTCTATGCTCGAAATTAACGTTAAATTTCTAAACTATCATAGCTATACGTAAAGCGTAGCACGAAATTTCCTCTCATGCTCATTATTCGGTATAACTATATATTTGTATGGACGACAATATTGCATGAGAGAGAAGATATTTTATCTGAATATTACAGTAACATCGATAAATAATTAGCTGCTAACTTTCATAAGTGGCATTCTCAAATTACATCAAACGTGGAACATTTAAAATTATTTATCCCATTCTATCTATATTGAAATATTAAAATTATATCATATACTTTGAATATTCAAAATTATTTATCCAATCGATAAATCATTATAATTTGTCGTATCATTAAAATATTTCAATAATATCGAGCTTTAAATATTCCAACTTATTTATTATTCTATCGATAAATCATCAATTGTTTGCTTACGTAATTGGAATAATCGAATTTCTCATATTTGGAATATTTCAAGTTATTCACCAAGTTATTCCGTATTTTGTGCTCGGACCCGGAAGCTTATGAATTCCACCGCTAGCACCACCACCAGCGCCACCTACCTCTTCGCCAATCACAACGGTATCACCAAAATTCTCTCTCTTCGCGATAAATCTCACATTACCCGGTGCATTCGAGGCTCTCAGATGTTGCGAAGTTTTGTCAAAAGTGTGACAGTCCCTGCTGCCAACAAGGCCAGCTCCACCAATCGGTATGTTGCGATGAAAATCATCCTTCAACTCACCAATCGCGTTATTCTCGATACTCCCTGATGTACATTTGGCGGGCATCGAAGCATCAAGATTATTCTCACGTGACATCTTTCCACCGGTCTCGGGACTCAAATTTCGCGATCTTCCTGGATTTTTGTGCGCATCGTAACAGCCCGAATCACGTGGAAATTGTCGTCTGCTGAATGGCGAACTTTCATAAGTGGCATTCTCGAATTATATCAAACGTGGAACATTTAAACTTTGAATATTCAAAATGGTTTATCCAATCGATAAATCATTCTAATTTGTCGTATCATTAAAATATTTCAATAATATCGAGCTTTAAATATTCCAACTTATTTATTATTCTTTCGATAAATCATCAATTGTTTGCTTACGTAATTGGAATAATCGAATTTCTCATACTTGCTATATTTCAAGTCATTTTTCCATTGACAAATGATGCACTTTTATATTTGGAATATTTCAAGTCATTCACCCTATCGCTCAATAATTAAATCTTAACTTTTATATTAAAAATATTCCAAGTAACTTACGTTTCATTTGAATAAAAAAAAAACGTCGTATATATTAGGAGAAATTTTTTAAAATAATAGTAATTATCATTTTAAAAAAAGTTTAATAAAATCCAAGTCGAATCCAACAATACACTTACATTTTTTGCCAATACGGACGAGTCTCTGAAACAAATTTCACACTCGATACTGTAAAAAGGTAGTGTAGTGGCGTAAAAAGCTCGTTGAATCTGCAACTTTTGCGTAAAAAAAAAATATATATATGTATATATTTACTGGGTCAGGTACATAGGCAGAATGAAAAATCGACAAAGTGGTCGAGAATTACTTTGATTCTTTCGTCGTTTTTTTCTTTTTTTTTTTATTTCCATCGATATCCACAGTCAATAAATTAACATTCATCGTCGAAACAATACAAAATGAAAATATATATGTATATATACATTGTATATGTATAATTAAAGATGAGAAATTATCATTATTGTGACCATTAGCCCCGCAATGAATCAATAAATACAAAAAATTCAGAGTTTATAAAAAATTGTTCAGCATTTCGATTGCGCGTGGATATTTGCGCAGTTTCGCTTGAAAAATCGTTTATTTACATATAAATCTCGTTTACGTTTTCTTTTCATTTTTTCGTTTTCTCCTTTCAATCGCGCGATGATATTGGACTAGAGACCGTCGTTAAAGTTTTCATTTTTTTGTTTTTTTTTTTTTTTTTTTTCCATTTTCGATAATTCGTTCATCGTTTAAAACTTCGATTTTTCAACAATTCAAATTGAGAGAATTTCTTCTCCATTTTAAATGTAGATTTTTTATTCCTGTTTTTTTTTTCTCCTCACTGATTGCATCGAACGACCTAACGACGATTGTGACTCTCTCGTGCGGATCTGTATCGTCGAAATGAACTAATAATTTTACATCGAATGCGCAATTCGTACCATTCGAGCTAATAAAATCACTATCGTGTCTATTATTATTTTTTTTTTTCGATCTTCACTTTTTTTTTATCGTTCGCGTCATTCTTTATTTTTGCGTTATTATTATTTTTTTTTCATTGCTGTCGTTTGTTTTTAAATGTATCCCCATAAACTCGTAACTAATTAACATGGTTACCTCATCGCTAAACACTTAATCTTAATGTCGATGGAACGGATAATCTATTTCGTAGCAACGGCGAATATTATTTCTCTCTTTCTCTGTCTCATTTGGATCGCGTAATTTTCTTTACAATTTTATTAATATTGTTATTATTATTATTATTATTATTTATTCATTAAATATTTCTCGTGGGCTCGTAAGGGTCGACGAAATATCGTCAAAAGCATATTTCGCGCTAATTTTTCTACTGTACGTAGATAATGATGGAAAACGTGAACATGCAACGTTAATTAATGGAAATATATATGATATATTTTTAATTTTTCGTATTTTTCTTTTTTTTTTTTGATATTAATTTATTTCGTGAGAATGAGATGAAAACACGATTTAATGATTTTTCTTTTTTTTTTTTTTTTCACGTCTCATCGTGCCCTAATTAATGTATATATTTACACCAAGCGATCGTGAACCTCACGAGGTGTAATTTTCGATCGAATGGAAAATAAGGTTCACTCTTGCCATCGATAGTTAAATATTTATTATTGCTCTACCTATACAGAGAAATTTACACAAGATCCAACATTCTTGTACTTCATTCGTATTTAATGCTTTTTTTTTTCGTTTCATTTATTCATTTATGTATTTATTTATTTATTTGTAATTCCGAATTGGAACTATCGTCTTGTAATAATTTATAATCTATGTGTTTTTGTATTTTTTTTTTTTTTTTTTTGTAGGCGAAGATATACGGTAGTCTCGAGTTTTGGCAAAGTTCAATTAGGTCCGATAGAAAACATCGTTAGGTCTCCAGGGGGCCATTTTTGTTTTATCATTTATTTACAGGACTAAGTTTATTTTTTTCTTAATCACGTAATTTTCTTTCTACGTCATTCAATCTGTAACTTTCAACGTGTTTTTTTTTCTTCTTTTCTCATTTACGTTTATTCAATGTACATAATTTACAACGAGGCGATCGTAGCATTTAACACGAGCGTGATTGAGCTCAAATAACATCGCGTGTATTTTAGCCCAACGATCCCCGATAGATTGTCGAAAGTCCACGTTTCTTGGACCATTACGCAGCGAATCGATCCAAGCGCCATTTTTTTTTTTTAGGCGTTATAATTTATCCGCTTATAATAAACCATCACATCACATATTTTATGCATAACGCATTTTACATTCATGCCGTATATAATTTTCTACCTCGAGAAAAGACTTTTTGCTCATTTTTACTAGTCAAACTCCCGTATCGACTCACCTAACTGACCTGATGAAAAAACATAACAAACAAAGAAAACAGGCGTTATTTTCTCTATTCTATCGATATTTTTTTTTCCGGTCCGCTTTTTCACCTGAACTGCAATCGATATGTCAGTGTGAAAAATTCAAATCGTGCAATTTGTGATTAATCGGATCGGAGTTTAAATAAAATACCCGAGTCTGAACTCCTTTGTGTGGCATTGACAGTTTTTTTTTCAGGATTCGACGAGGGTTCGTTCGAAATGACTCGTCACTGTGTCCGCACGTATTTAATTATTGAAAACCTTCTTGTTCCCTTGGATCAAAGTCGAATGGTCGATCTTTTCCTACACTGTACAAAATCTGGTGGTAAAATCAATACTGGGCTTTAATCTATATGATTCCACAATGACGGCAGTGTTGAGGTCGTGTTACATCCCCAAAATATTTGGTTAAAAAACTTTTTTTATTGACAAATTTTTAGCATTTTCATTGTTGAAAATCAATATTCTTGGTATCTTCGATATAGTTGATTTTTTCCATTTTTTTTTCTCATTAAAATCCACCACAATACATTCTTAATGGCCGGTCTTTAGCAGCTGTTGGGAATCTCAATTATAACCTCCAAATCTTCAAAATACATTATCGCAAAAATAGCACAATCAAATTTAACAAAAGTTTCGGAAAGTATGCGTGCCATAATTCTGAACTGATTGCGAATGAATTCATTGAATTTTATTCAAACATCTCTGAGAAAAATTGTTGAAATTTTTGAGGTGGGTGCACAATTATATGGACAAGTACACTTTAATTGTTTTTTAACAGGCTGGTTTTTTTTTTACTGTGTATTCTTAAAGAAACACCAATATTGTAATTTAGAAAAGTGTTGCAGTGTACAACTTTCCTAACTTTTTTCAAATATCTTTCATTGACTATTTTCGGCTTGCACGAAGAGAAAGTCTCCGCTAGGTGGCGATCCTGTTTTGGAAGATTCAAAAATCAGAGCCGTTAGATTGTGTCAAATGTGAAATCTCACTTTTTTTAAATTGGGACGATGAAAATATTTCGCGAACCATGGCAAACTGTACGACAGTTGAAGAGAATATTCTGGGGGATTTGAGATTTTTTTTCGTGGTCAAGAAGTTGTTCTGGAGCTGTCAGAAGAGTGGGTATAAATGAGAGACTCTGTCAACAATTTTTACAATATTGCACGATCATTAAACCAAAATAAAAAATAGTTTGAAGAAGATTTTAAGGAAGATTTTAAGGAAATACAGTTGATTGTTGGGAAGAAATCGGTGAATCATCATGGCCACATATAAAACAAAAATTAAATCGTAATGAAGGAACTTTACAGGATCGCTGATGTTCCATATTTGCACTTTATAAATTCGTGCAGGGTTTAACTGAAACTTCTCAAGCGTACTCTCCGTCTTCAGTGGCTCTACCTAGCGACAATCCCTAATATCCATTCCGCCGAAAATGCTCATTAAATCCATCCTCTATCACATTTCAATCTCCCCCAACCTAAAAAGTAAAACATCCGAGTTCTTTCGCGAACGGGAGCAGATCAATCTTTCATAAACGGACGAAACAAGCAAAAAACGAAAGAAGAAAAAACAACACCGGGACTAGGAGCGAGTCGCTCGGCAAATTCGATAAACTTGGCTCACTATTATCTCTAAAATCGTTTCTCTCCTCCGGTTGCACTATAAGGTACTATTAATAAAATGATCTATCGCTAAGTATCTAAATCTCTTCGTATTCCAGCTACCAATTATGGATAGGTGGTCGTTTCGTTGCCGGTTTTACTCACGTTCACTTGTGAGGTTGGAGAGCCACGTGAAAAATTGCCAAAATTTTTTGTCGGCGAATCGACACTGGCCAACGACAAGCTTACAGACGCCGTCGTCGTTGGCGCCACAGTCGTTGCTGGGGCAGCGTGCGTCAACGGCGCCATTGCTTTATTACTCGGAGGTGGCGCTGAGCTTAGACTGGACGAACTGACCCCGGAATCACTGGATTTTTCGCTCAAACAGCCACGCTGTCCGAGGCAAGCTGGTGTTGTGACGCCAGAGCTCTCGCAAACAATTCCAAGTTCATTACAACCACCCAGTCCATATTTTGTGCTCATACCCGGAAGCTTATGAATTCCACCGCTAGCACCACCACCAGCGCCACCTGCCTCTTCGCCAATCACAACGGTATCACCAAAATTCCCTCTTTTCGCGATAAATCTCACATTACCCGGTGCATTCGAGGCTCTCAGATGTTGCGAAGTTTTGTCAAAAGTGTGACAGTCCCTGCTGCCAACATGGCCAGCTCCACCAATCGGTATGTTGCGATGAAAATCATCCTTCAACTCACCAATCGCGTTATTCTCGATACTCCCTGATGTACATTTGGCGGGCATCGAAGCATCAAGATTATTCTCACGTGACATCTTTCCACCGGTCTCGGGACTTAAATTTCGCGACCTTCCTGGATTTTTGTGCGCATCGTAACAGCCTGAATCACGTGGAAATTGTCGTCTGCTGAATGGCGAACAATGACCGGATGTCTGACCGGATGTCAGGGCCAAACGGCTAATCTCGTCACCCTCCGAACTCGATGCCAAGTCTCCCTCACTTCCGGCTGTTTGTGTTCGTAAATTGCCCAAAAAAAAAACAATAATGGACGATCTCTCAGTTACCCAAATTATCGCTAATCGGTTGTGCACATTAACGAACCATTTCAAGATATTCGATAACGTGGCGTATTTTATACATTTTGTATCAATAATAGAAGAATGGATTAATTGTGGGTGATCATGACCAGGTTCATGTCAATTTTCGTAATCAATTGGAATAGTTTTCAACTCAATTGTATCCCATTCAAAAATCAAGTAAATACAATTTAAATCTTAGCATTGGAATTTTCATCCATTTCCAAAGGCCCCATTAATCTTACATGTAAATAAAAAAATAAAAATAAAAAAAAACTATGGCCCCCACATCATCCAACAATTATCCCATTATAAGAGAATCAAGAGAGACAAAAATAAAGTAAAAATTGGTTAAATGACTCACACTGCAATTCATGAAGTAGCTGCACCGCGGTGAGTATTTTGGCTCGATGTTCCGGCTGATGAATTCGCAGATAATCAAGATCCGCCGGTTCGAGTTCTCGAAACAGTTCGAGATCCTCGTAACCGTTGAGAACGAAGACTGGGATGTGTTCCTGAAATGTATGAAATTATCATAAATTAGAGCAAAAATGAATGAAATTAACGCGATGGAGATTGGAAAAGGTCAAAGTAGGTGAAACAAAAAGTGAATTTAATAGTATAGATATAACTGGGGGAGGGGGAGCTGGAGAGGAGGAAAAACAATTTCATCGGTGTGTATAATTATTATAGCGAGGATCAAGTGGATTTGAATAAGGGGTTCCCGTTTGGAGTGGAAGCACAGAGAGAGAGAGAGAGAGAGAGAGGGAGAAACCGCGCTAGCATAAAGTGAACGAGGAAAAGTAGCGTGGAGAAGTGGCAAATCCTTGATTTACATCTCAAGTTGATGGAGATGGAAATGGCTGCTCTTTGGCCAGGGTATATGACGATTGAAAGCAAGAAGACGGAAACTGTTCGGTATTAAGGGGAGAGCAAGGTCGACGCGAATCAACCACCGAGTTATATATATATATATAATTCGGTGGTTGGTTCGCGCCATATATATATCTTTTCAATCGCTCTTTCTATCTCATCTGTCCGGATTTGTCCCGCTCACTCACCTGAAGATTCATTCTCTGCAAGAGCTCTTGAACCGAGCCAGGCTTTTGTCTGTATCTCTGTCCCCACTTGGTTCTCTCTGGTTCACCCCGTCTCGGCACTCGCTCGTTCAGTATCTCGACGTTTATGAACTTGAAGTGGCCAATTCTATTGTGCACGACACCTTTCCATAGTCCGCTCGTGTTCATCTGAACAACGTCGATTACGTCACCCTTCTGGAAATTTAAAAAAAAAATCAAAAATTGATTCTCATTAGTTATAGAGAGTAAAAGCATCAAATAGAATTAATCATTGACGAAATTGTTAAGATTTTGTTTTCAATTGCGTGTTTTAATTATTTATTGTTGAACCAACGAAAATTAGACATTATAGAACTGAATTATAGCAAAAAATTAAGTAATGCTCAAAATTGTCTAATGTTTGAAAAATCAGGGCCCGCGTGAGAGACAATCGGTAAATTTTATTGGCACCAATTTCTTTATTGCAGGGTAATTAATTTTTATTATTTAACACTGCGCACATTTTTTAATTTGCCAAAAGGGTCATTGACCCACTACTGCGCACATTTTTGAACTTGCCAAAAGGGTCATTGACCCAACAGTGCGCACATTTTTTCAACTTGCCAAAAGGGTCATTTACCCAACAGTGTGCAACTTGTCAAAAGGGTCATTGACTCAATACTGTGCACATAGTTGATTTTATGATTGGCTTCAACAATTTTTGTGCTCTTTAGTAATCGGAGTTTTTTTTGCAAAAAGTTGCTTGATTTGGTTGAAACTCACGTACTCTAAGGTTTTTAAAATGGCTGATCGTGAATTTGAACACAAAATTCAAAAGTTCTAAATGGCGATTTCAATATGGCTGACGAAAATGCTATTCTAGATTTGTGAATTTTGAGCTCAGATTTGCAATGAGCAACATAAAAAAAAATCGATAAACTATTTTTTTCACTCAGGCCTGGATTTTCAAACAAAGTTTTACAAAATGGCGTCAGCTATTTAAACTTTACCTCAATTGGGCACAAAAACAAAAAGACTTGTAAAAGTGTCATTGAGTGAAAATTGCTGGACTGACCTTGAACTTGAGTGCCTCCTTGTCATAGGGACTCGGTGTATAATCGACGAGTGCTTTGGCTCTGCACAGTACAGGTCCTATTGATGTTGGACTAGCAGGTTCTCTCTCCTCGCATGATATCGAGCTGTGATTACTGCCAGCTCGTACGAGTGCCTGTGTACTTGAGCCACTGCCACTGGGTAGGCTCTCGACACTACTGGCACTGCATGGAAATGCCTCTGACGATGCTCGATCCTCTCGCAATCTCGTTATCTTTCTCTGCACGTCGTGCCTCAGATTTCTCGCTCGACCAGCGATTCCAACTCTGCCATCACTTCCGCTCTCCAACAGTGCACTCGCTTCGGACTGAAAGTTTTTTTTTGTTGTTCAATTTTTTTTTACTTTACACAAAAGTTAAAATTCATCACATACATTTTTTTTTGTTTTTTCAATCGTAAAAATTATGAGAAAAGTTTCCGTATATTGATAACGAGCGAGTGACAAGACGTTAGATATAAAAACAAAAAAAAAAAAAAATCACACAGGATTCGCGACAGTGCTCAGAGTCATTTATATTATTTCTTTCTCTTCATATTCCATGAATGAAATTTTCATGCATCGATCTCTCGTGAGGGTCGACTTGTCGGTGGATATTTAGCAACGTGGTGTATTGCCTTTTTTTTTTTGTTTTTAATTATGTGACAGAATTTGATCGTGAATGAGAGATATGTTTGTGGAGCTACGAAAGATTTGCGTGGAATTGTTTTTTTTTTTCTTTTCTTCTTAAGCATTACGAAAGATCATGGCTGTGCTACGTGGATTTTTTATGCGGGAAAAACTCAAAGAAGGATCGCATGCAAAATGTGGTTCGAAATGAATTGACAGTGCTGAGGATTAAAATTTATTGGGTCAGTCGAGAATTACGATATCGAAAGCTCTCAAAGTGGTGCGCGTATCGTATAAGAAGGGAAAAAAAAATGTAAATAAAAAGAAGAGTAAGAGCTGTATGCATGTAGGAAGGACAAGCTGGCTGGACATACTGTGTGAATCGCTGGCGTGTGTTGGTTCGCTAACTCTTCTTGATCCTCGTAGTCGCTGCTCTGGCTCGGTGAGAGACCTTCCTCGCCGCTGCTCCGGCTCTAAAATCGTTTACAACGTTTTGTTTTTCTTCTGTCTCTAAGTGCTTTAGATCTCATCGTCTTTTTACGTATAACTCGACTGTAGGTATACAAAGGTCACTAAACATTCTATCAAGTTTTGAGTCTGTTAATAGATCGTTTTACGGGGTTAGGAGAAGCGAGGCGAAATATACATAAAGAATTGACCTTGTCCATACCATGTCGAAAAACTGCACGTGATCGATACAAATATGGATTTTTCGACGACTTTTTCCCCTATTCAAAATGGTTCTAAAAATCCCTTAAAAATTGTGAATACACTTTGAATTTTGTAGAGTAAATGCCTTTGCTTCATTTTGGGAAATAAAAATTATGTTCAGTATCATTTAATTATCGAAGAATAATCAATAATTGGGGAAATAAATTGAATCGACTGGAAACGAAAGACCCATGTTTGTGCGGAAAGGGTTAATGGGATCTTTGAGGAATTAGTATTTGCCGATAGAATTTTAATAAGGATTGAATTCTAAAAAGCCTAACTATATAAATCAACAAATTAATGGTTTGATTTTCATGAAACTTTGATTTTGTACGGATTACGCCTGAAAGGATTAAGTGGACAAATTTAATGAGATTCATGAAGAATTGACCTGGATTATGTACTCGTCGCTCTTTCCCCTTAATAATGAGCGAAAGGAAGACGGATGTTTAGTTTTTTATATATTTTTTTAGATCACAATAAACAAATGACATCTATTTCTCCTTAATGTTTCTACCCTTATTTCTGAAGATAAAATTTTGTTCAATAATTGATCAACTCACTTTTCGTGAATTCAGAAATTTGCCGTTTCAATTAAACTACACATGAGTCCATATAGTTCGATTACAGACGGAGTAACTCAGTATTTTAGTTTACTTGGGTTAAATAGACGCAGGTGTGGTAAAATTACGGTTAAAATATACATATGGCGTGATTATAGGGTTAAAATTTCAAAGTTAAAAATGGCGGCATAAGCCAGATTGTTTGCAAAACTGGCGATAACTTAACCTCAAAAATTTCGAGCGCTAATGATGTTTAAAGAAGTTTTCATTTTCCGGGGTTTGTGGAATTCGCGCGAATTCGATTAAAATACGAAGATTACATGGCCGATTTACTTGTGTTATTAAAGCCGAGCGTATATATAGATGATTGGGAAGTAGGATGGTTTTCTATGTGGCTTATGATGAGAATATATAACCGGAAGATAGTATAATCGTAATAAAGGGCTTAGCGGTATGATGTTGCAGATTAAACATAGAGTAGTGCGATCGAGGTTGGTCGGAGGCATCGTAGATGTAGAGAGGGAGGTCAGTATCAGTTGGTGGGTTAGCAGGATTATCTTCCGATATTGGATTGTGTACTATATGTGCGTGCTGTGTACTATATGTAACCCAACTATACAGTTGCGTATTAGTTTGAGAATCCCGCCTATAACCAATCGAGATGGTGGGCAAGCGAGAGAGAGAGAGAGAGGAAGAAGAGAGTTCAGGCTGGGCTGGTCAAACCAGTATGGATCTGGGGCAAATTGAATCAACCACATCCGCAAGCCTCTTCGAATAATGGATAATGGACGTAGCCCAATCCAGCACGTCTAGACATCAGTGCTGAAAATCATTCATCACGATTTTTATGACGAAAACAATCCATATTCATATTCAAAGACCCAGAATGGTCTGTTGACCGAGTTAAACTCAGCCAATATATCAATATCCCACATGAGCAATGCAGGAATGATGCAAACATGAAATGTATGCATCGATAATCGATAGCAATTCCTATCAGTTGACGTGGGCGAAGATGTTGATATTTGTTCTGAAGGTTTAACCTAAAGCCCTAACTCCTGGCACGTAAGTGGGTTAGGCTGGATTTGGTGATTTAGACGTGAGTTGCTGACGCAGGATGTGAAGAACGCAGATGTGTTCGATGCGAGCTGGGAGTACAAGTGTGATTGTTTGGATATCGAAGGATGAATACAAACGTATTTTGGTCTTGGTCTTTGTGTAACTGATTGCAATTGCAATGACGTGATGTTGGTACCATTATCGTAAATTTTACTACGTGTCCTTGACGTTTTTTGCAGTTTTACCCTGATTGCCAGGCGATAAATTTGTTTTACGGTTATTATGATTATCATTCCCGTTAAAGGGAGGCTTAATTCCCTCCTTTCCAACCTGTAGGTGCGAGAGAGAGAGAGACACAGGGAAAAAAATGCTAATACATTTTTTCTCGAAAATGTGTTGTATGAATAAAAATTGAACAGTGGGGTCATCTGAAACAACTAAGTATGCAGGCAGCTCCACTATGAGTTATTGACTCTATCAAGTCGTTTTCGAGAAAAATACGGAGTAATTTTGTTGACGTTTTGTCAATCTCGTCCCTTAGCCTTAAGCAGGAACATTTCATTGGAATAATTCAAACTTTGACTCAAGGTCGATTAACTATTTGTCGGATTTTTGAGTGTCGTCGCTTCGTCATCCACCGACATAGTCGACAGCACCGAGCTCAAGCTCTGCAATTTCCAGTGCGTTTAATTGCGACGAAAAGAGTTTAGATACTCTGAATTTTGTACTTGATGAGATCGATGAAGATTTTATATCGAATGAGGAAATTATATTTATTTTGACACTTCCGGTTCCCAAGTGAACAATTCCTCGAGTGGTCCCA
Source organism: Dyspetes luteomarginatus (assembly GCA_963669185.1). NCBI lineage: Eukaryota > Metazoa > Arthropoda > Insecta > Hymenoptera > Ichneumonidae > Dyspetes > Dyspetes luteomarginatus. Next base: position 4,838,289 of record OY769906.1, read on the forward strand.
AGTTAAAGAAAAAAAAATAACTTTCAAGACAGAGTTTTCTTCGTATGATGGCCAACATGACTGCCAGTTATTATTGATTCTCAGATATGGCATATAAATTTAGCGATCTCGAGGCTCGTATAATTTTTTTATTTTTCTCACATTTTTAAGGGAATTTACGAGTCCCGAGTGCCCACATAAATATTATCCATAATAATATCTCTATGCACATCTATGTTATTTTCATATTCCCCATGAAATACGGAGTCGTTTCTCCGGGTCGTGGAAAATTGGCAAGCATCCACATCGATGAATAGGTCTATTTTTTTTTTCATATACACACAGAGGGATGTGGATGCGGAGTATTTTTTGGTCGCATCAGCCGGATAAAGTGTCGGCGTGGAGGGGAGGGGTGGGGGGAATCGCTGGCAACTCTCGATAGTTATATACATGCGAAATTTTAAGACGAACGAATAAATGTAAATGGTTTACGATGTGGTAACGAAACAGTGTAAAATGAAGAGGTAATCGAGAGGGTTGTGAATATATGCGATTCGAAGGAAGGGGATGAATGATACGGAGTTGGTGAACCATTTTTTTTCGAGAACAAGTATTAAGTATTAAAATATTATATATATGTATGTGTGTGTGTGTGTGGGGATGATTTTTTTACTGACCTGAACGTCGCTGCTCGCATAGTCGCCACTCTCGCGCGAAGCCCTCGAGTGCGTCAGGGGGATGATGGTAGGTGGATTGTTGTGACCCTGAGGCACTATGAGACCCCTCATCGTTGACATGGGAGCTTTGCGAGATCGATCACGGGGCAGACTTATGTCGCCCGCTGTACGAAGAGATATTACACCCTCGCCACGATTCTCCGGTCGAAGATTTAGGGTGAAGCATACACGGCCATTTTGTATTGTTGCCGTTGGGACTGGTGCACCACTGGCGCCCATGAGAAAATCCTCCGGATCTGATTCATAGGGTGGCTCGTCGTACCAATGCTGAGGTCCTGGTCCTGCGGTTAACATTGCACCACCGGCAACACCTCCGCATCTCGCATCCTCGTCATACATGTACGTATCGTCTGGAAACGAGAGGGTTGGGGTGAATTGATTTTTTTTTTTCGTATGAAAAAAAAAAATTACCCGAAATGCCAGGGGAAAATTAAACTTTATGGGGTGGAAAGACGGGAGTGAGTGAATAAAACATCGATGGAGATCAGCTAATTTAAATTATATGACAATTCAAAATGGAGGAACGTAGGTTAAACATAAAATGATTAGATTTTTGGGGTACATTATGGCAATATATATATATATATATATATATATATAATGTACCCCAAACATCTAATCGTTTTAAGTATATATCTAATTTTCATAGGAAAGATTTTGATAAAATTTTAAGGGTTGCTGTAAATGGTCGACCATAAAGTGAATAAATAGATTGGATTCTAGAAAAAAAAATATGATCTGGAACTTTTTGAACCTACTGATTTCGAGATCGGTCACAAGTTCAAGATAAAAATGGCGGAATCAAAATGGCTGTCCAAAAGATAAGAAAAACTCTGATTTTAATGATAATTAATATCTGGAAATTTTTGAGATCGATTTCGAGCTTGATGCAACAATTTTGAAATTCGAAATTATTAAACTACCCCTTAATATATTGACATAACTACTTATAGTGAAAAGACTTGTGAGACAGATTTATATATTTGAACATGAGTAACAAATTGAGCCGTGGTAAATACTCTTGAACAAACTCGTGTGACCCGTCAGGTGAGAAAGGGTCGTTGTCGGGATTTAAAGAGACTGTGAGTGACGACGATACGAAACTCGTGAGAGCGATAATAAGATTAAACGAGCTAGACGCATCGAGTTTTCCCACTGGGGCTTCTCTGTCACCTCGGCAGCGATGCTTTTTTTTTTTTGCTTCGGTTTAAAATTGTAAAAAGTCGAGAGAGCCAGAGTGAAATATCGCTACAAATATTACAACATGCCGAAGATTATTTCAGGTTATTAAAATTTTTATCTAATCGCACTTTATTTAAATTTCTTCGTTTATAATTAAAAAGAACTTTCCAACATGAGTTTTATGCAAATTTATGAATTTTCGCCGTATTTGCATGAGTTGAACTCTAATAAAATAAAATAAAATAAACTCAGAGATATCTTACGAAATGTTTCAATCAAGTTTTTCAATCTAACCCACTTTTTACACTTTTACAAACATAATCAAGTCACTATAAATATTCATGAATAATAAATCATATTCATACTGACCTCCAGGAAGTTGACCTCGTCCGTCCCGTCCAAGTTGCATCAGACCCTGCCTGATATCCCTCAAAATCTGAAACAATCCGACGAAAAGCTCGAAAAAAAAAGCTTCACAGTTCTATAACTATACCTTAACATTTTTTTCCCCCTTTCATAAAGTGCGATTCTCGTTCAAACCCAAACCAGCACAAAAGATCGAATCGAGAACAAGCTCAATTTCAGGTATCCCCGAGGCTGTATGAGGGAAAAGTTGCAAATATTTTCCGGCTATTTCCCAAGAATGACTTTCTCGCTCTCGTTCTCTTTCTGTCTCATACGAAAACTCTCCCTGCCAACAGTTTCTTGATCGACATATTTCGCACCCCCCCCCCCACTCCTTTCTCCCCTACCCCGCCCATCGAGGGCGGAACAAGCCCCAAGGCTTGAAGAATAAAGTATTTTCGGAGAGCGAGGCAGAAGTAATTATCGAAGTCGACTCGATGGCCCGGAGGGGGCGCTTCTTATGCGTTTGGGGGATGAAAACCGATGGCAGAGGGCGCGCGGAATGGAAGGAGAGAAGAGAAATGGCGGTGAAGTATCGCCAAGAGGGTTCGGTGAACCGGGGAGAAGAGGGAGGGGAGAGAGAGAGAGAGAGAGAGAGAGAGAGAGAGATCGGTAGATTTTCTACGACGGGGTGGAAAGGAACGGGGTTGGCGGCCGTGCAAAGAGAGCTAAAGCTCGGCCGAAAAAAGGGAAAGGAAAAAAAAAGAACGCAAGAGGAAAGAAAGGGTGGAATCGAGGCAAGAAGAAAAGAAGAGGTTCTCGAGGGAACCGTAAAACCCGCGGCGATGGTGACACTAAAACTTTCACGTGGATATATAGAAGAGAGAAAGAAAGAGAGAACAAGTATAACCCAAAAGCTTTATTTCCATATTGCTTGCAGCCTCAAAGTTAAGGTTATCTGTTCTTTTTTTTTTATCGCTCGCCACCCCCGAGGCGAGTCTACAGTTTTGGCTAATTTTATCGCTCGGTGTTCCATGTCACCCCGGGACACTCTTCATTCTTTTTTAGGCTTCCTTTTTTTAAGGAAAAAAAAAAGGCTTGACGAAGCATTTTTTCTTTGCGTCCACAAGCGATCTTTAGAAACAAAAATCTACAAACTTTCGGGTGTTTCGTCAAGTTTTTCTTGTGATACGCATGCAAGAAATTCCGTCACAGGGTTTCACTCTGATTAAAATACTTTTCAGCCCCTTTTGCACGTCTATCTCTTGCGGCTTGGGTAGACTCGACGCTTTGGTAATTCGGTCGAAACGAGGAAAGTTTTTTGCTCAACGACCGCAGGACGAGCGGGGCAATGGCCGAAATGAAAGTGTCGCTGTTAATATATTAAAGCATGTTTCGGGGAATAAGGGAGGGGGAGAGGGTAAGGGAAATTCACAAATTGACGGAGTTTGAGAGGAAAAATAGAGGCAGTAAAGAGTTTGCTCTGCTGCTCGTTGTGTGTTCGAATTGCAGAGGAAACTATTCATTATTGGACGAAAATTTCCGTTTGGCAAATTCGCTCGTGGCCCTCTCAATCGTTTCGAGAAGTCTCAGGCAATGGGCTAGGACAAACTTTGAAATTTCTCGCTGGCTCTTTCGAGGAGGAGACTCGAGCGGATAATCCTGGATCATCCGGTGAGTTTCTCGGTCCTTTTCATCGGGACTTTCGTCCCGGCGACACATTCGACGATAATTTTGCCGCTTATATAGTCCTGTGTATCAATCTTTTGAGAAACGTTTTTGTCTGATGTAAATGAGAAACCGGGGTCATATTGATCACTAAGAAATATTTCGTTTTCGTATTTCGACTTTCGTCCCGGCGACACATTCGACGATAATTTTGCCGCTTAAACAGTCCTGTCTATCAATCTTTTGAGAAACGTCTTTGTCTGATGTAAATGAGAAACCGGGGTGACATTGATCACTAAGAAATATTTCGTTTTCGTATTTCGACTTTCGTCCCGGCGACACATTCGACGATAATTTTGCCGCTTAAATAGTCCTGTGTATCAATCTTTTGAGAAACGTTTTTGTCTGATGTAAATGAGAAACCGGGGTCATATTGATCACTAAGAAATATTTCGTTTTCGTATTTCGACTTTCGTCCCAGCGACACATTCGACGATAATTTTGCCGCTTAAACAGTCCTGTCTATCAATCTTTTGAGAAACGTCTTTGTCTGATGTAAATGAGAAACCGGGGTGACATTGATCACTAAGAAATATTTCGTTTTCGTATTTCGACTTTCGTCCCGGCGACACATTCGACGATAATTTTGCCGCTTAAATAGTCCTGTGTATCAATCTTTTGAGAAACGTCTTTGTCTGATGTAAATGAGAAACCGGGGTCATATTGATCACTAAGAAATATTTCGTTTTTTTTCTGAGGATTAAACGGACCCAAATTAATTAACTCGATGTGGATCTCAGTGGATTTGATCGTAAATAGCAGAGCTTGTAATTTTTTAATAAAAATTAATACTTTTTAAAGAATTAATGCCTACAATAACAATTTTCTTTCGTTTCGTTTTCAAATAATTTTTATGCCGATACAAAAAAGCGATCTTTGAAAAATTCGTTGATATCTGTCCGAGTACACGGGAGGGAAAAAAAACACGTAAATCGCGATATTCGAGTGTTTCATATTGCCCCGGTCAGCCTTAAATCTAATTCGGAGCAAATTTTCTGCTTTGATCAAACGATTTAGGCTCAAAATACGAGGCTTTGAAACTTTACCGTGCAATTTTTCAAACTTTATTGGAAAATTGCTGCACATATCACATATGAGAAAAAAAAAACGAGGTCCGTCGTCATGCACGAGGTATAAAATTAGATCATGTTCATGTTATTTTTTTGTTATTTTCTACGAGCCCGGGGCAGGCTAACCGCGAAAATAGCATTGAACGCGAGAGGAAAGTCCAGATAAAATCGCTCGGGGAATACACAGCCATAATGTCGGTTTACTTGGAGCACTCTGACTTTATACTTTGGTCATTTTTATTTTTTTTTATTTTTTTTTTGAGAGAGAATATAGCGAGTATCGAGTCGAAGAAAATTATACGTACTGCCGATAATCTCGAGTGCGTAAAGAATACAAAATTCAGGAAGCATCGTCACGGATGAGCTCTTTCGCTCTTACACGATCATATCGAACGTTGATCTTGCACCAATTTGCATAATAAGTGGCGTCGATGTCTCGTCAGAATCGAGACGGGCACGAGAATGATTGTGTGGAGTAAAAATGACTTTTGCAATATAGATAGAAGATATGGGTCGTTCAAGTAAATTCGTTTCGAAATCGCATGCAAATCGTTCCGCTTAGCAAAAATTATAATTTTCGTGAGGTGAATTGGCGTTAAAGTTACGATTTGTCCGTGACAATGGACGTCCGAGATGATTTAAAAAAAAAAAAATTCAATGCATCAAAATTGAATGCAAAATTTGAGTGCTTTTTTGCGATTCATTTGTACGCGTGTGGCTCAAAAAGGGCCTTGAATAGATGCAATTTTATTTGTATTTTATTTTTTAAAGATTTTTTTTATTTCACTTTTATTTTATTTATTAATTTTATTTTTCAAGGATATACCACAAGGGGTAATTTTACCTTTTTGGAAGTAAAATTTTTAGATGTTTTTGAGCGATGTGTAAAGTAATTTTGAAGGATGAGAAAAAAAAAATCCCACATGGCTATTGAGAAATACGAGGATAAAGGTCACAAAATTTACCACTTGCTTTTCATGTTCGGAAATATTTTCCGACTACTTTCGTGGTTGATAATTTTTTTAAATCCTGCTTTGCAGTTTTTTATGACACGTTGAAAAAATAAAATAATAAGGTCAGCACATATTTGGAAATATATTAAGAGTTAAAGATACCTTAAAGGTCATGGATACACATAATAGAGGTACCATTTAGGTCTTTGTTGAATACAGACTATTTTAATATTGATCGTAATTTTATCCAATCCAACCCAAAAATGATAATTCATAATCGATGCGATAAAAATTCAGATCTAAATATTTTTATTTTCATTAGCAATTAAATGAATATGAAATAAATTTTTAAAAAATTGTCCCTTTTTTTTCATTTTCTAGGCTAACAATAAGACGATTTTTGTACCCTCCCAGATCACTGCAATTATTTTAATTAGTGTAAAATTAAATTTCTCAAAAATAACACGTTCAGAAAATGGCTCTCGAGTGTCACCCTTTAATGATTTTTTTTTTTTTTTAACTTACCTCTTCATGCTCTTTGTGAAATCTCTCCTTCTTCCTTAGCGCATCCTGAACTTTGAGCTGAAACATGATTGAAAAATTCCACTAAATATCATCCTAAAATGTTTCTTAATATCAAAAAAAAAAATTGCCAACTGACAGAATTATTTCGTTAAAAATTAACGAATGAAATATTTTCTGGCAAGATTAACCCTTTACATGCCATAGGAGCTGCTATGCCAGAATGCTTGGACTTGCTGCTAGGTCGTATTACAAAAAATCAGCTGGAATGCAAAGGTTTAATGTTTTTATTTCCCACTTCTAAGTAATGCAATGCTAAGACAAAATACGACTATATATATATCTATATATATATATATATATATATATATATATATATATAATCAATCCGTATTGTCATTTCTTTGTAAAATGGGTTTTTTACGTATTTCGAAACGAGCCACCGGCTAAAAGCAGAAGAAGTCGTAGAAGACGTGTAAGCGACAGAGAAAAGGGAATAAATTGAATTTGTTAGCGTGTCGCTTATCGTGCAGGCCAAAAACGTGTTCTAAAGAAGAGAAACGGAAAGACAGAAGGAGAAGGAGAGGGAGAGGGAGAGAGAGAGAGAGAGAGAGAGAGAGAGAGAGAGAGAGAGAGAGAGAGAGAGAGAGAGAGGTAAAAGAGCGTGAGCAGTAAGAGCGACGTTAATGTATATATGTATACGTGTATTATGCTCGGAGATGAACGGGGTAGAAAATTCGAGGGTGGGAAAGAGCCACCGGCGACTAAAAGGAGAATTTATGGTAATCGTAAAAAGTGTGGCATAATGTGGCGCGATAAAGGAAGGGACGAGGTCGAAAAAGAGAAAGAGAAGAAGAAAAAAACTGTTGCAACTCGCCCCGGGGTGGTTCTCGACCGCGTGTCTCGCTACTCTCCGAGAGCTCCACTATTACCACTACTGGTACACCATCATGGCTGCTTTTCTCACTACGTATTATTACCAACACTGCCATGTTTTGCCCAAAGAGATAATTCCATATAGGACGAAAAACTCGCTCACATTGCTCAAGGCAGAGAGGAAAAGCACAAGAGCTTTTTTCCCCTTTCTCATAGTACTCCTTTTCACGTTCACTCACCCTGTGTATAGTTTCTTCGAAGCTGTTGGGCTGACCGCCATTCATCTGCAGATATCTCAGTCTATCGTAGTCACGTGGATCGACCATAGATCGTAAAATGGTGTGTCCCATGTCCGGTCCCATGCCAAGACCACTTTGCAGCACACTGTCGGGTGTGTCGACCTATAATCACATTTTATTTTTTTTTTGCTTAAAATAAGCCTCGAAATTATTATTATTATTATTATTTCATTCTCTCAATGCACTTTGAACTATGAAATGGTGTTTGAAGCACGTGGAATGCGTTAATATATCTGGAATAGATTAGAATACGTTCGAGTTATCGAAAATACTTAAAATTCTTTTCATATAAAACTTTTAAGTTTCTCTTCTCGATTTTTATCGTTTTTGCATAATATTTTTTAAAGAGAAAAAAATTCTTCTTTAATATATTTATAATGGCCAGTCTTTCTGATACAATATTTAATTACAAAAACGTTAAAAAAAAAAAATTATTTGATTAGAGTAATTAGCCCAAATAACTAAAATGATTGAAAATTTAGTTATTTGGGCTAATTAATAGAAATACTTAAGATATTACTATCATATTTTCCATAATGTATACGTACTACTCTCAGGTGGAGAGTTTTGCGCGTTTTATCACTTCTCAAAGACTTAGGGAAGTGATAAAACGCGTGTTTCGTCGACAAAAGAGTTATATGTGTATAGTATAAAATTGGGAATGGACGAGAGACGGTTAAGGCAGTAGGGCTCTCGGAGTCGTTATAGCTGAATAATTAAGACGAGGCAAACTTGTCTATGTATGTACAGTTATATAAAGTTACGTCGAGCGTAACTTTTGGACAAAGCTTTCCAAGTATTTACAAAAGGGTTGGGTTTTGTGAGCTTCTAGAAAATTACCGAGAGAATCAGAGAGTGCAAGAATGGAGTAGAGTAAAGTGGAGAAAGAACGAGAGAGAAGGGAGCGAGAAACAGAGAGGTTATACTCTCTTATAGCGAGTGACGAGAGAGAGACGAGTGAAGAATCTTTGCCAAGGATGCTTTTGGGCTCTGGGATGCGAAAGGACGACGCAAAACTCTAGACTCCCGCATGGCTACCAAGGCGTGCCTGGTACGCGGCAAAAGCCACCAGAGAAGCCAAGAGCACATACACTCTCCTTCTCTCTCTCTCTCCTTCTTCTTCTTCTTCTTCTCTCAGAACCCCCAAAGTAGCATTACAGAAATGCTTCCGTTGGGAAAGCTTAATCCACGAGCGAGCTCTTGCAATTCTTGAAGCCCACCTCTATCTGTTTTCGCCTCCTCGATATACTCGCGACATTTCATTCAATTTTACGAGACACTCAAAAAACCCCTTGAACCAAAATATTATATACATACATCGCTTGTTTTTTTATTGAAATAAATTCAAGTGTAAGCGGCGAGAGAAAGAGATAAAGTCAGAGCAGAAAGCTCGCATGATATTCGTAAAAAAAAAATCATCTATACGATTCTTAAAAAGATTCGTAAACTATCTCGTCTATTGATGAAACTTGAAAATCCTATCCGGAAATGTGACATTTAGTCTCTTTCTCTACGGTGAGAACTCGATTCTAGTTATGTCCCCTCCATCGGTAACTTACCGATCTGTACGCCAGTTAGTTGAGTGGCGCAAAATGGCGGAAAGCCGCTTTGTGGCCGCCATTCCGTGACTCCGCAGCCATTTAATTAAACGACGACGACGGGTATTTACGTTAAACCGATTAAAAGCGTTTGTTTGATGGAAATGCGCGAGGGAGAGGGGGGGGGGGGGGGGGGGTGAAAACGGTAAAGGAAGTATCACATGCCAAATTCGCTCGTTTATAGAATTCCCTCCAGATAAAGGCGGGCTGCTTTTAACTGGTACACGACGATGGAATACAAGGAAAAGGGAATTGTTTCTATTGGTAGTTCGTGATGTAGTAACAAACCTTTTCAACCCTTACCCCGCTTTTTCATGTCAGTCCCGTAACTGTAGGTGGGGTCTATGGGGCGAATGGTGAGCTCTGCTGGGTGGAACCATTACCTAAGCCCGATTAATTTCGAGACAGTATACACGATGAGAAAAGGGCCAGAGAGAATCAGAATGAGAAAGAGGAAGAGAGAGAGAGAGGATGAGGATGAGGAGAGGCTTTGCCTCTGAGAATTTACGTCGCTTCCTATTTGTTGGGCAAGTATTGACTTTTTGCCTCGTTCCTACTTTCCAAGCTCTTCACCCTCTCTACGAGTCCTCTTCTTTCCTCCTAAAGTGACAAAACAAAAGCCTACGCATATTTTTTATCCATAGATCATCTCTTTCTCCGCAGCCCTTATTGTCATGTGCTAACGATCTCTATGAAACTAAACTCAGAGTAAAAAAAAAAACTTGTACGGGGGACTTTAATGTCTTTCAGTGACAGTCAAACAGAGCATGTGTGTATGGGAAACAATCAGATGTATTGTGCACGTACTGTCATTTTATCTAATTAACGTTTTGAAAAGATAGTTGGAGTTCGAGAAGTCAAGACCATGTTCACTGGATTTGTCGTTAACATTTTTCAATGCAAACTTCTCCCAGATGAAGAATTGACCCTTTTAATGAATTGATGACAGAAATTGTCGTAAAAAAGTATGGAGTCAAGTGTAGTATCGCATATTTGTAGGTAACCTCGTAAAGTATGTACATAAACCACGTAGTTCTATGCACGTTTTGTGACATAACTTTGTATTATTTATTATCCCTGACATACACAGATGCGTGTGTATGGGAAACAACCAGATGTATTGTGCACGTACTGTCATTTTATCTAATTAACATTTTGAAAAGATAGTTGGAGTTCGAGAAGTCAAGACCATGTTCACTGGATTTGTCGTTAACATTTTTCAATGCAAACTTCTCCCAGATGAAGAATTGACCCTTTTAATGAATTGATGACAGAAATTGTCGTAAAAAAGTATGGAGTCAAGTGTAGTATCGCATATTTGTAGGTAACCTCGTAAAGTATGTACATAAACCACGTAGTTCTATGCACGTTTTGTGACATAACTTTGTATTATTTATTATCCCTGACATACACAGATGCGTGTGTATGGGAAACAACCAGATGTATTGTGCACGTACTGTCATTTTATCTAATTAACATTTTGAAAAGATAGTTGGAGTTCGAGAAGTCAAGACCCTGTTCACTGGATTTGTCGTTAACATTTTTCAATGCAAACTTCTCCCAGATGAAGAATTGACCCTTTTAATGAATTGATGACAGAAATTGTCGTAAAAAAGTATGGAGTCAAGTGTAGTATCGCATATTTGTAGGTAACCTCGTAAAGTATGTACATAAACCACTCAGTTCTATGCACGTTTTGTGACATAACTTTGTATTATTTATTATCCCTGACATACACAGATGCGTGTGTATGGGAAACAACCAGATGTATTGTGCACGTACTGTCATTTTATCTAATTAACGTTTTGAAAAGATAGTTGGAGTTCGAGAAGTCAAGACCATGTTCACTGGATCTGTCGTTAACATTTTTCAATGCAAACTTCTCCCAGATGAAGAATTGACCCTTTTAATGAACTGATGACAGAAATTGTCGTAAAAAGGTGTGGAGTCAAGTGTAGTATCGCATATTTGTAGGTAACCTCGTAAAGTATGTACATAAACCACTCAGTTCTATGCACGTTTTGTGACATAACTTCGTATTATTTATTATCCCTGACATTGTTGAAATTGTGAATCCTTGAAATGATAAATTCTGATTCTTTACCAAGGACAGTCAGGAATTTTTACAAAAATATAGACCGAGAGAACTGTCGTTTGCATATTATACACTCGAGGTTTTCGATGGATGAAGAAGAATAAGAAAAAGAAGAAGAAGAAGAACTAACGTTATACCACCATATAGAGGCACACCTGCTTGTGCGGTATTGCTTTGACGCAGCTGGTGTCAGTCTTCTTTATCCCAAGAACCCTCTCTCATTTTTTCTCACCCCTTTTGTATTTCTTACAGCCTTCCGCCTGTACGTTAAAAACCCATAAATATTCTAATTTCATCGGGTAAACGTAGCAAAGGAATAACGTTGCCTTATGCATCGCACACACATATACAAACTCAAAGAGGGACAAAAATATGTGAAACAAAGGACGAGTTCAGGACCCTGGCGGAGAATCCCTTTTTCTTCGCGATGGAGGCTCGATATTTTTTTTTCTTTGTTCACGTAAACCAACCAGATGAGGGGTGGGGAGGAGAGGATGGCAGGTGGATATCTCCGCGGAGCATTTACTAATTAGAAAGTGAGGACCATGGTATAAGCCATCGTGTGTATATGAAAAGAGCTCGGGTGTGTCGTGTGTGGCAAAGCAGGATATGCTTTTCTTGCCATCATACCGAGCAGAGAGAGGGTGTCCCGCAAGGGAGAGGCAAGAAAATTTTTACGAGACCGTGACATTGAACCGCAATCCTGAGGCTTGATATGGCCATGTATACAGATATATGTGATGTACATCCATGGTACGGATAATACTCGACGAGGTAGACCTATTGTGTGAACGGTGCGCACGAGAAGAGCAGCAAAATGGCGTTAGTACATGGGCTATGTGCATATATCTTGTATATACCGCATATACCCTTATATATATATATATATATATATATATATATATATATATATATATGTGTGTGTGTGTGTATATATATCGGTATATAAATATATAATACTCCTATATATACACTGCTTTTTTATATGGGTAAAGGGATGAGTTTTGCCACGACCAAGACCAAACGGGAAAACGTGAAAGAGAAAACAAGGGTTGGAGGGTGGCTTATAAGGGCGCGTGGAATGTGTGTCCTGGTCGTGTATGCGAGACATCGATCGCACCTGTGCGTGTATGTAAAAAAAAAAAAAAAAGAAAAAAGTTTCCGTGCTTTTTCCTCTGTCTCTCTTTTCGCGTCTGTCTCGTGACGCCATTTTCTTTTCTCCAATGACACAGAATCTCTCTCTTGCTCTCTCACTCCCGGGACGCACTTTTTGCACGCAGGGCTTACGTTTAACGGGAGATAAAAACGTAGGGGATGCTGTGTGCTATGGAAAAGGGTGAAAGAGTGCATCAAGCACGAGCAACCCATGATTCTGTGCGTCTCGTCACGGAGTGTCTGCATCAGCTCTTTACACCACCACCTAGCTCAATCCACATTTACGCACTCACGCGTTTTCCCCTCTTGTATTTCTTTCTCCTTCTTGCACAATAATCGTACACGTGTGTACGTTTAATTTGGGATCAAGAGACGAGAAATCGTCTCGACATCAAAATTTTAAAAAGAACGTTAATTTTTTTTTACATAAATGAACAAATTTTATTTGCATTAAAGCGTGAAATTTTAATTCAAGTGGATGATGAAAAATAATTCAACAGTTTGAATTTTTATTAATTGATATTGAAATTGAATGCTGATTTTATTGGTGAATCGAATGTCAATTGATCATTTTATTTTTAGTCAATTAGAGTTTTGACTCGGCGTCAAAAATTTAACAATTAAAAATCAAATCGTATATTTGATAGGCTTCTTGATTGACGAGTTTTCTCTTTCTATTTGTAATTTTTATCAAAATTTATCAGCTATCTTATTTCTTTTTCCTAAAATTCCTCCCAGAAATCTTTCAACCATCATTTTATCCATTTCTCGCCTCGACCACTACGTAGTCAATGGATTTGTCGGATAGAGATAAACACCAGATTTTTTTCTCATTCATAAGTCACTTGAGGGTAAAAGAGATTTTTTTTTTTCGAACAATTATAATTCTTTAACGATACATTGTGCGCAGAAACAGCCATTGGATAATAAATTAATATGGAGTAGACGACGAAACACCCATTTATGGTAAAACTGCGTTTATATATATATATATACGAAAGAAGTAATAAAATAGCGGAGAGAGGGAGAGAAAACCAGCGAGGGATATCACGTTTCCCCTTTTCCATGGGTCACGGGGTTAATAGCTGAGTGTATTTCACACGCCCCCTGGCACTATTCCTACATATAAATGTATATGTGTATCTGGACATATATATACACACATATATATATATATACACATATAGATGTACCCTTGTGCACAGTTACGACGAAGCTCGGTGACATTAGCATATAAAGCGGGAGAGCCATCTTCCTGTTCGCGTTAAGAAATGTTTCTTTACAGCTCATGCACTATGTATAATTTTTTTTTTTTTACAACTGTAACAATAATCACCTTGATGGCTTTTCTTTTGGAAAATTTCCGATGTTATTCATGCTCGGTACAAAACAGATGGTTAAAACACTTTCATCCCCCATAAAAAAAAGGAAAGGTTATTTAAACACATTGAATATCTTGGATTTATTGAATATATTTTCATGAAAAGTTATATGCAGACTAGATATGCATCAATGGACGCTTCAAGTAATTAAAAAGAAATAGGATAAACGAGAAATAGTATATCTGATTGTAAAATATATCAGAAGCACCCAACATATATATGTCTCAAATATATTCTCGAGGTATGAAGGGATGAAAATTTCGATTATATTCTTCGATATATCTCTTTTCCATTATCTCAATATATTATAATTGGAAGTGCAATATAAAAAAATGGCGTCGTTGACATCAGTAAATTAGACGCTCAAAAAAATCTTTACCCGATTGCTGAGACGATTTTTATTTTTCTCTTCGGGTCAAAGGAAACCAAAATTGTGATACCGGAAGTTCTTTTGATGTTTTATTTTTTTTTCTTCATTTTTTATTTGCGGGGAAATCGTACGGGAGAAGAAAAAGTAGCCCACACGATTGCGATGAACTTTGTAATTTTTCTTTTGCTCGATATGGGATGGCTTGTGGATATTTCGTATGGGAAACCTCGAAGGCTTTTAGTGACAGTCGATCCGGAGTTTTTTAACGAATTGCATGTATGCATGTGCATATAAACATATACATATATTCATATAACTCCAAGCCACAGATAGTACGTACATCTCTCGTTTTCGTCCGAGATAGCTGCGATGTAGACGTTGAGATAGTACGAGAGACATATATATATATAGTTAAATGTAGGAGCGTCAGCCGGGTACGGCATGTGCTGTGGGGGATGATGATCAAAGCCCGTCTGCATGTCAAACGGACACGAAAGAGAGAGAGAGAGAGAGAGAGAGAGAGAAGCTCTCTCTTCTCTTCCACTTTCTGGGCTCTCTGATATAGAAGGACGTCAAACTGACCGACTCAAATGGTGATCCATCCCCTCCCCCATCATATCACCAACCCTTCTACTCTTCTGTTCTTTCCACGCTTCTACAATATATTCAGACATAGCCAGGTGAAATAAAAATTTACCAAAAGGTAAATAATCCTGTTATTGACATGTTCAATTTTTTGCGAAATTTTTAGACCCGCCCATATCGCAATTAAATATTTTTTCAACTTTTCAAAATCACCGATTTCTTTAAATCTAAAAAATATTATTTATATTTACAAAAAATATTTTTCAGCACCCCTAGAAAATTACAATAAGAATACTGCAAAAGTTGTAATTTAAAAAATAATGAAAATCACACAAATAGGAATAAATCTTTGATGCAAAAAAAAAAAATATATAAGAGGGCGATCTTAGCTTTTTCATTATTACGAAAAAAAAAATGCAGAATCCCAGTTTCATTTTTGCATAAAAAAATAATAAGTGAAATATTTTTACAAAAATGATAAATTTTATGCTATAAAATAGTCGTTTTGGTGATTCATTTATTAAATGATATATCATTTTCTAATAAATCAAAAAAAAATTATTTGTCATGCTATTAATTTATTTTGAGTTTTTCATCGTTATTATCGTTACTTTCCCATCGGTATATGAAAAGAAAAAAACAGAATGACAATTTTATTTTTCACTGGATAAATAATAATAATAAAAGTAAAATATTTTACTAAAAATATAAATTTTAGGGAGAATATTCGTTTTCGTCCGAGAGGATAATCGCTCTGTCCGCGAATTGTTACTGTCGGTCGCTGCATCAGCCTAGTCGTTTTTTTTTTTTTTTTTTTTTTTTTTCACCATATGGGATACACACACCACTCGCGGCAAAAGTCTCGTTAACGTTATGCGACAGTTTGTAAGCCGATGAAAATATCATTCGGTCAGTTACACGGCAGGGGCAGGGGCAGGGGGGGGGGGGGGAGAGATCGCTCGTCCACGAGGCAACGATTCAACGAGAAAGAATATTATACCCGTGAAATTTTGAATTCCGCTGTGCATACATACAAATATATATATATATATATATATATATATATATATATATATATATATGTATATATGTATGTATCGGTACGGCTGGGATTTCTGCTCGACGCACAGCGAGTATTACACTTTTATTTTTATTTTTTTTTATCGTGAATTGTGCGATAATAGAGACTCGGAATTCTGTGGGTTGTTGCTCGTTACGAGTGAAGCAATCGTAAAAAAAAAAAGCTGGCAAAGATTTATACAGCGTAAAAACGGCGCGACGGTTTCGACGAGGAGCTTCGCGCCGGATAATCCACCCTCGATATACTATACATGGGGCATTCTAGGCCAGATCGACAGTTTAACGACACCCACAATTTTTCTCATTTTTTTTATTTCCTTTAAATTTATTGAGAGACAAGAGAAAAAAGATTCTGGCTCAATTTTCTTTTGAAAAAAATAATGTATGGATATTAATAATGAGCGTTTGTTCAATAAACAAAGGAATTATTTATTATAATAAAAAAATTGTTTTCCAATTTTTTTTTTAATGGTTTTGTAAATTTTTTTGTGTTCATTATTGAGGTCCTCATTATTTTGTAACAAAATTAATATAATATCTCAGATATGAAATAAAAAACGTTGTAGAAAGTTATTTTTTAAATGTTCATATATTTTTTTGCACCTATATAAATTTTTATTAATTATAAAAATATTAATTTTTAACGGAAAATGAACTAAAAAAATTTCACATTGGTTGATCACAGCTGATATAAAAATATTTCAAATTTTCAACGGACGACAAATAAATAATAAATAAATAACAATCGCGAGTCTCATTGCCTCGTCGATTAAGCCTGGAAAGTTTCATATATGATCCTATATTTCTGTCAATACGTTCATTCGAGAGAGTTGGAAAAAAAAAAACTCACCCTTTGTGGTACACCGAAACGGGCTCTTCCGTGCCTTGGCGAGCCTTGCGATTGGCCCTGCTGTTTCTCCTTTCTGTGGGTTTTCAGGCCTCTCAGTAACCTCGAGAAGGTTGTCTTTTTCTTACTCGTATTCTGCCCTTGCTCTGTAACATCAAACAGCCCGGAAAATTATTTGTCTATATATATATATATATATACGATATAAAATCACAATAAAAAAGGACGAAGGGGTAGGGGGATGTTTTCATGCCAATCAGCCAATATACAGAATCGCGAGTATTAAGTATGTAGCTTTAAATAACGCTTCGATATACTTTCCGCACCTCGTTTACGTCGGTTATTCAACCGTGGTGGTATCAATGAAAAAAAAAAAAAAAAAAAACAAACAAAAACATCGAAAAATAGTTGCACCTTTTTTTTCAATGTAGAATTTTTTTCACCACAATTTCTGTAATGGATATTGAACATGAAAGTAGAAAATGTGGTATGCACAGCAGAGTGAACGCACAATTTTATTCATTTATTTTTCATTCGAGTGTATATACGAGCCACAACTGTCATGGATACCATCAATTGGGATGAATCCCTTCAACAGCAATGGAAGATACGATGTACGTCGCATAGATTGATGATGCTTCAATGCTGATGGCAAATGTCAATTTTAACGAAATTTTATTTTTTCATATAAAAGCGATTACGAGGATCGTTGATATGGCACGTGAGAGAGAGATCCCTCGGTTTCCATTTTCGTTCCATCGGTTTCGTCGATAGCACCAATCTCGCGAATAATCGAATGAATTGAGGGTTAGCCACGACATCGCTATCCATTAATGGATAATACGTGCGAGGAAGGCCGTTATACGTAACTCATATCATCTCCTCTATCTCCTCCCTCCCTTACCGCCCATTCCACCCCCTTTCGCTACCCCTAGCCACGATCCTCTCTCATTTCGCTCGCTTAACATCCCTCGTGCCGATGCACTCTCGCAGGAGCAGCATGGTGTATTCTATTAGAGCGCATCCGTTTATTAGCAGCGACAACAACGCTATATAACCACCCCCACCCCCTCCCCTCAGCCCCTGCCACACCCTGATTAGCCGCCTTTCCGGAATCCTCCCTCTCTCCCCCAGCCACTCCAACTCTCTCTCTCTCTCTCTCTCTCTCTCTCTCTCTCACACACACACACACACACATTGATGATAACGAATTACTGCACGAACACGGAATATAAGCCCTTTCTAATCGGGATATATTCACATAGAGGGCACCACTATCGAGGCATTACGCCACATCGGATGATTCATTAATGATTCTCATATACACGCGTGTTAATAAATCCAGTTAAGGATCATTCGAAACTCAAAATTAATCATTAAAGGGCACCATTGGCAATTATTGAAGTATTATTTTCGTGTATTCTCTCCGCTCTGTTAAATACTAGCTATGAAATTTACAATGTTCATTCGGCCCGAATATTCAAACAAAATTACAATTTATTGATCAACTGGTTTTGTATTCACTGGTTTGGTATAAATTGTCGAGAAAACAAATTGGGTTGAGTGGATTTTTCATTAATTGGACCGTATATTTGTACACTCGTGTGAATTTTCTATGATGAGATGAAGCGAAAATGCAAATAAACTGTGACAAAAATTATTGAGAGAAAAGAATGATTAATTTATTCTGATAAAAATATCAGAATGTGAGTATGATGTATTTGTATTAATTAGACACGCATCCGAATTTTGGGGGAATAATATTATATGTCGATATTAATATATTTTTTTGTGGATTCGAGAACAAATTGGGTTGAGTGGATTTTTAATTAATTGTATCGTATATTTGTACACTCGTGTGAATTTTCTTTAATGAGATATATTTCAGTGAAGCGAAAATGCAAATAAACTGTGACAAAATTATTGAGACAAAAGAATGATTAATTTATTCTGATAAAAATATCAGAATGTGAGTATGATGTATTTGTATTAATTAGACACGCATCCGAATTTTGGGGGAATAATATTATATGTCGATATTAATATATTTTTTTGTGGATTCGAGAACAAATTGGGTTGAGTCGATTTTTAATTAATTGTATCGTATATTTGTACACTCGTGTGAATTTTCTTTAATGAGATATATTTCAGTGAAGCGAAAATGCAAATAAACTGTGACAAAATTATTGAGAGAAAAGAATGATTAATTTATTCTGATAAAAATATCAGAATGTGAGTATGATGTATTTGTATTAATTAGACACGCATCCGAATTTTGGGGGAATAATATTATATGTCGATATTAATATATTTTTTTGTGGATTCGAGAACAAATTGGGTTGAGTCGATTTTTAATTAATTGTATCGTATATTTGTACACTCGTGAGAATTTTCTTTAATGAGATATATTTCAATGAAGCGAAAATGCAAATAAACTGTGACAAAAATTATTGAGAGAAAAGAATGATTAATTTATTCTGATAAAAATATCAGAATGTGAGTATGATGTATTTGTATTAATTAGACACGTATCCGAATTTTGGGGGAATAATATTATATGTCGATATTAATATATTTTTTTGTGGATTCGAGAACAAATTGGGTTGAGTCGATTTTTAATTAATTGTATCGTATATTTGTACACTCGTGTGAATTTTCTTTGATGAGATATATTTCAATGAAGCGAAAATGCAAATAAACTGTGACAAAATTATTGAGACAAAAGAATGATTAATTTATTCTGATGAAAATATCAGAATGTGAGTATGATGTATTTGTATTAATTAGACACGCATCCGAATTTTGGGGGAATAATATTATATGTCGATAATACAATATTTTTGTGTGGCTTCGAGAGAATATTCAACGGGCCTCATCTCGTTCATGGCTCATTAAGGGATCGTATGTACAGTTTCGTCTCTCGTTCCTCTTCACCACCGAAATTCGTCGGGGCAACTGCGATAATCACCACTTTCATATGCTAATCAAGATGACCATGTACAAAACGATAATTAATAACTATCCGTAACTCGCAATTTTCATCAACGAAATACCTCGTTATCGTACATTGTTACGGTCTATCGAATGCATGTAGACGGGAACGTTATTGTACCCAATCGGTCAATAGATCTTGCTTCTCGATATGATTATATAGGGTAAAGATGGGAAATATGGACCAGGCCTCTACGACGTCATGCAGTTATGTCTTTATGAATGGATCGAAAATAAATCAAGATACGTGAGAGCATCTCGACGACAATTAATTCAAATGAAAGTTCAATTGATCTGCCGCACAGGAAACTACTCCAGATTAGGGTTGTGATTGGAGGACGAATTTAAAAGATGCAATTTCCATATTAAAACATTTGATAATTATTATTTCATCTGTGGGGTAAACAAAAAAATCTCTAAGCTCAATCACGTCAAAATTAATATATTTTCAATTTTTTTAAATATTTAAATTTAAGGGTCTCTCATAGAGCGTTTTTCTCTGAAGAAATTGTACACCTATCAAACGTGATTCAGAGTGCAATGGTGCGTTTTATATGCAGAAATATATTTGTGGTCCATATTCCCCATCATTTATATCTATATCAACATGAGTGCTCCCAACGCAGCTGTTGCTGTACTGTGTCTTTGCCCATAATGATTATCCAGCAAAATCTTTCGTTTTATAGTGCAATTTACTCTCCTAACAATAACCGAAGCGATATCATGTCTCTGCATTTCGCTTTTCTCTCCTACTCGAACTTTTTTGCAATTCGCGATTTTCCCGAAATCCAATTCTTCGCATATCAGCGAGCGATCTCGCGTTTTATCGCCAAAACGATCTAATCAGCTTTATGCGATATCACAATGTACACATGTGGAATTTACAAAGCTGGTTCAACCCTTTCCCAACTCTCGGAACGTACAAAATATTTCCAGAATGCTTGAAAAACTGTTTAATCCTAATTTTCTCTTTTAAATTGTTTAAAAAAATATTTAATTCTTCAAATATTCAAAATTCCCGGAATATTATTGTATAACGATTTTTTAAACTGTGGCCAATATTGCACTGTATCTATTATAATTTATATCACGCCAAAGAGAATTTTGTATACCAATTAACAATAATCAGCT
Source organism: Dyspetes luteomarginatus (assembly GCA_963669185.1). Taxonomy (NCBI): domain Eukaryota; kingdom Metazoa; phylum Arthropoda; class Insecta; order Hymenoptera; family Ichneumonidae; genus Dyspetes; species Dyspetes luteomarginatus. The sequence continues at coordinate 4,859,214 of OY769906.1, forward strand.
CAAGTCTGAATTATTGATTTACACTTTGCAGTACTTTCGAGGCGATAATTCACATTATACTGTCCTCAAAATTTCCGTTTGACATATATTTGCATTTATGTGAAATTTATCATTACGTGATTTTGCACCACGCTAGTTTCCCTACGATGGGTTGAGCTCTATTGGTCGATGCGCGTATATTATATAATAAATGCTAGCCAAGCGATGCTTTCGGATGTATGGATTGCCTCTCGTTCGAATGTCTCTCGTTTCGGTAATATTCGTGAAAATATATTATTTCCGGTTCTAACCACAAGTCATGCTCGATCGAATGAATCGTATGGGGTACAAAAAAAAAAAATTACAGTCGTCTGCATGCATGATGGCTTTACAGGAGGCTTAAAAAAAGGCGTGCAATGTTTCAATGCCCGCAAAATTTCCATTCACCCTTCTCGGTGTTCGAGAAAATGGAGAAAGAGCAGCGGAGCTTTGCAACTGCGACCAACGTCGCAACTCGAGTATAGAGAGTGCCGCGGTGCGGCGAAATCACCCCAAAAGATCGAGAGAAAAAGGGGAAAAAGAAAAAGACGCATGAGGAATAGAACGAGAAAGAGAGAGAGAGAGAGAGAGGGAGAGAAAGAGAGAGAGAGAGAGAGAGAGAGAGAGAGAGAGAGAGAGAGAGAGAACAAAAAAACGAGTCAGGAGAATAAAGTAGTTGCTGTACGTACGTTGAATATACGTGGAAAAAAAAACTGGAAGATTGGCGAGATGGATGAAATTTGGGGAGGGGGAGACAAGGGAATAAGAGATATAAGATATTCGGTGGGGCAAGACGGGTTGTTCGAACAAATGTACCAACGGAGCACATACATCATGAGATGGCAAGCCACGTGATGCACCAACACACACACACACACACACACACACACACGACACACACGAGCGCACACAAGTTGTACGAAGAAGACTGGAGATCTATCCGAGATCGAGACTCGCACGGTGAATAGCGCTAAAGCTTTTTCCGCTCGCTCAGCGTCAACGAAAGAGAGAGAGAGAGAGAGAGAGAGACAGAGAGACAGAGAGAGGGGGGGAGAGAGAGAGAGAGAGAGAGAGAGAGAGAGAGAGAGAAAGAGAGAGAGAGAGAGAGAGAGAGAGAGAGAGAGAGAGAGAGAGAGAGTGGGAGAGAGTGGGAGAGGGAGAGAGAGAGAGAGAGTGGGAGAGGGAGAGAGTGGGAGAGGGAGAGAGAGAGAGTGGGAGAGGGAGAGAGAGAGAGAGGGAGCGAGAGAGTGAGAGAGGGCGAGAGAGAGAGAGAGGGAGCGAGAGAGAGAGAGAGAGAGAGAGAGAGAGAGAGAGAGAGAGAGAGAGAGAGAGAGAGAGAGAGAGAGAGAGAGAGAGAGAGAGAGAGGGAGAGAGAGTGGGAGAGAGAGAGAGAGAGAGAGAGAAAGAGAGGAGGCAAAAGCTAGCTTGAAAAACGGTCTCAGCCGCGGTATTAGGTCGGCGTGTAGCCAGAGGTGAGTTTTTTGGTTCTTCTGTGATAACATTACATGCATACATAAGGTAGACCGGGGTAATGCTGATCATGAATAAATTTTTCATGTTTTTTAGAAAATTAAATGCATTTCTTGTAAATCCGATAATCAAATTTTATCTTTATATTTTTCTCTATTTTCATATCTTTCTCTAATTGGTATGATCCATCGATGATAGTATAGTTAGTGAAAAACTAAACAGCACTGAGGATTCTACGAAAATTTACGATTTTAGGCCCGCAATTTATATACAGCGGGGCTCCTAAGCCCCCTTAGTGGGGCACCAGTAGCCCCGGATATGTTATAGTTTTTAATTATTATGCATTTACTAACTTATTATTAGAGCTGTGTATGTACTTCGTGAGTCTTTCTATGAGTCCTCCAAATTCTTGTACATGGCGTCAGCGAGATATTTTTATTATACAAACATATATATATGTATATATGTATATATGTATAAATATATATATGTATATATGTATAAATATATATATGTATATATGTATAAATATATAAATGTATATATGTATAAATATATATATATGTATATATGTATATATGTATATATCTATATATATAACCAGAGACATGAGCGTATAGAACGAAGCTGGAGACAAATACTGAAGTCGCCAGACATGCTGGTTACGTTTCACAACCGGAACGATCCCAGCTCTATCTCTCTTTTTCTTTTCCTTTTCTTTCCACAAGCAACATAGAGACTCACCTCATGACACTGTAAAGCTACCGCATATATAGAGTACCGCCTTTTTGCAACCCACCATCTCCATTCAGGACAGCCTCTGGCGTATATGCGGGCTCGACGTCGCAGCCACGAATGCGAAAAATTATCCAATTTCAGAGCTTCAACCCCTCTCTTTTTTCTTATGCGGCATAGAGAGGTATACTTTTTTTTTTTTCTTTCTATGAAAACCGCAACGCAGTTTCGAGTACACGACGACTTTGAATTATATATATGTATGTATATATGTATATATATATATATATATATATATATATATATACATACATATATTCGTATGTCGTCTAAATACAAAGAGAATCTACAATAAAATGTAAGGATAATAAGGAGAGAGAGAGAGAGAGAGAGAGAGAAAGAGAGAGAGAGAGAGAGAGAGAGAAATCTTAATGAACCCGTGGTTGGTGGAGACGAAGAGAACAACCCCAAAAAGAAAAGTTTTCTTTTACCATTTTCCAATGGTTAATATATACATATATATATATATATATATATTAACCATTAACATATTAATTATTAACCATTATATATATATATTATATTAACCATTAACCATATATATATATATTAACCATTGGAAAATGGTAAAAGAAAACTTTTCTTTTTGGGGTTGTTCTCTTCGTCTCCACCAACCACGGGTTCATTAAGATTTCTCTCTCTCTCTCTCTCTCTCTCTCTCTCCTTATTATTCTTACATTTTATTGTAGATTCTCTTTGTATTTAGACGACAGAATCATCAGAGACAAGAGACATCATTATTAAGAAATATCCTGTCGCTTTCTTATATTTATTTATTGCACCAAGATTGCGTCGTTCTCGTTGCTGGAGGACAGACTGAAGATGGGGTGAGTACATGGGGCGAATATTCGATGTAAAAGTTTCGACTCAGCTCAAGCTACCTTAAAGATTATATGGCTATGAAACGATTTTCCTCGGATCAGACATATCGAACACCCTTACGCTCTAAGACGAAAGGGTGTGTGTGTGTGTGTGAGTGTTTGTGTGTGTGTGTGTGAGAGAGAGAGAGAGAAAATGAGAGTCATTATTAAAGACTTTGAATTTTCGAGCTGCAAAGTTTATCGCGATACACAAAGGAGGGAACAAACGCGATATTATTGGCAAAGTCCCGAGATTGGGATTTTAGAACGTGCCAGATGGGACGTATAACGTATACGGTGGAGAAAAAGGCGCGAAATCTTTTTGGCTGTCGGATCATAAAGGCAATTTCATCTCACTATGCGCTTGCTATTGGATAGAAATTCCAATAATGTCATATTGTTTTTTTTTTTAATCAAATTTTTCTATATTGAAACTGTAGGGTTGTGCGAGCTGGAGACTTTCATCTTGAGCTTAAAAAAATAATTACAAAGAGCGATTTTTCATTACTGCAATATTATTTTTTACTGTATTTTTCTACACTTATATTTTTGAACGTAACAAATCGGAGACTAATGAGTGAGAAAGTATCAGTTTTTTTTTCATCGCGAGGTTGAAAAAAAAAATTTACGATTAACCATATTTGTTTTTTCTGCAAGAAAAAAATTAGATATTTTTGGTTTCTTTCATTCTGCCCTAGGAATTAATTCTGTAGACATTTTTGGATGATGACATGAATCGCGTAATAAAATTTTAGTGGGGTATCTTTTTCATCCTTTTTAACTATTTATTTCATGAGCAATGTTATTTTTTACTGTATTTTTCTACATTTATATTTTTGAACGTAACAAATCGGAGATTAATCAGTGAGAAAGTATCAGTTTTTTTTCATCGCGAGGTTGAAAAAAAAAATTTACGATTAACGATATTTGTTTTTTCTGCAAGAAAAAAAATTGATATTTTTGGTTTCTTTCATTCTGCCCTAGGAATTAATTCTGTAGACATTTTTGGATGATGACATGAATCGCGTAATAAAATTTTAGTGGGGTATCTTTTTCATCCTTTTTAACTATTTATTTCATGAGCAATGTTATTTTTTACTGTATTTTTCTACATTTATATTTTTGAACGTAACAAATCGGAGATTAATCAGTGAGAAAGTATCAGTTTTTTTTCATCGCGAGGTTGAAAAAAAAAATTTACGATTAACGATATTTGTTTTTTCTGCAAGAAAAAAAATTGATATTTTTGGTTTCTTTCATTCTGCCCTAGGAATTAATTCTGTAGACATTTTTGGATGATGACATGAATCGCGTAATAAAATTTTAGTGGGGTATCTTTTTCATCCTTTTTAACTATTTATTTCATGAGCAATGTTATTTTTTACTGTATTTTTCTACATTTATATTTTTGAACGTAACAAATCGGAGATTAATCAGTGAGAAAGTATCAGTTTTTTTTCATCGCGAGGTTGAAAAAAAAAATTTACGATTAACGATATTTGTTTTTTCTGCAAGAAAAAAAATTGATATTTTTGGTTTCTTTCATTCTGCCCTAGGAATTAATTCTGTAGACATTTTTGGATGATGACATGAATCGCGTAATAAAATTTTAGTGGGGTATCTTTTTCATCCTTTTTAACTATTTATTTCATGAGACTGCTCGTCGTTTCACGAGAGGTGTCATTACGCGTGTGTCGTCATGACGATGCGACGATGTGACTCGCGCGTTTATCCACACAACGCCATTATCTGTCGTTACATGCAACGCGAAAAAGGGCTGAGCAACATATTCAACACTCTCGTTCAATTTTTTCTCGATTTTTATACGTTCCATTTTGCTTTACCTCGTGGAGGAAGATTTTTTTTTGTAAAAAAAAAAATCTGTTCGACATTTTGATGCCAGAGTGCTTAAAATGTTCCAAAAAGTCGAAAAATCATATTTAGAAAAAATGTCCCTATGTATTGGTGTGTGTGAGTGTATGTGACGAGCTTGTAAAAATTGAAATGGCTATATCTCGAGAATCGGCTCCACCGATCTTGCTGAAACTTTGCACACAAATTGGGCCGCGAACCTCCTCGATTTTCTGCAATTTTTGCTCAGATCGCTAGCGGGAAAAAAAATATCGACAATATACGAAGACGAATTATGAAAATGTAAGAAATTTGTAATTTTATAACGTAAATATTATTATTTGGAATAATATTAATATTATAAAAATAAAAATATTATTATTTGAATAATATTAATATTATAAAATATAACAAATATTATTTGAGTGAAAAATGTATTTTGAGATTTTCGTGCCAAGTTGTCGTAATATAATATAACGATTTAATTCGAGGAGAGCTCAAAGTAAAGATACATCAACTGTGGTTAAGGATACGAAAGTCCTTCAGCCTAGTTGGATTTCACTTCGGGACAAGCAAACACACTTCAACCCTAAACTGAACTTTGTCTATATGAGGTGGTTGCTCTCGTAGTTACATGGATTTACTGTTAAACGGGCGATGTTTCGCCCATCGAAAGTCTCCCTTAAACTGATTAGCGACGCTGGTTTAGTTTCTCATCGGTAATACTGTCACTATATTGTGTACAGTCGAACATCTTGCAAGGATAATTTTCGTAAAGCTAAAAAAAAAAATCATTCTGCCTAATATTATAAAAATAATGGGTCTCAGAATTTTGTATACTCGTGATTCGATTTTAAATGAAAAATTCATTCGCGTTCCGTTTTTATTTATTTTAATTTTTTTCAAAGAAAACCAGGCAGGAAAATTACTTTTTTTTTTTCATAGGAGACGCTTCCTTTTTGTGATTTTTTTGTTTTTCCAAGATTGCGTTGATTTTTTTAAAGGAAAACAAGCGGTTTTTAGTGCCTCAGAATTTAACGGATTGCAGGCTATTATCAATATACGTTTTTATGACTTTTTACTTTTCACACATGAACTGTGGACAGAAAAAATAAAGAAAGAAAAAAAAATACAGCAAAATGACAAAGTTATCGATACTTTAATAAAACTTACCGTTTGGTGGAAACTCGTAGAAGTAAGCGGACCTTGGGCTCAGGCAACTGGAAAAAATAAAAATATATATTTTATGAAAAACGACCATCTTTAATATTTTAAGTACGCTTTAAATTTTTTTAACTCCACCATTTTAACATTATCAGTCATAGTTCAATTTATTTTCCGTACTGTTCACGAGATATTATAATTTTCAGCTTGCGATGCACTGTTTGAATTACTCCCAAAAATTCGATAAATAATTATCGAAGCTTTCCGGTGTATGAGACATGAATAAAATAATCGGAGGTGAAATTTTATAACGAGGATGAGAATCGCTCGTTATTGGACATTGAGCGGAAGAGAGATGGAATAGTCAGGAGGGATTTGGGAGGATGAGTAAAATGTCATAAACGATCGGAGAGGAGTCGAGGGTGAGTGCGCGGTGGCGGAGGGGCGGGGGGGTAAAAGCCATGCTAGAGATCTCATACATAGTCGATGAAGTTATTCGCAGTGAAATGATGAACGATGAGAGCTCGTAGTGCCTGGCCAAGTTTACTCCATTCGCATTTAATAGTACCATTAGCTCGCGAAACGGATGGCACGTTCTGATAACAGAGATCATCCTCAGTTTTGCGTATTATATCCTCAACAAAATTCTCTCGTTTAGCATAACGTTTGCCCTTTACCGATTAATCGATTAATGACAATCGTTAAGAACGTTTCAAGCTTATAAGCTTCTTGGATGAAGAAGAAAAAGGATTTTACCGTTGGCTTGCAGCTTCCAATCACGTGCATTATAATATCTCATTGGAAATATAACATAGGGAAATAATATTCTTATAAAAATGATAAATTATGAAAAATGAGTTAAAAAAATACTAATAATAAGCAAAAAAAAGTGCCAAAAACTTTTTTTTACAATATATCAAAAATATTTGTATGGTTTGTATGGAAAAAAAAATTGGTTTAGCATAACGTTTGCCCTTTACCGATTAATCGATTAATTACAATCGTTAAGAACGTTTCAAGCTTATAAGCTTCTTGGATGAAGAAGAAAAAGGATTTTACCGTTGGCTTGCAGCTTCCAATCACGTGAATTATAATATCTCATTGGAAATATAACATAGGGAAATAATATTTTTATAAAAATGATAAATTATGAAAAATGAGTTAAAAAAATAATAATAATAAGCAAAAAAAAGTGCCAAAAACTGAAGCTTATTTTACAATATATCAAAAGTATTGGTATAGTTTGTATGCGAGGAGTCCTTATCGAGTACGAGGAAATTCTGGGTACGAGTAATTGAAGAGCGACACAAGGGAATTCCCCGATAATGATCCATTAACGTATTGACGATATTGCTGTATATATGCCTGTTCAATACCCCGGATGAACTACTTGTCGGTCTTGGTTAGTTCAAAGCTCGATGCGGTCGAATGAAGTCCGAATTGGAGCATACCAATCCCGGGTATGTGCCTATGAAGGCTTTGTCGTAGGGCTAACGTCACATCCTTCACTATAAAGGATGTTCTATAATTATCAACGAGATATATCCCGAAGCTTTTGAGCTTGAAAGATTTTATCCACAAATGAACTACGAATCATCCGTAGAATGAATGTAACGGATTTAGACCATTTCCTATATACAACTATATGTTCGTTTTTAAATTATATACCCACGTAATCAACCAGAATGAATCACCGAAAATTTGGGATATGGTCAACATGAAGGAGAAGGAGGAGGAAATACGAGGAGGAGGAAACAAGAGTTGGGTCAGTCAAAACGGATTTAGACCATTTAATATACAACTATATTTTGGTTTCTATTAATTCGTCGATATGAAATTTTAAATAAATTCTCATTCAATTACTTCTTTGAGAAGATTACATTAACTCTGAGTTTTTGATCGTTTTAACAAGCATTTTTCGGGACTTTCCAGTCGAGACACTCAGAGTGGAGATATAGGGCGTGAAATAAAAATAATATCAAAATCAATGTCAGTCTCAATCAATTGATTTTTGGTGTTATTGACTTTAAAGTAGTAGAAAAATTGTTCATTATCATGCAAAATTTTATACATTTGAGTATTTGACAACTTTTCGTTGTCTACCCTGACCAATCGAACGAGCCATCTGATGGCTGTGCTCGTATTCGAGCTGGACCCTATTAATGCAATGGCTCGTTCGATACGCTGCGAATCGAACATCGATGACAATAGGCGGTATAATTCGCCAAGTCCAATCGACAGTGAAACGTTCGACGGACGACAATGAAACATTTGACATGATAGACTTCCTCATCCACCCCTCGGACAATGATAAACGGTTATTGCCAGCCTCAAAAATTCATGGATAAATTAATATACGAATTCGGGATCAAAGAAAATTCTTCTCTGATTGGTCAAATTTCATTGACTCGCTGCATTGAAATTATCGTGCAATTTTCTCAAAACTTCACACAGTTAATTTAGCAATTACACCAAAATTCTATACACTTTTTAGATATCCTTTAAATTTATATTTGTACGAAAGGTTAAAAGTTCATGGCATTACGAGATCAAATTTTAAATCCCCGAATGGGATTTATTTATATTTTTATTCGCGTAGAGAAAAATTTAAGTTTCTCCGAGGAATCATATGAGTTTTTACCTACAGGGAGGAGAGTTTGAAGTTCTTCCCAATCCTCATTGATGTTTCTCTACTATTGAAATCGTCTACGAAAATTTTATCATCGGAATTAAAGCAAATTTTTCATCATTCTTCGATTTTCAAATGTTTCAAGTGCTCGTAGCGATCTTGCTGCGAATAAAAGTGACATTTTATATGCACTTAAGTCTGTCGTGTTTATGGTAGTCTCAGGAAGCCAGTGTTAATTAGGCATTAAGTATCAAACAGCTGGCATGGTGAACGCAGATGGTGTTTCGGATGGTTATGAGGCGCAATGGGTAATTAAGGATAATAAAGCCCATGAGTCGCGAGTGCGCTCCTGTCTTTGTGGCAACTCGCTCGCTCTCTCCCTCCCTCCCTCCCACTCTTTCTCTCTCTCTCTCTCTCTCTCTCTCTCTCTCTCTCTCTCTCTCTCTCTCTCCCTCCCACCCTCCGTCTCTTCTTCTCTTCAGAAGCTAACTTAATGCAAAAGCCAGCGGTTGCACACTTGCTGTTACTCCAGGTGTTACCAGATAATGAACTTATGAAAACGAGATATTCCCAGAAATTCGACTTTTACGTTCTGGACCATTTGATCGTGAACTAAAAAAATCGGTGCATGCACAAATCTTTGTATCCTCATACATTACTTATTACTGTACAAAGTAAAATTTCGTATCTATCGAGTAATCTGTGAGAATTATAAATATAAATTAAAATTTAAAAACTCACCTCTGATAAGTTTGCTGCTGTTGAACTCCACCTGGCGTTGATACCTGAGTATTTTGAGTGGCCAGGGCAAGTTTTTGTTGGCGCTGCTGAAGCATCTGTCGTCCAAAGACACCATAACCAAAACCGTAGATTTCGTCCTCCTCCTTGTCACTGAGGCAACTCGATGGCTGTTGGACATAAAAAAAAACTTCTTTTTTATATATTCGCAATTTAAGGATTAGGCAATTTTTTTCGTTTAAGTTGACACTAATTTACTCCTAGTAGTATAAACGTTTTGGATGTAATCGTTAACTCTTTCACATGACCAGATTATGTTCTCGTCACCTAATGGGTCGGCGTCCATCATTGACAATGAGACTACGTCGCGAGGTCTCTCTCTCTCTCTCTCTCTCTCTCTCTCTCTCTCTCTCTCTCTCTCTCTCTCTCTCTCTCTCTCTCTCTCTCTCTCTCTCTCTCCTCATCCATCGTCAGCAATGACTCTTTCCGAAATTTTCAGGGCTGAAATTTAACAATCTTGCGTAGCCCCAGAATCTTAAAAAATCCTGCATGTTGAAATCTTTGTATTGGATTCGTTAAACGATTTCATTGCGTGTTTATTAAGAAGATCGATGTTTAAATTATTTGTTGTATCGATGAGAATTGTATTTTATAATTTTGTGAGACTAAAATCGATTTGACCCCGATAATGGAAGGGGTCAATTGTCACATTCCCGTTAATTCGAGTGTACTGAATTTATTTAGCTTCCCAAATGACTTCGCGTTGGTTGATCCTGCCCCTCCTGCCCATTTGGCGAATCAGCGATCTCTAGCCGATGCATCCCAATCGAGCGCCATTTTTCCTAACGTATCGCTTTTCCCGAATAGCGTCAAATTCAAAATTCGGAACTCAATTTTTTTTTCATCATCTCGAAATAAATTGGGATTATTTTTCATTCACAGCACATGTACGGACGGTCAAGTTATATACGATAATTTTCTCCACTGTATAGCCCATAGCAAGAGGCACCGAGGTTAACGTATTCATCGATAAAACGATAGTGGTTAGCGCATTCGATGGAAGTGCATTCGACCTTAATCGATAACCGGTTGGCCGTGATTGAAAACTCGATTAGCCCATGGGAAAGGAGAGAGAGAGAGAGAGAGAGAGAGAGAGAGAGAGAGAGAGAGAGAGAGAGAGAGAGAGAGAGAGAGAGAGCCTGGAGCACCGAACAATAACCGTCTTAAGCTGAGATCGATAAGGTCGACACGGCTAATCGACTTAACCTCTCGCGCTCTCAAGGTTTCCCTACTTTGCAAACGGAAAAGCGACCTCCATCCTTATATCTACTCCCTCGTCTCTCTCTCTCTCCCTCTTCCCCTCTCTCTCTTTCTCTCTCTCTCCCTCCCTCCCTCTCTATATATATACGTATATATATATATATATCTTTGAGGCTATGGCTGGTGTCGTACGGCAAGCCAAAAGCTCGCGGCAGAGTTGCCCAGGATGCTTTGCGGCAACTCCAATGCCCCCCCCCCCCCTACACGGCCCTTCGGGAACGAATCGGAATTTACTGCAAATGGAAATTTCACTGAGGCGACGCCGATATCAAACGAGACTCTTGGCAACCGAAGAAAATAGAGAATAAAAGAAGTTGATAGGAGAAACTGCTCTGCTCTCCCTTCCTCTTTCCCATGCAATAGAAGATGATTCCGTTCGTTGAATGCAGATGGTTCACGGAGGAGGAGGAGGAGGAGGAGGAGGAGGGGGACAGGGGAGTATCTTTATGAGATATTTTTTCACATATATAGAATACAACAGTGTAGTGGTCGAAGATACGAGTTATGGCATTGGAGTATATATATAAAAGAGACGAAATATTACGTGGTTTGAAAATGAAAAGAGTTGCTCTTAAGATACATATGTATATGTCAAGCTGAAAGGGGGTAAAAGCAAAAAAGACCACCGTTTCGCAATTTTCAAGTAGCAAAGTTTTGTGTGAACTCACCGAGTATTTTCCTGGCACGTAAATGGGTTGGGAATGACTGGTTGTGAGCTGAGTGTTGGGCATTCTTGGTGAGGCGTTTGTTTCACGTCGTCGTAACTCCTCAAGAGGCTCCAGTACGTCGCCATAATGGGTTCTGAAGAGATCAGCATATCTTGACGCGAGTCCCTCCAGATAGCCCTGCTCGCCCTCCTGAAACATTGCGAATGATCGAGAAAAAAAAAAAAAAAGGGTTAAAAAAATAATTATGCAATTTTTCCTCGCCTCAAATATTAATTCAAAATTATTTTACTTTTTTTTTTTTTTTCTAACTGTTTGAGGCATTTAACAAAATGTGTTCGACGATAGTGCACGAAATTTGGACGATGTATAGGGATAAAAATTAGAGTGTAAAAATTGTCGATGGTATTTTTTTTTTGTACCAGAAATGTGTCAGCTGCTATTGGACCAACAGGAGATAAACCTGCCCATATATGGATCGTGTATTTTTAGGGCATTGATATTTCAGAAGGCTTTTACTCCTTGCACGAGACAGCTTTTGCTCGACGTGACGATTAGAATCGGTAAATTTTTCCCTGTTGCATATTTCGTCTTTTATGACTTTGGAGTTTGTCACTCGTTGCCAGCTAAACTCGATGGCTCTTTGCAAGCTCTGCCACCCTAAATTTATGCTCGTAACACTCGCACTGTACAGAGATAGTATCGGATTTCGAAATGATCGTCCCTGTTGCTTTTTCAGCCATGTATGCCCCGGTATATTTAAATATAGAGAGAAGCCATTTTACGGAAAAGGCAAATTTTCAACCGTCCGAGATTTAAATCCCATCTGTAAATATTCTGATCTGCATACAGAGGTAAATTAATCACGAATCATGGCCGCGGATTGCCCGGGGTTTTCCTATTCGCGAAACGTGGAAACCATTGCCTCGAGGCTCTTTTCCTCTCCTCCCTCTTAAAACTTTCATGTTTTAGCAGCCGTTTCCACCCGAACGTGTTTCAAGCCAACGAGAAAACGTGTTAAGGAGGAGGAGGAGGAGGAGGAGAGAAAGGGATTACGGATAATTCATTGTCCCTCGAGAAATGGTGAATTAGAGCACGTTTGCTCTGAATTTTAGATTGCACTTGTCTTTCCGTTCTCTCCTCGATCCTCTAATAGCTCCTGTTTGCTTTGGTCTTGGATATTTGATCTGCCATGTCAATAATTTTATCACTAACTGAATTAGAGCCATTTTATAATTCATCCATCAAATTATATTTTACCAATTTATTATTGACCACTCGAATAAAAGTTTTCGGTGGTGAGTAATTTCATTATAATTCTCATTGCGATAACCTCCTGATCCAGGAATTTATCTTACAGCTCGATTTGTTCCGGACTCAAAGCTAAGAACGATGAGAGATCTTCAGCGTTCTCGCGAATGATTCGTCCGGCTGTATTAATTAAAATTCCAATCGTTGAATGGAATGAGGGATGGAAGAGGCTTTTCAGTGAAATCCTATCAAGCGACTTGTTCGTCGACTCGATCGTCGTTCATCATCCGTTTGACACGTGTCAGGGAGGATGGAATTGAAGAGAGGAAAATAAGGCTCGAGCACAGTATTGAATATTGTGCGATGAAGCAAGTGAAATTTCATGACACCCCAGCTGCTTCTAAACGAACGATTGACAAGATGAGGTTCGATATTAGCAGGGAAAAAATGGAGACTTCTTTTTCCAGAAAAATAGCACATTGTTCGCTTGTACAAAAAAATGTCAAAGTGTAAATCAATGAGAGAACTATGTGATTTGTTTGAGCTCTGCAGGAACCCAGAAACGACGTCCAGCCCGAGAAAACTCCAATGATCCAACGGTGAATGATAATCTAGGAGTAATTAAGCCGAAAACTTTGTCTGCCTCTCTCATTGTTTGACATTGAGTGGAGGCAAACTCTTATACTATCCCACGTCCATCCTTCTGCATGCCCCTTGGCAACTAACTCTACGGGCATCAGTCGTTGCGATCGCTGTTAGCAATCCCTGGCACGAACATCTGTTTACGGAGAAACTCTCACCCCTTTCTCGTCTCTCTCTCTCTCTCTCTCTCTCTCTCTCTCTCTCTCTCTCTCTCTCTCTCTCTCTCTCTCTCTCTCTCTCTCTCTCTCGTCTCCTATTCCTTCCTTTTTTGTTCTTTATTTTTAAAAGAGCTTTCTCAACTTCTGGCTTCGCATCCACCGCAAACTCGTCGTTCGTTTCGTAAACTTTGGGAAAACTCAGTGGAACGTTTTGCCGAGAATGAACGCACGAACGGTGATTCTGATGGTAAAGCTGGGATAGAGGAAGAAAGAGAGAGAGAGAGAGAGAGAGAGAGAGAGAGAGAGAGAGAGATGGTCAAGAGAGAGGAAAAGACGGACAGAGAGAGAGAGAAAGGATAAATTCGAAGGGGTCGTGGTGGAGGTGGGCCAAGCTGCTACTGCCATCGTTGCTGCTGTTGTGGCTATCTATATATGTACATATATACAGGACTCGAAAAGTCAGTGCATTATAAACCTCGAAATGTTCCGGACCTCTGTAAGAGTCGCCAACTTTTAGAGTTTCTTAACAGCTCGGAGAGTGAGTATGGAATAGTTATACGAGCTTAAAGCGGTAAATAACGGAACCTTCGATCTCTCCAAACGAGCTCACTTGGCTTGCAACACGATATAAACCCTCCGTATAGAGATAATCTTTCAAAAAAAATATAAATAAACTGACGGGGATGCGCATCGTGAATGTTAAACTGCGAGAAATTCGACCTAAGGTTGAACCAAATTGACCAAATTATTGAAACTTGACTGGATGTCTGGAGGACACACTCGATCAGATTATTCCTTTGATAATTTCAGCTAGACCCACTCTATAAATTGCCGTCGAGTATTACAAAGAACACGACAATTTATCATCCCTTAAAAAGTAGTTTTTACACGAACCTTGCCAAGAATTATTTTCTTTTGGGGCTTGTTGACAAGAAGACAAGAAGAACAAGAAGTTGTTTTTTGCTGCTTAGAAGATTCTATCATATGGGTATAAAGAAACAACTTTAAATCATGAAATTTAAATTGGATTTAGACGCTCATCAAAATTTACCAACTTAAGCACGACTGGATGCCCGAACGACAGAGTCGCTCCGATTCATCCTTTGATATTCTCGGGTAGGTCTATTCCATAAACTGCTTTCTAATATTACAGAGACAAGTTATCATCCCTTAAAAAGTAGTTTTTACACGAACCTTGCCAAGAATTATTTTCTTTTGAGGCTTGAAGTTGTTTCTTGCTGCTTGGAAGATTCTATCATATGGGTATAAAGAAACAACTCTAAATCAGTAAATTTAAATTGGATTTAAACGCTCATCAAAATTTACCAATTTAAGCACGACTGGATGCCCGAACGACAGACTCGCTCCGATTCTTCCTTTGATATTCTCGGGCAGGTCTATTCGATAAACTGTCTACTAATATTACAGGGACAAGTTATCATCCCTTAAAAAGTAGTTTTTACACGAACCTTGCCAAGAATTATTTTCTTTTGGGGCTTGAAGTTGTTTCTTGGTGCTTAGAAGATTCTATCATATGGGTATAAAGAAACAACTTTAAATCATGAAATTTAAATTGGATTTAAACGCTCATCAAAATTTACCAACTTATTTAAGCACGACTGGATGCCTGAACGACAGACTCGCTCCGATTCATCCTTTGATATTCTCGGGTAGGTCTATTCGATAAACTGTCTACTAATATTACAGGGACAAGTTCACATCCCTTAAAAAGTAGTTCCTTTTGGATCCTCCCGGCTACGAGTCATCCGAACAACTTTGCGAAAGATTATTTTCCTGTGGAGCTCGAAGTTGCCTCTGGGTACCTAAGAAGGTCGAACCCTTCTTCCGGCGATCCCTATTGAATCGATTGATAGGGTCGTCGATAACGGAAAAAGGGCAATCGAACGGTAAGGGAAAATTGAAAAGTCAAGATGCCACCCGGCTATCGTGGTCTCAGTCGTTTCCAAGTTTAACCGCATCCTGAAATGAACTCCTCTCTTCCCTCAACGATTCTTCTTGCCACCTTATTTTCCATTGCCGGAGAGCAGCAGTAGCTGGAAAATACAGCCGATCTACCCTCTTACGAATGAGCATTCAGCCTTGTCGATGAGCTCAAAGAGAGTTCTGTGTCTTCGCAATATATCAGGTCGATTCCTTTTTCGTTCGTTCGTTTGTGTCTGTCGATATCCTCGGTAAAAGGACTGAGTGGGCATCTTTTCAACCATTTCTGGCCAGACAAATATGGCTATGTACTTGTTTACTTCTTTTTGACAGAGAAATCTTTTGGTTTGATCGAGGAATGAATTTTCTCAGTTGATGGCAAGAGGTCGAAAGTTGACGAAATCGTTTTCGGAGGAATAGTGGAAAGAATTTTCCGTAGAATCGAGAGCTTCGTTATATAATGTGACTGGGGACCTGGCTTAAAATTTAGAGGGTCTCGTAATAGCGGCATAGAGGCAAGGATGACGACCGAAAAAGCGAAAGGACCTCCAGGTACAACGTAGAAGAGGAGGAGGAAGAGGAGGAAGTGCTCGAGGCTTTCGTCGTTCCTTTGACGTTATATTCACTGGCAGATTTCAACCCGACCGTAGACCTACTATAGTACACAAGTGGAGAGAGTATACGGAGAATATAGACAGAGGAGAAAAGAGAGAGAGAGAGAGAGAGAGATGGAGAGAGGAACGGGTTGATGCTCGGGTGCGAACAAGTGGGCGTCTCGCGATAATTGGTCGGCCGTACTTTCTCGCGCCCTCTAGCTACGACGGAATTATTTTCGACTGAGCCTCTTCAACGGCCGTTGCACCCGCCATTAGCGAACGACTCGCTAACGCCTCTTCTACTCGCCCTCACTAACTCTCTCTTTCTCTCGCAGCGATCCGTTGGGCTCGAGTTCTCATCCTTTCCTTCAAGCTTCTCGTCAACCCTGCTCTTTCTTCAACGTGTATTCATTTTTTTTCGCTCCTCTCACCTCATTATTTACATATACTTCATTCACGAAAGAGGCAGGAAAAATTTTGTCGAGCGGATTTCGTCAGTCGTACTAAGTTACCATACAGACACAGTACAAAATACTCGAATATTTTCCATTCGTAGTTCATCAAGTGTTGGCCAGATAAAAAAATCATCTGGCAGGCGCATTTAATCAACTAGCCAAAGATAATTTATTGTTTTTATCGACAACTGAATAATGTATCAGATGTTTGCATCACGAATGTGAGGAATGACCGTAATAAAACTTTTTAATGTTTGGGTTTCGGGGCTGTTTTTGTTGACGACGAAGATTACCAGGATGCATGACTCTCCAAGAACAAGGAGAGTCTGTGGCGTACACCAACGTGGCAAGATTTAAGGATTAATGTTCATCAGACCGGGCTAAGTGAAGACCAAGAGGTAACGGGAGGCTGGGCGATCATACCAAAGTAGCACAGGCCGCTGGAGCCAACCATGAGGCTTGTACCAGCCCAGCAAAGCCGTAGGATTTCTACATGAAGGGCGCTCAAGAGCGTCCCCTTAATCTCTGCTTTCCCAACCGATCTTCTACCAGTTTTCCCCCTCAGACTGACGAGCTCTTCCGAAAGCTTCGTGTAAACTCAACCTTCTTCCATGTCCGACACTTCAACAGGGCTGAGGCCCAATTTTTCTTCATGGTCAGACTCCCTGGATCTACCCAAAAGCAACATGAAATGATCATGATTTCATTGCGAGTAAAGAGAGATCAATGGAACAAATGACAATTTTTTCAATGATCATCAACCCCAAGTCACTAGCCATCATTATCATTATTTGATCATCGCTTCCCTCTTCCATGATATGAGACTGGATGCAAACGTCCACCATCGACAACACAAATTCTCCTCAACTATATATAAACAGTCGTGAGATAGCCGCTAAATTTTAATCATGCAAATGCATTGCTCATTGTTACACCAAGAGACAAACGACATCACAGAGATAGGGGTTGATGCTCGAGGGTTGTCAAGAGGAATGAGAGAGGATAGTGAAGAAACACCAGTTGGGGAAGTGTCCGGATGATGGTTCGTCGCATTGTTCGGTACACGAGAGCGTGGCGCGGATGAAACAAAAAAAATTGAAAAAAGTGCCATTGTCATTTTGGCACGCTCGAAATCGTACGTAAAAAAGTAAATGGAAACTAGAGATTCCGGGATATGAGTGTTTACATGCAACGAGATATAATACCGTGATGCCAGGTTTAACCAGACCTAGCAGAGCTCAACAGTCGGAGAAGACTTTGCGCTCTGCGAGTCCATTGTTCAATCCCATGGATGCTTTGGTGTGTATATGAAAACATGCAAAGCTCTTGGAACTACAGGTGCCAGCAATCTGGAAAGTAATGTTGACGAGTGAAGTCTTGGCAAGTTTTGGCTACGAGCACAAGATCACACAGAGTACAGATTCTTCATTGTTTTGCGCGCTTCTTCGCCTAAAAATATTGTTACAACTGGTCAGAGAATCAGTCAAGCAACTCGACAGAACAAAACTACTTTTTTCAAGTGATGACTGAGATAACATTATTTCTTCTTCCCATTGAAAATCCAAGTATTTTCATAATTGATTCGCTCTGATATGCAAACCAATGTGTACAGTTACGTAATCAAATTGGCATGGTCTGTTTGGTGGGAGGGAGATGATTGACAAATTGATCTGGTCAGATTCTTCATTGTCTTGCGCGCTTCTTCGCCTAAAAATATTGCTACAACTGGTCAGAGAATCAGTCAAGCAACTCGACAGAACAAAGATACTTTTTTCAAGTGATGACTCAGATAACATTATCTCTTCTTTCCATTGAAAATCCAAGTATTTTCATAATTGATTCGCTCTGATATGCAAACCAATGTGTACAGTTACGTGATCAAATTGGCATGGTCTGTTTGGTAGGAAGGAGATGATTGACAAATCGATCTGGCCACCTCGTTG
This sequence comes from Dyspetes luteomarginatus, assembly GCA_963669185.1. NCBI lineage: Eukaryota > Metazoa > Arthropoda > Insecta > Hymenoptera > Ichneumonidae > Dyspetes > Dyspetes luteomarginatus. The sequence goes on from OY769906.1 coordinate 4,877,710, forward strand.
ACCCAATCGCGCCATTAAGCCATGTGAACGCGGCTCATTCGTTGAACACACGAACGCGTGAGAGTCGCGGGTGTTAATCGTCGATGGTACGAGAGAGGTCGAGCACACGGATTTGTCCGGTCGACGTTCCAATTCATGTGCAATTCCCGTGGTGACAGGGACGCTACTATGTGCACTTGTTATGTATATACAAGAGATGGAATAATATGCAGGAGAGCGTAGGAATGGGGTACGATGGCAATGATGCATGAAACAATGCTCTTGTGGCTTTGGCTATTACGAAACAAGAATCGTGGACGACGGTAAGTATAGGCATTGTGCTGGCCAATTGTCCGGTGGAATATCATAGGCAGGACAATGGACAAGCAGAGATGTCGTCGGCCCAGCATCAAAGCGGACGTGACCCACAATGCGCAACACTTCCGGGCACTCATGCAGTCTCCGCCAATGTTTGAGATGAATATGTATATATTTATATATTAGCTCGTTCAACCACGATATCATTGCAAAATGTCAACAACACAAGCTATCACCTGCCCGGAATACCAGATTATTTTTATTTTCCTGCGCTAAATAATGCGCTTTAGAAGGGTCTAGTATTGCCTTCGTACAGACACTACAGGGGACCAGCTAGTCACAGAATTTATAATTCTTTGTTAGGGTTTGTACGATTGTGTGCATAATCAATTATCTATGAATTGATGGAGGTCAAACGAATGTCTCTCTAATAAAAAATGTTAATTCCAACCATTATAGATGCTTTTGCATCTCATAGATACTTCTTATTATTTTTTAAGCACTAACGTTTCTATTCCAAACGATTAAGGAGCTCAACACACATTTGGCATTTTAATAGTCAACCAGTCCAAAAAATAAGCGGGGAAACAAGCGACTTGTCGCGAAGGCTCGTTCCTCTCGTCCAAACATACTTGGCACTTGATTTAAGAGAGAGAGAGAGAGAGAGAGAGAGAGAGAGAGAGAAGGTCGAAACTGAATGAAATTGAAAGAATCACCGCACAACACATCTGACTTAAGGAGTAGAATTAGTGAAAATGTAAGAGACAGATGATAGAATTCGAATAAAGTTCGGACAAGCATCAAGTGACGAGCCCGTTTTACGGGGATGGAATTAGCATTTAAGGAAGGAGTTATCAGCCTAGAAGTCACTCTGTCATCTGATTCAGAGAGTTAGCGACTAAACTCTTTCAGCCTCAATTTTTTATCGGACTCAAACATTCATGTTAATTTTTTAGGCGTCGCTATTAATATCGGACTCTGCTGATACTTGTCAGTAGTTAACCATAGCTTGAGCCAATTGTGTTTCAGCCACAATTTTTTTTAGCTAATCATTACAGAGAATTGAGTTAATTTTTTCATTTATCGCAAGCGTTGAACAGACTGCACGGGTTACCATCGACATGGTCCGATTTGTGTAAAACAATTGTATGTTTGACCTCAAACTGTACTATTCTGCCACGTGTGCTGGATAAAAAAGGAATCCTTTTGTATCTTGGGGCACATTAAAAGGGACTTGTAAAAAATTCGAGTAGCAATGTTTCCTCTAAAAATACAACGCTCTTACGATCGTTTGTTTCTACTTTCGCACACGATCTCCGGTGATAGCAATATGGAATTCTCTAAAAATCTACGTCATTGAAGGCGAGGTCATCGTTCCTGGGTCAGAGAGCTGTCAAGCCTTGACCCGACAGAGAAGAGAACCTATTACGGCCGTTTTTGCATCCTGACAAGAACGGGAGGACATAGCCGTGCTTGAAAAGTCTCATCCAACATCAACATCGTGCCATTGAACGGATAATGAATAGACATCTCTGTGATTGAAAATTGATTTATAGAGTATAAAGGAAGATGCCATCGTGAAGTTACCGAAGCCAGGCTCATTGCAGCTCAGCGACAGAGCATGATACTCGTGGCTTATAGGCATAACGAGGGAAACTCCCAGACGCCACCTCATTGAAGAGGCTTCACGTTGAGCTGTCAGGTTTGAGATTTTAATTAGTGGAAGAGTAGGTAAAAACAAATCGATGAATGATGCTCGAGGATGGTGGGTACGAGTGCTCCGTCTATCGGGGACAACGCCCATTGCAACGTAGAATCGTGAAGTTTTTGATAATGAGACATCGCGTCACGATACACTGCACGTAGGCGACGACTGTTACGATGCCCGTGTATTCGGTGTATCTATGTAGTCTAGTCACTCACTCACGAGGATGCGGAATGCGGTGATAAGAGCGAGCAGAGAAACGTGATGGAATGGAAGAAGGTGCGAAGCTGTCTGAGCTTCCATCGTGAATCCAAGCGTATCCCTTCCCAAACGAGACACGATACGTACGTATCAAGCTTGGAGCAAGCTTATTCGATTTGTGAGGGGGGGTCGGGGGGCGCTTGTGGGTCCTGTTGATTGTGCGCTTAATGTTGTTATACTCGAGGCAGCACTTTCCAAGGAAGCCGAGCGAGTTGCGGCTTCTGCTCTCGTCTGCGGGCTTGGATTTTCGTGCCGAGACACTTGGGGCAGTGGTTATATGTTGGCCGTAGTAGATAGTGGGTTGTGTGCCAGCTACATCGAAACTCTGTGGTGCGCAGACCGAAACATTGATGGTACTGTGGACGTCGACGTGACTCGCACCTCCATCAGTAGACGATACTGTTGGCTATGTGCTTTACTGCTTTTAGCCGTCTTCCAATTGGCCCAAACCCGCTCCAGCATCACAACGATCGATTCCATCACTACCTGACAAATGTATTAGTTCTACTATTCTCGCTATTTCCTAAACCAGACAGATTTATTATGTTTTCTTGCCTTACATAAGCATGGAAGATTCTAGTCCTGTTGCAAAAGTTCTTTTACACGTAAACCCAATTACGAATAATAAAATCGATTCAAAAAGATTATACTTCAGTCAATGAGAACTACCGCCTTGTTAAATTTCTTCGTCCAATGACACATGCAGATTTCCCGATAGAGTTTTCTTAACGATAAGAGGTGATCGGGTCAAACATAATCGAACCTGAATACGGTATTTTATGGATCAACGTCCGATAAACGGTTGACCTCAGATGGAATGGCAAGCCATAGTCGACAAAGGAATAAAATAACGATGTAGAGAGCGGAGCGTGAGATACGTGCTGGTTGTGGTAACTGGTTGAATGGTGAAGACAACAGACTGTGGGGTTACCAGGTGTACTAGCATCTGATACGAATGTTCGTGTGAACATGTCAGGCCAAAAGCACAAGGCCCGGAACAAGCGGAGCCGGATCCTGTAGAAGGAAGAAGAGTGCGAAACGAGAGGTAGTAGAAAGACCACGTGCTGTATACATAGTGGCGAGGAGAGGCGGCTCTAAACGAGAAAGAGGAAATATCGCAGGCTATGGATTCTAGCCAGGGCCAACGAGAGAACGGACTCAGTAATTTAAGGGTGACGTGGGGGTGGTCGGAACGAGTGCGCCTGAAGGTTCATTCGTTAGGTCCACTGCAAGACCCGGGATGGTTAAATGGTTAATTTTTACGGCACCGATTTTATACGCTCCTTCCCTCACTCGATCTTTCTCTGTCGCTCTCTATCTCTCTTTGTCTCTCTCTCTCTCGCCTCCCTCTCTTGCTCACTTTTCCCATTGCCTCTTGCGCTTGGGAAACTCGTGGCCCAGCACGCTCCACCTTCATCGTTTTTTTTTTTTTTTTTTTGCTGCACTAATGCGAATTTATTTCCCGGACTTAATTACGCGACACTAATTTTTGCTCAACTTTCTCACGGCGGGAAAACGCCAACGGCGACCAACTTGTGCTCCCGGGTTTTCATGGCTCTCTTGGCTTAAGACGTGGACGCCTCGTCTCCCTTGCACTCACCTCTTGACTCTCGACCAGTGTACCCTGGTGGCAAGAGCGGGGCGTCCCTTCTTCTTCATAACTCCCTCTGCTCTTACTCGGTTTCTTTTCCTCTCTCACTATTTCTACCCTCCTTATTCTCCTTGTCCTTTTTTGGTTGGGGGGGGGGGGGGCTGCTTTCGGTCGCGCGTTTCTCATTCCACCAAAATGACTGTCGGGACTCTCGAAAGGATCCTTGGCCCGAGCGAAGCAGCAAAATTAAAAAAAAGATTCCCAAAGATTTACGGTTCAAGAGTTCACGGCAATTAGCGAGTTCAGGACAATCTTTCTCTCTCTGCCTCTCTCTTGGCTGGGCCAACGACACCGAACTAAATGCCATCAGTGAAGCTAAATTTCCGGTCTCTCTGTGATACCTCCACGAGACTACAGTCGGGGTTGTTTGGTTGGTTTATATTGAGGTGCAATCAACCTGATCCGGGGGATCCCTTCGAGAACAACTTTGCTTTGGCAGCAAATCACGTGGAAAACCATTTGAGGGGTTAAACCAGTGTGATTATTATCAACTTCTGATTAGCAGAAAAACTCCTGAAGCTCAATTTAAGTTCTCACTTAGTAAGGGTAAGAAAAAAAAAGCATCAACACTCTCGAATTTTTCAAAGTTTTATGAAATCTCAAGCCGGCGTTTATTAAGTTCATCACTTCGCTCAGCAAATATCGGAAAATTCTTAGATGAAAGCTATTTCCCATTGAGCCTGTATATATACGAAAAGATAGAAAGGAAAAAAAAATATATAGCAATATTCTCAGGGGTAGATGCGTCTGACTGGTTCTTGCGACCGAATCTCCGTTGCAAATTTTTTCGCCCTTCTCCATCGAGAATTGCTAGAAGAGAAGGGTAAAGAGAGATATCGAGATACATGAAAATATGCTCGGGGATGGTATCGACGTGACGCACGGATGGTTATAAAAGGGCACAAAGGGGTGAAACAGCGCTAGGAGGAGAACCAGTAGGACGTACTGGCTTCGTGCTGATACGTGCATGGAATAGACCCAGACAGTTTCAACTCCTCCGAGATTCCAGCTTGTACGAATAACATTGCGATTCATCTTTCTTCTCTTCCCTGTACTGTTCATTCACAGCGATTCAACACGATAGTACGAATATTTTAATCAAATCCATCTCGTAAATTGAACTACGTTTCATCTCATAAAGCAGCACTGACAAAAATCTACCTGCTTCTCAATGTTTTAAAGTACATATGAAGTTAAGATTATATAAGGGTTCCATTTTAAACGAAAGAAAAGGTGGTCCCTTTCGTCATCCGGGTTGATAGCTCTGTTAACCCATTCGAAACGGCGATTTTTTTCGAACACGGTCCCCAGGAGCGATTTTTTCTTTTCTTTATTGTGTTCATATTTAATTATTGCACACACGGGGTGCAACCGGTCTTATAGCCTCGGAAATCAATTGCACACACAGTGTGCAATCGGTCTCGAATGGGTTAAGTCGAAAGTGAGGTTCTCTTTATCGATCTATCCATTGAGTAGGTCGACGAGTGGTCTACGCGTGCAGCATGCACATGACACAGCAATGTATTGCACAGATAGGAGACCAAATGGCCAAGCCCGCGTCGAAGGTATGAAGAGATTGCAGTAGCTTGTGCTCATCCGGAATGATGAAAGTACGACGAGCCTTGCACGGTCGATGACTTGTACTCAGAGTTTACCCAAATAAGCATCGGCCCCTTCGCAGTCTAGAGCTTTTCTGCTGGAAATCCACCCTTATCTCCTACCCTCCTGTATATGAACAACTGCTGAGATCAGATGAAGACATGGAAGAGAGATAGAGAGACAAAGACAGAGAGAGAAACCGAGAGAGAGAGAGAAAAACCGAGAGAGATAGACAGGGAAAAAAGCGCACCAGAGATAAATGTAGCCGAGTTCTCGTAGACTTGGGGCGTTATCGTAACACGTGTGAATTTATTGGTCGCGGGTGGACGTAGACAGGCAAGAAGCCGAGAACGAGAGTTCAGTGAGGCGAGAGAGACGCAAGGGCACTGCGCGCACACACACACACACACACATGAGTATAAACACCTATTCACACACGTGTATAAATTCCCTACGGGCATTGCCAAGCGACTTGGCGAAAGTTTACGTGTGTCTCTATATTCCGTCCGCCAGACGACGGAATTTCCCTGGTGAATCGAACGAGAATGCACAGCCTATTCTCTCGCGAGCCATGGAAACTGTCAAATTCACTGATTCGTGAAGAGTAAAAATTTATGCTGCGTCGCATATTTTCCAATAAGAGTTAAGGCGTTTATGCGAATAACCAGTTTTAGTCACCTTTAGTCCAGTACCCAACTGGTATGGTCTGAAGAAAAAAAAAATGTTAATACGATCAAAGTGTCATGATGTGAAAGCACGGAAAAAAAATCTGGGAATAAACAGTAATGAATATTAGCAAAAACCGTTAGAATGTCGAAAATTGCTGCGTTGTACAGTATGATATATACGGAGGCAAAGAGAATGAACTTTTTTTTTTCACGAGAGAAACAGAGGCAAAAGTTAAAAAGAATTGGAGATCTCACAGGTGAGTTTCTAACCTCCGGTGTAGAAGTTTTTCCTGTTTTGGAATCGCAGTAACCTAGATTTTTTAAAAACCACTTGCCAAATAAAGAGAACAACATCAATTTTACAAAGATCCGAATGCTCGTACGTGCCTCTATTTTTATTCGAAAAACGTAGCGCAAAAAGCAAGTACCAGATAAAGCCGCTCCAGAATGCAATGGTGACAAAGGTCTTTTTCTTCGTTGTTAGCTGAACAGCAACAACGACAAGTCTTGTATCTGAAATCGATTTCCCGTTAAATCTTGTATTGGCTAAAGGCCATTATGGTGGGAGAATCGCCTCGAGCTCCTTTTTCAATGATATTTTCAGGTACTCAGGAAAATAATGGCTCGTAAACTGCCTCGTTATACCAGCGGGGCTCAAGCGCGTCGATATGGCCAGGATTTTCTGCAATGACCTCTTGGTAACACCATTAATCGTCTACGATCTGTATGACCTTTGTCCACGACCCGACCACCACTCTGAAGCTACAGTTTTACGTATCGTTTGGTGTTATATCACGATTGGAAACAACATTTTAACGCAAGAACGCCGCGTCGGAAATTAATCCGTTTTGTATATTTCAAGCTGACGCAGCCTAAACGTTTAATAAGTTTTTTTTTCAGTAGAAAACATTTTGCGTTGAACGTGTTTTAAGCATTGAAGAAACATCGTAGAGAAACGAAGAGGTACTTTTGTGAGTTCTGCAAAACTTTTTTACGCAAAGTCAACGTTGTGGACGTTGGAGAAGCGAGAGCGATATTCCGTGGACGGTGCACCGTTGATAAATGTAGCAGGGGTGACGGAGGGCAAAGTTTTCGTTACTCTTTTGCTGCCATTTAATAGGAGAACGAGATCTCTGAACTGGACGGAGGGTATAGTGGAGCTGTATCCCAGCCATTCCATGACCTATCCAGGCATATCGTGGAAGAAGCGAGAAAAGCTCGAAGCCATAGCCAGAGCCTCGAGTCCCAAGCCCCTTCCCCAGAACCAGAGCAAACTTTTTAATTCACTATCAAGATGCAAATTTTCTTGTCCAGCCGAGCAATTTATCCGTCCTTTGAGGTCGATGCTACTTGCTAAGTAGTTGGAGAGCTCTACGGGAAAGTCTCTCTTCACTTGAGCCAACGATGAAAAGCGTCGCTCAACGCCTTGGCTCTGGGTTATGCTTTTCTTTTCTTCGCTACCAAGCCCAAGGATGAAATGAATTTAAAGTATCGTAAACCTTTTGCGAATTTGAAGAGCACTTGGAGCCAAATCAATACTCCAAATTCTCTGAAAAGCGTATCATTGGAAATCATTTCGGGGCAGGGAGATTGTGAAAAAATGTACGATTTTCCATGATTGGCAGCATCTCGACTGGATGAATTTTCACCCAAGTGGGTTTAGAATCCCGATTGCCCTGGGCTATGGTGAAACGTCTTGATGCTGCGTATTATCCTGTCGTGTATCCACTGTACCATTATCCAGTAATATTTATGATATTAATCATGAAGGCCTGAGCCCCTGCAGGCAAAACACGAGTGCGGGAGCGGTCGGTTATTCGTTGCGGTGGTGAGCCCATGTATGTTGTACACAGCCAGTGTGTATCTGCCCGAGAATCCTTACTCCTGGCTTTAACAGCGGATACGTACCTATAAGCAGAACTTATTACCCTCGGTATCCGGTCCCGGGGGCAGTTTGCCTGATTGCTCCATACTCGCTTCGGGGTTATTACGAATTTACTTTAAACTCCCGTACACCCCGACACGGGGTAGGGGGTGGTTTCTGACCGTAATATATATCGTACAGCCAGCCGGTCGAGACAACATGCTAGGGGAGCGAATAGGAGATAGACGTTGCCGAGTTCATTGCTCTGTTTACTTCTCGAGGGTTCCAGGAATCATGACATTGGTCTAATGCGTTGGTGAACTTAGGGATTTGACGGTGCGTGTTATGGCATATACCCAGCCGTAATTTCCTGGGGCAAGAGATATCGTACGACGTAAAGGGGGATATGAGGTTTGCGAAGAGGCTACATCGTTACAATTGCTGCGAGTCACGAGAAGTCTCATGACGCCTGAAATCGTTCACATGCCAGGGCAACATCACGTAATCTACAGTTTGGTCCAAGCATATCCTGTTGGTCCTCAAGCAAGTGACCAGCGTGTAATTTGCATAATCATTCCACGAATTACAAACACTCTACGATCAATCCAATTCCCATTGGCGTGATTCCTGCATCGTACGAATCCACTTGCAAGTCAATCTATAATATTTTGTTTGTGTGTGTGTGTGTGTGTGTGTGAATTTTCCATGCAGCAGCCTCCCAGGTAAAATGCCTTCGAGTGGGTTAGGACGTCGAGCAAAAAGTTCCACGTAATTAATCACGAATTAGGGGAGATACGTTCGCCGTAGAGTAATCCAGGGGCTCTTGGCGGAAGCTTTCCCGGGTCTCGGTGTACTAAACCGCGCAAGGGCGCTGGCGGAGCATATGCATGCAGGCCGGGCCCGCGTAACTGTACGGTCCCTCACGAAATTATCCAGCATCGAGGGAGCCTGCTTAGCCGTATATGCCCTTCTCTCTCTCTCTCATTCTCTGCCCAGTTCATAGTGCGGGCTGGCTGGTAAAAGGGATAGAGCGCGATGCGACGTGTGTGTGTCGCGTTAACTTTCGCCAGGCGCTATTTCACAGTAAACGGAGTTTAGTGCTCTCCGGCCAAATGCGCCAGCACGAACGGTTGGCTTTCCACGGAATACCACTAGCGACACTCTCACAGGACAGGGGACGGGGGAGGCCAACGAGCATACGGTTCATCCGGTACAGCCTCCATAGAGTGCGGTGATACTGCGTAAGCGCTTGGGTCACGTGTGCATGTACAGATATGCATGTTTGAAGGCGTGTTGTTGCTTCCATAAGTGTGCATCAGGCCATCAGGAGTTTCTCCCATACCAACACAGCGTAGAGAGACCAGAATGGAAGGGGGAAGAGCGCATATAGTACCTGCCAGCCCTGTGCGTCTCTAGTAATTCATTTAATTATCTTAACACGGAATTACGAGCGGTGCCAGAAGGTCGAGTCGGTGCATTCACCGAACTCGCTCATTCGCTTTCTGCCCCGCGTGTCATGTGCGCTTCAACCAACCCTTATTTTTACATTCTCAAAGGGTTTCGAATTACCAGACGATTTATAATATTCCATAAATCATCATAATGAATTTGACAAATATACAGTGAAATTAATGTTTTAAATACATTTCTGTACTCTTCACAACTCCCAAAAATTTCCAATTGCAAATAATTTAACGCCACGAGAAGAAGCTCTAGATCCGCGCATATCAATGTATCGTTCAAACTTTACCGTTATTACACTACCTATTAACGAGTCATGTACGTTATATATTACTGGCGCGTATCAGCTCTCGATTTTATAACACGATTGAGGGTTTTTATCGTTTCGCCGTAACTTTGTAGCTTATCGGCGTCAGATGTATAAGCCGCGAATGAGAACTTTGCAGAGCCTCGATCGACTTTGCAGGGCCTCGATCGACCTCTCTCGAAGTCCGTGCATGTGTGTGTGTGTGTGTGTTGTACACAAGCGGAATTTATTCGACGGGTCCTCGCGTTAATGAGCTCCAAGGCTTAATAACAAAGCAAGAGTGAGACACGACGAGCTGGAAAATGTAGTGCGCGCATGTGTGTGTAATATGTATGCGCACGCGTTTTTGTGTTAGGTTGTTGGTTCGAAAGTCGTAATATTAAATATCAGGCGGGCTAGGGCGTTAACGATCCTTTCTCTCTGGAGTTATCGAGCGGCAGCTCCACCGATGTACGAGCGGCGCTTTAACACGTGTGTTTTCGGTTGTATCGATGCGTTGGAAAAGCTTTATAGGAACTGGAGGTGCGCGTTGATAACGCCCGGTGTGGCTGCAATGAGTGTCGCAGGGATGAGATGGAGTGGGGGGGGGGCGGCGGAGGGCCAGTAGGAGGTGTCGCTGGTTATATATCCCAACCCTCTCTCGCGCATAACCGCGTCTCTCGAGCTTTATTATATGCTCTCGCGCCCGCTTTCAACTGCGTGCCGGAACAGCCACAGCATCACTGCACCCCTCACCTCGCTCCCGACCCGTCCCTCATCCAAACGCCAGACAGCTTTATTAATAACCGAGGGCGCTCGCGCGCGCAAACTCGCTCGTGACGATAACTCGTGATGAGATTCTTCGTTAAAAATGTATACGAGTCGCGAAGCCAGTTTTCGTTAATAATTATTGAGAATTGAGAGTAGACGTGGTGGGAGAGCTATTTATTTTGTCCTTGCAGAGCCTTCAACCTTATATAAACCAACATGGACAAAGATATATGTCTGACGAAATGTTGTGCATGCACAAATATATTTTCATACATAATTGACGAAAATTATAGTATTTTTATATCGATTATTTCTCATTACTAATATTTTTACGCGGAAATTTTCGATATCTCATAAAGAGACAAGTGGAATGAGAGATGAAAGGGTTAGATACGAAAGAGTACGTAATGAAGAGGAAAAGAGCGGAATAAAATTTTTATAGATCGCTATCCGGTAGATCGTTGAGTTTGGAAATTCGTTTATATTGAATATATGAAATATATATATATATATACATATCAATATATTGAATATATTGATATGTGTGGATACACATTGATGGACATGCGAAAGGGCCGAGAGAGCCCGATATTAATCGATAATGTCGTCGTGTCTCTTCTACGCTTTAATTTACCATGGACGTGTTCACAAGGACATTCGATCGGCGCTTCAACAGCTCGGAGTGCACCATGAGATTAAAAATATGAAAAAAAAAAAAAAATTATCCACCAGGCAGCAACCATGAGCGAAATGATCTGTCGAATATTAAATTTCGTGGCCTGCGGCAGCGAAATACACGGGCGAGTATATATACGGTATGGCAAAGGCTACATTATTGGTAGATCAATATCAAAATCCACGTTCAACTTTGTTACATATGAATGCCACATATTTTCAGTCTCTTTGCTAATAATAACGTATGGATTTAATGAGCTAGATCGGCTGCAGCGATGAATTTCATATATTTCACTTATTGACGCGATAATCCCATTCTATTGAATGTAAACACAGAACAAGACATGGGATTAATGGTCCCAAGCATCAGGCTAAAAAAACTTAATGGATGGAAGCTGAACGGAAATAGCCTCGAACGATTTGATTAAGGCAGAAAATATTCGATAAGCGCCTTAGAGATAAAAGTGTCGATTGGAAGTTTCATGAACGAGCAGCGAAGTGGAATGCAAGTTGGGGGGTTGTAGGAACCGGAAGTGAGAAATAAGTGTGGTCAGCTGCGACATAGAGTACCAAAAGTACAAGGATCGATGGTAATACGAGCAGATTCGTGAGGTCGTTAACCAGGGTTAGATCACAATCGGAAGAGCTGTAGTTGATACGTAATAAAATGTCATATATATGACATCCTGGCAGCCGTGTCAAGACTGTTATCGTGAGGCGTCAAAATTATATCGTCCACTCGTTAATGACGGATATGCGGTATCGTCCTATATATATGTATATTAAGGAACGTCCTCAGAGGGTTTTATGCGGAGTCCAAGCTGTTCAGCCAGAGGGCATGGCGACGAGAGGCCGAGAGAACAGGGTGGAGTGACGGTGCTTTTGTTTTCCACCACCTTCGAATTTATACCCGCGAGATTCTCTTTGACCTTGCTCGGTATGGGTGCGCGCAGACTCTCGTCATTAACGCCGCGGTCCACAACGTTCCAGGACGGGCGTCCTTGTCGTCGTCGTCCTCGGCGTTTTCGCGCTCAGGCGTGTTGAATTTCGCACAATTTCCGCGCAGACGAAAAAAATATGAAATCTCGTGGGCTATTTGTTTGATTTTTTATTTTCTTTTTTATAAGTTTTTGTTAAAGCAGCGGCTCTCAATGGATTGGTAGTTGTGGAATGGAAGAGAGAGAGAAGGAGAAGTGGCAAAAGGGCGGAAATTCAGCGGTACTTTAGCCCGTTAAAGGTAAGTCCATACGAGGGAAGTTATAGATGGCTCGTTGGTTAGACATATATGTACAGCCATTGCAATTAATAGTAAATGGAGCGGCGCTCGCTAATCACCTGACCCAAGAAGCGACCAATCCACCGATAAACAGATTATACCCTTCCTTCGTTATGGTCTGAAACGAGATGAATCAGTCTGCTGATAGATGAAAAAATCTGGAGATGCAAATTGTATGCTCATAGACGGATTTACATCCAGATTATATCCATCCTACTTTTCCGGTTAAGCAGATACATTTACAGTTTATTTTGAAATTAATGTTAAAATTATGCCCAGATCAATTTTGTCAAACTGACCAATAAAATATCCTGTAAAATTGTACTCCATATTTTATTAAGATTTTGTTTACTGTTTCGTTTTTAATAAAAGAAAAACCGAGCCCATATCGTTTGAAGAGCGATTTTGTCGTGTGCAGAATCCGATTTCTTGAAGTTGATCGCTGCGAGCTCAAAATCTTTTCCGCAGCTTTTCCGCCGATAAGCTGACTTTGTCAAGATCTTTTCAAATACTCTCCTTTAACCGCTTACATTCCACTTCGACACAGACCGACCGCATGTTTTCCCTCTCTCTCTCTCTCTCTTACTCTCTCGTTCTATCTCTCTACTGCTCTTGCTCTGCTGGGGACCACGAGAATTCGATCCGAACCAATTTCCAATGCCTCCTGCACAGAGCTGTGCTGGTTGACAAAAAAGGAAAAAGAAATTGGAAGCGAGCAAGCGTATTTGAAAAATCTTCCTTTGACGGACGACGATTTAAAAAATGTTCGAGCGATATACGAATATCGTATTATAGACCCTGAGGGGCTTGCAGAGGAATGTACAATGAGATTTATGTATATCGTGAATTTCGTTTCTACAATCAGTCGACGAAATGATCGAAAGGGCACAATCTCGATAAGACCACCCTCATACGATTCATATATTACGACAGAAATGTACGCATAAATGAAGGGGGAAAAAAACCATAAATACGAAATGATATAAACATTGACAGAAATATGTGTGTACGAGCAGGATTTTCTGCCTTGGGCGCACCACGCCCTCCCGAATTCAAATTCTCTTTCTGGAATATAATCATATATATATAGTTATTACTTAAATTAGAAAATGATGAGTAGTTCTAGACGCAACTTGTATCAAGTCCCACCCTCCCTTTCCCTTCTTTCCGCTCATTTCACCAATTTCATGACCCTGTCTAAGGCCCAAATCAGAGGCTCCTAGCATGAGGTTAAGATTGAATGGAAGCTCGTGTTAACGACTTCGGATTAGGGCCTTTCAGCCCTTAGTCAATCCGGGATCAGAGTCAGTTTAGCCGTAATTCAGCCATTTCGTGGTCGAGTCGATTGTTCTGCGATCCTTCGTTCTCAGTGATTACAGAACTAGGCTGAAGGACTACGAAGGGATGATCGACTGTACCGAAATAAATGACTACGATGGGGATGAGATCTAAGGTGTCAGGCACATGTGAGGCTGTAAGTAAGAGGAGTCGGGTACAAATAACGGGTTGCGTTATATATATATATATACACCAACAAATCTCTACATATCATATATATAGTCTATGAAGGCATGTTGCCAGGATTGTGCGGTCGGTTAGAAAACATAGAAGGGTTGGTCGTGTGAAAGAAAATCTCGTGTGTTGAAGAATATCGCTATACCGCGCGAAAGATATATATATATGTATGCATACTACTTCCAGCGCTTCGGTGTTGGCCCGAAACGAAGCGACGGAATAAAAGGATTTGCACTTTATAATCGTGAGACTGTCTGGGCCGTGCCCGGTCTCTTGCACAGTGCCCGCCGCAAGAATGAATGCGAGAACACGGCAGTTTAAAAAGATTTGGTCCTTCCTCTCGCGTACCGGCGAGGGTTTAGCTCCTTGGCAATTTGCCTGGCCGCGCCTTAACATCGTATCCTCTCTCTATTTTCTCTTCAGCTTGCCATCTGTCTCTCTCTCTCTCTCTCTCTTTCGCCCTTTTTTCTTTATTATATCGAACGAACTAACCGCGAATTCTGACGCGTCTCTCGTTTATTATTCAGTTCCTTACCAGGCGAAAGAACGACATTTCTGCCATTCCGAGACAACGATGATCGAAGACGCTAAAATCCTCCTCCCCCCCGAGCTATACAATTAATTCTATCAATTATGCAAACGAGATACGCGATTGTTCCGCTCCCTCGGAAGAAAATTTGTGCTTCCAATATTTTTTTTTGCCTTTCTTCAAGACTCCCTGGCTCTACTCTACATCTTTATTCTTTTCTCTTCTTGATGCTCGAACCAAAGTTACAAAAAAAAAAAGAATGAATAAACACGAATGACTGTGGCAGTCGTATTCCGGAGCGGGTGCGTCGGTCGTTGAACGTATACGAAGCTTGAATAAAGAGTAACTTTACTTTAGCCGGAGGCTAAGAGAACTGAGAGTGAGACAGATAGGGTAAGAGAGGGTGAAATGGAGAGAGAGGAAGCGACAGGAAGGGAGGGAGGGGTAGAGAGAGAGAGAGAGAGAGAGAGAGAGAGGTATGCGCTGAATCAATTCGTCGAGATGTTTCTTCCCCTCCTCAGAGGCATGCGGAAATATGTACATCTCTATACATACATGTGTACGATGCTCGTCGGTTGTTTATACTGTACGAAAAAAAAAGCACTTGGCAAGTGCAAAATCACGATGAATGTTTGAGGTTTGTATGATGGAAGCCTGAAAAGGAATGGGACTAAAGGGACCAAAAGAATTTGCAGTTGCAGCACGCACACGTGAGAGTGACATTCTCCGACTCGTAGTTGGGACATGGGACATAAATATATATATATATATATATATACATAGATTCTAGATACTATAGGGAAGGAAAGTTATGGGAGTGCAAGAACTAAACCACATGTGCACGCCCTCTGTATAGATATGTGTGTGTGTGTGTGTGTGTTTGCGACATGCCTGATGCCTGAATAACATTCCCTAGCCGGACACGTTGTTTGCCAACACGCTGCTAATTACCGATACCCCTTTAACGCCCATGGAACGACCTCACAACGCCCCTAAACCCAAACCCTGATCTACTCTCTCACCCCATGTGACCCGCGGAACGTGTGACGTGTCCGGCTGCTTGCAGTTCTCTCCACCCCTCCCAGAGCTATGTACGACCTACCTCACGTCTACGTTAAACCCTGTTTCTGCTATGAGGCAATAATGTGCTGACGCAGTGGATAACCCATCGGGACAACGTCGACGAGTCTATGATGTATGATTGATTATACCATTGAATTTTATGGGCACGTGTAAACGATGATAAGTAAATATAAGTCGAACGAGTAGTGCGAATACTGACATCGTTATCAGTGATAATGATGCGAAATTACATTTCATGCTCGCATATGACACTTCTTGTTGAACTAGTTTGATTATATTCGATAAGAGCCACCTATTATCGCACCTCGTAACTTTGGGCCCAAAACTACGTTTAACCCTGTCGACGCTATGAGGCAATAATGTGCTGACGCAGTGGATAACCCATCGGGACAACGTCGACGAGTCTATGATGTATGATTGATTATACCATTGAATTTTATGGGCACGTGTGAACGATGATAAGTAAATATAAGTCGAACGAGTAGTACGAATACTGACATCGTTATCAATGATAATGATGCGAAATTACATTTCATGCTCGCAAATGACACTTCTTGTTGAACTAGTTCGATTATATTCGATAAGAGCCACCTAGTATCGCACCTCGTAACTTTGGGCCATTAGCGCCATCTTTGAGAGCGTCTTGGAACTTTGAGCAGCTCATGGAATTCACTATCAACTGAGTCAATTCGTGCCGATTACTTTTTTAAATTGAATCTTTTGATTATTAATGCCCGATTAACGGATTTGTAATGACCTCAGTACGTTCCTGAAGTCAATATTCTCATTTACTTTTGCCGGTGTCCGTTTGTTTGCAGCGCCACCGAGGCTGTGTTACGACGTACCACAAAACTACGTTTAACCCTGTCGACGCTATGAGGCAATAATGTGCTGACGCAGTGGATAACCCATCGGGACAACGTCGACGAGTCTATGATGTATGATTGATTATACCATTGAATTTTATGGGCACGTGTGAACGATGATAAGTAAATATAAGTCGAACGAGTAGTACGAATACTGACATCGTTATCAATGATAATGATGCGAAATTACATTTCATGCTCGCATATGACACTTCTTGTTGAACTAGTTCGATTATATTCGATAAGAGCCACCTGGTATCGCACCTCGTAACTTTGGGCCATTAGCGCCATCTTTGAGAGCGTCTTGGAACTTTGAGCAGCTCATGGAATTCACTGTCAACTGAGTCAATTCGTGCCGATTACTTTTTTAAATTGAATCTTTTGATTATTAATGCCCGATTAACGGATTTGTAATGACCTCAGTACGTTCCTGAAGTCAATATTCTCATTTACTTTCACCGGTGCCCGGTTGTTTGCAGCGCCCCCGAGGTTGTGTTACGAAGTACCACAAAAATGGGTTTAACCCTGTCGACGCTATGATGGAATTATGAGCTGATGGAGTGGATAAACCTTCGGGACGAAATTGCCGAGTGACTGATGTTTGATTGATTATCATTTAATTCCCGAGCACGTATAGTTAACGATAAATAGGTACAAACAGTTTACATGTCCCTGCGCGTAATTTAAAAATAATTATATGCATGGCAGGACTCCATGGTAAACTAGTTGGATTAAATTCACCAGATATTTTTTATCAAGATTATTTTTTTAATTGATTCAGCTAATCATCGATCCCTTTTTAACGTTGCTGCAACGAATTCACTAGATATGTCTAAACGTAATACCCTCGTCTACTCTGACGGAGTCTGACGCGTAGACCGTGTGATGTGTCCTGCTGCACATAGAGGCCCCGAGGCTGGGTTACGACGTATACCACCCAATCTGCGCTTAACTCTGTCCCCACTAGGATGCAATTGTGAGCTGTTCGGGTGGATAAACCTTCAGAACGACATTGATGAGCGACTGATGTTTGATTAATTATCATTTAATTAGTCCTTCTTGTGAGGAGTAGATTGATAATAACGTCTCGTTATTAATTATCAAAGTACTAAGTTATGCTCGTAGATGGCACTTCTTGCTGAACTAGCTTGATTATAGTGGGCAGCGTCAACTGTTACGGCGCCTTGTAAGTTCGAGCCATTAGTGCCATCCGCGAGACCCTATACGGACTTGTTATCGTTTCATTGGTTGTTATACGCATTCTTTCTCCCCATTGCGTTATATTTTACACACGCACGCACGCACACTTGTCCTTGCTAACTATGGTTTGGTACTAACGCTCGCGACAGTTGAGCGGCTGACGATGAGAGTTGATCAACTTCAGACGATCTGTCGATAGACGGAGAGAAAGGTCTGGTAGAAACTACCAAGGAATGTGGTACAAATTAACGATGAAGATGGCGTTCGAGTGTTACTGTGGGAATATTCTAGCAAATCGTGCACTGTGTTCTGTTCAATTTTGCTACAATATACGCTAAAATCGATCACGATGTCCGAGGTGGCACCTGAACGTTACCTTCGCCAATAATTCTAACCATAATGCGTGGGGCCTACCAAACCCTTTTCTTCTATATCAGCGCGCTCCTTCAATCGCTGAAGTATCAGTAACACCCAAAGAGGCTGCCAACCCTTAAAAACATCAATGAAATAAAAACTATTATAACTGCACTTTGCTTTATTAAGTCCAATTTACCGATCAAAATTACTCCAGTTATAAATGAACGGTGACTAACTTCATACAAACTGTTCGAGATAACTCTAAACAGTAAACAATTCCATAAAAAATAATAATAATAATAATAATAATTTGGTGATGTGGCAAAATTGAACTATTACGATTGGAATTTCTCGTTTCTAGGCGGAAAAACATGTTGGTCGAGTTGGTTCGTGACAAAAATTACATTTTTCATATTTTATAATATTGAAGCCGAAAAACATAAAAGACTGTTTATGGCGTCTGTAGAAGGTCACATAAGACCACAAAAATGAAATAAAAGTGTGCCAATAAAACGTGCCAACATTTCCTAATAGTTTTTTTCTTCGTCGAGTATATTAACTTCGTTCGCATGAAGGTAAATTATACCGTAAAAAATGGAAAATTAAATATCTTTAAAGAAAACATCAAGCTTGACAAGCATTGACTGAGGGGTTTAGATTTTATAAAATCTATAATTTTAGCAGAATTTGAAATTTTTCGAAAAATTGCGTTTTCGCTCCAGATTTTAAATACTCCCACCTACTTAGCCAAAACTTACAGTACAAACTGGTTAGGGGACGAGGATACTTATTTTCGAGTTTGACAAGAATCGATCGTACGGTTTAGATTTGATGAAATTTTCAATTTGATGAAATTTGGAATTTTACTAAATTTGGAATTTTACTAAATTTTAAATTTTACTAAATTTTAAATTTTTCGAAAAATGGCGTGTACACTCCAACTTTCGTTTGAAATACTGAGGTACAATTTAACTGTAGAGCTTCCCATGATTTTCATACTATCACAAGAGAAAGCTTCCTGTATGTGGAGGAGGCCAGAATTGAGAAAATCATTACCTATTGAGGAGAATCTATTGGTGGCCGAAAATCGCGAGGAAGCAATGAGCAAATTTCGAATTTGCAATTTTTAATTTTTTGTAACGTCGCAGCCGGAAAATCTAAAACTTTTTATGGTATCTGTAGATAGTCACATAAGGCCACAAAAATAAAATAAAATGTGCTAATAAAATGTACCAACACTTCCCTATAGTTTTTTTTCTTCGTCGAGTATTAGCTTTTTCCATGTTATTGGCACAGGTAGGGATGAGCAGCTCATTGGTCAGGAAGGTGGCAATTCAATGCAGGCCGATCCTTTAAAACCCCCGGGAAGCGTTAATGTGGTCTATTAGGTCGGAAATTCTTCGTCTTTTGTTTTTTTTGCCGTCGGTTTCGTGGCCCAGTGCAAATATCGTCTGTTATAGAAATTCTTGGTGAGTCTGTTTTTAATTTGTGAATATTCAAACACTTTCTTATTGCTCGTAAGAGCGATGTTTCAGACACGAGCAGAAATCTTAATGTTAAAATCAAAATTTTTATGATAAATATATCTTTCAAAAAATAGTATTTAAAGAATCAAACGGAAATTGGGAGAATTCACAAGAATAAAATATTTTGGCTCAACGAGACAAATCTTATGTTTCTTTTTTATATCGGTGAAGTTGGAAACTGCTGATTTAAAACGACTCATCCAATTCTTGGCTCTAGCAAAAAGAAATTATGATTGCAAAAATTTTGTATCCCGGACTAGTTGGCCACGTATTAGTTGACGTATGTATTTATAAAAAATTCATGAGAAATATACAGAATATGACAGAACAATGTCAGCATAGTTCATTTTCATTAAATCGAAGGAGAATTTTTTTCCCTGCAACTAAGTCGCTTATAGGGAAAAGATAACACATATTTATTATAAAAAAACTTTCATGACGATAAATCTTCCGGAAGTGGATCGTTTCAGTGCATTTCTAGGGGTAATCCGGAGTTATGTTCTTCTTTGCGTTAAATTTGTTTTTTTAACACAGTGACAGTCATAACCTCACTTGGTCTCCAGAAAATCTGTGAAAGAATCGACTTCCGAATGATTCGTTCTTTTAAAACTTTTTTTATACTAATATTGAGAGGTTTTTTTCCGGACAACTAGCTTTGTTGCAGTGAAAAAATTATCTAAATGACAGAAAAATAAACGAGAAGCGTGACAACCTTGAAACTCATATCGCTCTAGAAAATTTTATGCAGCGATTGACTTTCGGACGGTTTAACTTTATGAAACTTTTTTTATGTTACAATAAAATTGATAATTAAATTTTTGATAACCGGCCTTGCTGCAGGCAATAAAATTTTCGTATTGATATGAAAAAAAAAAAAAAAAAAAAAAAAAACTGTAATGAACGAAGTCATAATCTTCCCGACATTTTAAGTTTTTTTTTTTTTTAATAAAGAGAATTTTTTTCTCTACAAAAAAGACGATTGCAGGGAGAAGACATTTGCATGTAATAATGAAAAAAAAAGAAAAAATCATGTTGATAAACTGTCCAGAAATCGATGGTTCTACGGATTTTCTGGAGACGAATTGAGGTTATGACTGTTACTGGGTTAAAAAAAAAATCAATCGCAAAGACAAACGTAAACCTGGCTGGTCACTATACAAAAATTCACTAACATTGATAACAAATATGATATTTCCATAAATTATTTCACAGTTTTTTACTCACGATTTTTTTTTTAATTCTCGATTTTTGATTTATTCTCGAATTATAATGCAATTATTCTTTCCACGCGTGTACAGCCAGAAAGAGACAGAACGGGACAAAAAATAAAAATAAAAAACCAAAGAATTTACATATTACTCAATATGATTGCAACAATTCTGTGTCTCGGACTATTTAACGTCGTATTCGTTGACGTACGTATTTATAACAAATTCATGAGAAATACAAATCACCAGAAGAAAATGAGTGTTTTTTTTATTAAACAAAAATATATACATGTATAATTTGTCTCATAGGCGGACCCGCTACAAAGAGATGTTTCAACGGTTGCTCAAATTAAATCTGACGATCAACCGGTAATAAATTATTAATAATTAATCTGCATTAATTAACATGAAATAATAAAAGTTAAATTTCTTCATTTGGTAATTTTTCGAAACGACTCGATAAATATTCGATGTAAATACAAATTCGACTACCTAGTAGCGAAATTATAGTAACAAAAATGCATCCATCGAAATATTTCATTCAGCAGGCACCATACAAGGGTCAAATCAGTGGCAAATATACATTTTTTTTCTCGACAGATGCTGGAGAATAATTTTCATACCCGAGTTGCGAGGAGGATCGAGCATACTGGTTTCGCCGCAACCGTGGAAAATACACTTGATAGCGGTGTTGGTGCCGTGGGTTCGGCTGCCAAAGAAGGGATTAATGTAGTCGAATCTGTCGCCGAAGACGGAGTGAATGAGGGCATTTCGGAAATAGAGAAGGGCTGGCATTGGTTCCGAAACTCTACCGGAATATAATACGACTGCCATGTCGATTTGGTGCACCTATCAATATTGGTACAACGATCGGTTGAATAACCGTATACTTGTATAACAATAATTTTGTATTGGTTTTCAAGACAGTGTGCAAATAAAATAAAATCAAATCAAATCAAATGAAGTAAAATGATAAATATTGTTATTATAAAATATGAATATTGTCTTCCTTATCGTTTCGCAATGTCGAGTACCGTCCCGAAGAGCCCTGTGTGATGGAAAATAAAAC
Source organism: Dyspetes luteomarginatus (assembly GCA_963669185.1). Taxonomy (NCBI): domain Eukaryota; kingdom Metazoa; phylum Arthropoda; class Insecta; order Hymenoptera; family Ichneumonidae; genus Dyspetes; species Dyspetes luteomarginatus. The sequence continues at coordinate 4,899,577 of OY769906.1, forward strand.
ACAAAATTTCATTCTCTCAAAATGCTATGACGATTTAAAAAGTCACGTCAGGATCGCGATTGAATAAATTAAGGTAAGTGTCCCGATAGCCGGATACGAATCATTATCCGGACGTACTATGCTGAAGCATTGGTGGAAATATATATAGATTAACGTAGCGTGTCCAGATATTGGTTCATGTCCAACTATACTGGGCCGTTAACCTTATCATCGTTCCAGCAATCAATCGCGAGCATTTCCAAACTTCCATTTTCGGCAAGTGTCAGCACATCTGTTCAACCCCTTGGCAGTGTGGCGATGTCTCATAACGCATAAGTGGGCACGATTTTTTTCCACCCATATATGTGTCACTCACAGTCAAAGGGTTAACCGTGTTGTTTTTCCACCCCAAACGATCATATCATTACGCTCATTGTCGATACCATCAATTTCATTTGTCTCGCACATCCTCGCTACTACCGAGCTGTTGTTATACTCGCACAAATAATAATTATTGCCCGTCTCTCATAGTTCCATTTTATTAAAAAAGTTAAATAGAAACAAAACGATATAAATATGAATCTCTATTTTGTTGACGAGATAAACCAATATTTGAAATTTTCAAGCATTCATCCTTCCTCCTCTCCTCCCCTCCCGCCCCCACCCGACCCAACCACAGCACACATTTGCTTATCTATATTCTTGATAGAGGACATAGACTTGAGGTGAAAGCTCAAGGGGATAAGTTTCAATGAAGGGATCAGTGAGAATATCCAAGTTTCACACAATTTTTACGAGTAAAATAACGGATTAGGCAAAGAGGCCACGTGACAACATGGCAAATTGGCCTTTAATTCACAGCCTCACATACAGTATCCTAAAAATAGTCTATCTGCCCACCTAAACGTTCTTTACATCCAAATTACGTATTATAAACTCTGTGCATGTTTCTGTTCCATGCGCTTGTATTCCAAATAGAAGAATATTTTTTATACAGACACAAGGCAGAAGCTGAAATCGTATTATCCAGTAAAAGCAGAAGCAGAACAGTTGTATATGTTTTTGCCTGCAGTGTTAACTAGGGTGAATTTTGCTACGATCTATATCTATATACGTATATATGATTCTCTGCAGCCCCTGGAAAAGCTCTTTCAACAGACAGAGAAATTGCAGCAGCAGAGTTCGCACTCTCATGCGAGGCAGCGTTATATGCATTTTGCATCGTTCTGTGGATGTATCTAACTGGGCTTTTGCGAGCCTCGTATGTGCTTATGCATTATATATATGTGTATATTTCGATGGTGAGGATGGAAAATGTTCGCGTAGAAGCAGCTCAAGACACACATACTCGACGAACATTCTAGTGGTGCGGCTCACAAAACTGAAATGATTCAATTAGCTTAAAATCCTGGTGGCGAGTCTACTTCGTGGGTTAGAGGTACACATATATATATATATATATATATATATACATTCATATATAAGGATACTGGAGTTGTGTTACTGCATGTGGAGTTGGGACGAGCTGAGAGTGGCCTCGTTAAGAACCGGGCTAAGAGGATTTCCCGAGGTAGTTGTCGTCGTCGTCGTCGTCGTCGTCGTCGTCGTCGTCGTCGACGTCGTCGTCGTCGTCGTCGTCGTCGTCGTCGTCGTCGTCGTCGTCGTCGTCGTCGTCGTCGTCGTCGACGTCGTCGTCGTACCCACAACCGGAACTCCATCTACGGACCCTCTGGTGATATGCGCTTTTTCTTCGAGAGGAGCATCAGCATAGAGAAGTGTATTTCTCGGAAAAGCTCGAGGTGTTTGAGCCACACAGTTGTATCAATGATGAGAGGAGGGGCGAAAGTGTACAACATGTGAACGACAAAATTTTGTCCCACGTATGCAACTACATCCCCTTGGATTATATTTATATATGTATATAGAGAGAGAGGGAGAGAGAAAGAGAGAAAGAGAGAGAGAGAGAGAGAGAGAGAGAGAAATGTATAGATGTAGACAGTTTGGGTTTGGGCGAAAGCTTTTTGTTTCGAAGGGTGCAAAAGCTTAGCTCGTGTGCTGTCGCGTTAGCCAACTGCCTTTTGAGATTTCTTACGCGAATAATGCTGGTTATCACAATAGCTGGCGAGAAAATTGCAAACGACATGTATACATGTGTGTATGTATTATTGCGTATACACATGTACTACAGTTTTGGAAAAGAGCGAGAATGAAACAAGGCAAGAAGATAAGAAGAGTCTCGCCTCCGGTAACGATGGTTTTGCCCCATTCGTAGGTATAAAGAGACAAAAATGGGAGTAGAAAGAGAGAAGTCAGTGGTGAAACTAAACTAGGGGCCGTAAAAAGTCTCGCGAAAGAGAGAGAGAGAGAGAGAGTGAACTCTCGCTATCGCCAACTTTCGAGTAAAGAGGGCAGTTAGACTTTATTTCCTCACCCTCCGTATCACTTTTCTGCCTCTCTCTCTCTCTATCTCTCTCTCTCTTTCTCCCAAGCACACATGGCCCAGTTTTACCTCTGACTACAACAGCATATGTATATATATAATATATATGATCACCCATTTCGCACTTTACTTTTCGGATAATATCCTGAAAGGTTTTACGAAAACTTGTTCCTAGAATCGTATAATCGGGTGTTCGTTCGCGCAAAACTCGCTAAAGTTGAATGTGACTGTCGAAAGTATAATAAAAAAGGGTCAAAAGAGAACTCAAACGAACGCACGAAACGATAATAAATAAATCGTTTCACGCTCATTAATTAAATGATGAGCTACAATGAGAAGAGATCGAGGACCGAGATATAAAAACGCGAAATTCCCTTTGACAAATGTCACAACAGTTTGACATCTGCCTGTTCGTCGAGACGAAAATATAAATAACTAAAAAAAAAAAATATGTGCGCGAGGGAGGGGAGGGGGTAGGTGAATGGAGAAAAGGCCCCGAGACAGGTATATATATATATGTATATAGTTAAATGATACGCGACCCATGCGCGTCATGACAAACTCGAATGTATTCCGTTTCACGAGTTGCATAAAAATTCATAAAGAGACCGTGCTCACATGCATTATTCAAGGGGTAAGCTGAGCTCTTCGGGTTTTTCAACCCCCACCCCCCGCACATGTATGTATGTCTATCGAGGGTAACACGCGGAGAGGGAAAAGCGGCGGAGAATCATTATAATTTTGGTGGAGAGAGAGAGAGAGAGAGAGAGAAAGAGAGAGAGAGTGACCTATACATATATATTTATATGCATAAGCCACGTGTGCGATGTGCAGAGAGTGCCCAGGTTGCTGTATTATGCATAAATGCATCTGTGGATGTATACATATATATATGCACAATATAGATGTGTAAAGGACATTCCATCTGAACTCCACCGCCGTCTGACCCTGACCCTCTTGGATTTGCATTATTTTTTATCTTTTATTTTTATGTGTTTCATGTTTTTATGTGTACTCGAACTTTTTCCAATTTTTCATGCTTTGCTCTCAAGAGTTATAAATTTTTGAAATTTTTAGAGTAATTAAATCGAAATAATTTTTAATTACATTTCTGTAAATTTAACCCTTTCCATATCATGTGAAAAACTGCTTCTGTTCCATAGAAATATACATGGGTCTTTCGAGTATGACGAATTTGTCCCATATTCAAAGTGGTTGTAAAAATTCAAAAAAATTTGAGAATATAGTTTGAACTTTGTAGAATAAACGCCTGTACTTTATTTCGAAAAAAAAAAAAAAGTTTATTTAATTATTGAAGAATAATCAATAATTGGGGAGATAAATTGAATATCGACCGAACGCGATACATCCCCATGTTTGTACGAAAAGGGTTAATAAAAGTTGACTTTTTTTTATATGTATGACGTTATGTAATTTATTATAAAAAAAGTAAGAAAAATTCTAAATTCAATATGGAACATTTTTAGCGCTTTACGATTACTGTCTCATTAAATCCAAATTGACCAAACGGCCAGTAAAATTATAATTAGCTTAAAATTTCGACATTTTTACGTATCTCAGTTTTAAGGAAAAAAAAAAACAGGGAAAATTTTTATCCAACTTTTCTTAATTCCACGTCTCTATCCATCGGAAATTTTTTGCTGATTACGAGTTGCTCGAACTTTTGGCAAAAGACTTAACATTGAACATCAAAACGCATGAATCGTAATACTTTCACGCTTCACCAAAGTATGAGAAAAATGAACTTGCATTTGTCCATATTGTATATATATGTATATATATAAATATATATATAATATGTGACTTTTGGTTCGTTTATGTTTCTATATACATGTGAACAACCCCTCGAAAACTCTATCGCACCCGTTAAAGCTGACGAACGAGGACTGGTAAGGTATTGATTTTCTCCTCGGTTGAGTGGAGTCACGTTCGGCTGTCAAATCTCGCGGTTGTACACTGGGTAAGAGGGTGTGGGGGAGGAGGGGTTGTAGCACGGTTGAACAAATTCGTGTGTCAGGCTAGTCGAGAAAGAGAGAGGGAGAGAGAAATATCCCAGAGTAAAGCTTCCCTGATGCTGGATCTGGTGAAGAGAGGGCTATGTTGGAACTTGGTCCAACAAGCAGAGAGTGGTTTGGGGGTTTTCTCCCTTGCCCCTGTATATTCGGATAAAGGGGGTGCAAGAAACGCCTCAACGGCAGCATATCCACTTGAAATTCGAGCTGGCTCGTGAGAAGCAACCGAGAGAGTGAGATCGAGTGAGATCGAGAGAGAGAGAGAGAGAGAGAGGGAGAGGGAGAGAGAGAGAGAGAGAGAGAGAGAGAGAGAGACAGAGAGGGAGAGAGACAGAGAGAGAGAGAGAGAGAGAGGGAGGGGGAGAGAGAGAGGTGAAAACGGCCTCGGATTTACATTTTGACGGCATCGTTTGTCAGGAGTAGCTGGATTATTAGGTTTACGAGTGGCCGTCTTCGGATTCGTGTCAGAGTACCGCCCTCTCTCACGCTCCTGAACTGTCTCAGGCTCACACGCTTCCATCCTTCCCATGATTTGATATACATACATGTGTGCTATATAAATACCATGCCGATGACACGCGACTGAAAGAGGGAGGAAGGTCGACAAAGAGAGAAAGAGAGAGAGAGAGAAAGAGAGAGAAAGAGAGAGAAAGAGAGAGAGAGAAAGTACTCATCACAATTTTCTATCCGTCGACCTCTCTTTGTCTCTCCATTTCGTCGTTGACATTCTTTTACCATCTTTTTCACTTCGCGGTAAGCCATTTTCTATCCTCTCTATGCCAAAGAGGTTGACATCTCTACTCGAGAGTTTTTCTCCTCTCACTCACAGAACGAAAATCCCGACGATCGTGAAAAGCACACGAATTCTCGGCAATTTCGGTTGATGCGATTTCCGAGTGTCACGTTAAGAGACCAAGAGAGATCGAGAAACAGAAGGAGATGTGACAGAGTGTCAATATATTCAGTAGAAATGGCATTTCATGGTGGGAAGGCCATGTGCCAGTTTAAGGGTACAGCAAGCAATATTTCTATTTTGTACCTCGAGCACGGTAGAGAATCGAGGAATACAAAAGTTTCTGGGCTGGCAAATGATTTTTGTTATTTTTCGAGATATATCGAATAAAATGGAGAAATACTGGCGCAGTATTGGCCTGGTACAAGCACCAGAAATACTGGTATGTGTCTCTGATAACTGACACAAATTAGCAGCAAGCAGTTTACCGTTATGGCGACAGAACAATGAAGACTGCGAGGTTCTGCATGGAGCTAAAGTTTTCAGCAATTTAAATTCTACCCCTTGAGCACTGAGATTGGTGACGCTATTTCACTCCTGATCCTCGCTCAGTGCGGCTAGCCAGCACGAAATATATTTTGCCAATTGTTCAGATTGAAATCTGATCGATCGAATCTGATTCTGGCTTCCAGAATGAGGCCAGTATATGGCTCAACGATTTACCGATTTTGGTATCATACCGAATAAAAAAATTCTTCTTCTTCTCCTTGAGCACTGAGATTGGTGACGCTATTTCACTCCTGATCCTCGCTCAGTGCGGCTAGCCAGCACGAAAAATATTTTGCCAATTGTTCAGATTGAAATCTGATCGATCGAATCTGATTCTGGCTTCCAGAATGAGGCCAGTATATGGCTCAACGGTTTACCGATTTTGGTATCAGACCGAATAAAAAAATTCTTCTTCTTCTCCTTGAGCACTGAGATCGGTGACGCTATTTCACTCCTGATCCTCGCTCAGTGCGGCTAGCCAGCACGAAAAATATTTAGCCAATTGTTCAGATTGAAATCTGATCGATCGGATCTGATTCTGACTTCCAGAATGAGGCCAGTATATGGCTCAACGATTTACCGATTTTGGTATCATACCGAATAAAAAAATTCTTCTTCTTCTCCTTGAGCACTGAGATCGGTGACGCTATTTCACTCCTGATCCTCGCTCAGTGCGGCTAGCCAGCACGAAAAATATTTTGCCAATTGTTCAGATTGAAATCTGATCGATCGAATCTGATTCTGGCTTCCAGAATGAGGCCAGTATATGGCTCAACGATTTACCGATTTTGGTATCATACCGAATAAAAAAATTCTGGTATACTAAATAGTGCCAGAATTTAACCAGGTTAATTTTCTCAACGCCAAATAAAATAAAATTTCCCCTACGAGTTTATTGAAAGAATTTGTTACAAAGTAACGAAAAAAAAGACCCTTTTTTTAAATTGCGTATTTGTACATGCATGATGCATAAATTGTACATTATGAATCATACACGTAGTACACATTCACGTAATTTTATATATATTCTTGTATGTAAGTCAAGTAAACCTGCGAATTGCTGTTTTACGACTATAAAATTCAGGTAGCGAGAAAGAAAGAACAGTCGGCCATCATGCAAGTGGCACGCATCGGCGGCCGCGTATCTTTATGGTTCGTCGTAAAAGCTACGTAATTGTGATATATTACCAGGCGGCGATGTGCCCATGATAAAAAAAAATCCTCCTCTCTCACCCTCTGTACATTTCGGATAGTAAAAAATCACTATCTTATGGGGTGAAGGGAGGAGGACGGAAAAAAGGGTAAATAAATCAGGCAATTTTTCAAGCTCCCCGGAGTTTTCGATAAACCTCATGCCTCGTTTCCAGCTTTTATAGTTATACGAGATTCGGGATGAAGCTAAATATATTGCAATCAAAAGTTTTTCATACGAATAAATAATTTTTATATAAATTGGAGATCTGAATATGCCGTAAATTTTCATCTTTCAAAGAATTAATAATCAGGATTTCACGAAAGGATCATTATTAGTGACTTTTCAGTTTGAATAAACAGCCCTAGAGTGCTTACTCTTAACGAAGAGTCGAAACATCGATATATATGCGCCTTTATGACCCTACGAACTCTCGTGATGCTCTAAAGTAAATTTCAGAAATTTCTCCCTTTGGTATAACTTCAGTCTATATATACACGATTATTATGACACTTCAACGAAGGGAGAGTTTCGTATTTATGATATCCATACAATCCTTTATTGTTCTGCTCAATTTTCACGAACAAATTTTTTCGTGTTTTATTACTCGTGTTCGTTTCTCCGCGTTTCCTGTATCGCCACAAGTCTATCTCTTGTCGAATATTAAACGTAATTCTTCCTATTACCGGTATTGTGTATATATATATATATATATACATACAGACATACATACATATATATATATATATATATCTACGTATGTATTCCTTGTGCCAAAGATTAGCGTGAAACACGATATTACAATCGTGAGCTTATCAATCTTAGAGATAGTATCGTCTGGCATGCCCTCGGTGTATGTGGATAATCCACCTCGAGTAAAGGATCCAGTTCGGACTTGGCATACTACAGAGACCATATCAGTGAGATACTCTCACCGGTACCTCTGAGGTAGCTTAATTCACATGCAAATTTTCTCGACTCTGGTTTGGCTAGTTAAAGCATGTGTCTAAATCGTCGGGCTTCTCTCTTTCGACATATCCGCTTTTGTGCCCTACAACATGCCAAAGGAAATTGTTGTCAAAGTTTGAGAATGCGATTACAGTACCCGTTTTTTTTTTTTTATATATATATATATATTCAAGGAATTTCCATTAGTCTGTCTCGATTTTGATAGGTAGAAGAAAAAAAAATCAATAAAACTTCGTAGCCTAGAGGGGAATATTTTAACTCATGGAATGTAGAATTTTTTATGTAATGGAATTAATTAACTCAGGAGAGGTTAACTCATTAAAGTCGATTTTGATAGGTAGAAGAAAAAAAATTCAATAAAACTTCGTAGCCTAGAGGGGAATATTTTAACTCATGGAATGTAGAATTTTTTATGTAATGGAATTAATTAACTCAGGAGAGGTTAACTCATTAAAGTCGATTTTGATAGGTAGAAGAAAAAAAAATCAATAAAACTTCGTAGCCTAGAGGGGAATATTTTAACTCATGGAATGTAGAATTTTTTATGTAATGGAATTAATTAACTCAAGAGAGGTTAACTCATTAAAGTCGATTTTGATAGATAGAAGAAAAAAAAAACAATAAAACTTCGTAGCCTAGAGGGGAATATTTTAACTCATGGAATGTAGAATTTTTTATGTAATGGAATCAATTAACTCAAAAGAGGTTAACTCGTTTAAGTATGTGAAAAATTAAATTGATTAAATAGCCATTAATTGAATTGATACAATGAAGAATGAAAAAAAATTCTGTTGCATTTCGTTTCTGCTTCTTTTGATTTACAAACGTTTATTTCTATGAAAATTGGTTGCTCGATCACTTTGATTAAGGTTTTTGTTTTTTTTTTTTTTTTTTCGATATCGTGAGATGTGAAGTTGCATTAAATTGTCAAAGAACGACAAATGACAAACCTTCGTACTCTCGGCGAGAAAATCGTGATGGTATGGGGTAAAGTGCTGGGTCGATCCTCTCAAAACTGGCGACGAGGGAAACCGGATTTTCCTAGAGAGGGTTCACGCGGTGTGTGATTAGATCTATATATGTGTACATATTCGCAGGGTTTGCGTTGGGGACAGCCACAGTCGACCGATAATATATAGGACCAGTACTCTTTCTCTCTCTCTCTCTCTTTCTCTCTCTCTCTCTCTTCTTGGTCTCTCTCTCTCTCATTCCTCTCGCTGGGGTCGCGGCTTATTCTCTGGGTTCTCACAATCGATATGGTATTACTAGTTCATCGACAGTGTCGATGATGATGGTGGTGGTGGTTCAGGGCACGTCCTCTGTTACTGAAGCTCATAGGGTCAACGGACTCGGGGGCGAAATTTCCTCGAACACGGGGACACACGTAGCCACAATTTCAATTATTCCCGAATCCAGGACAACGTTCTGTAAAATGTTGCCCCGGGCTGTGAAATGTGAAATGTCCGATACATCGGATGTAATGGATAAAAAAAAAAAAACGGAGAATTCCAATATCGTTGTACAGTATAACGTCTCTTGCGTCAAAAGCTCAGGATCCGTTCGATTATTTTTAATGTATTTATATTATTTTATATTTCGTAATTGACTTAAATTGCTTTACATTTTCCATCCTATAGAAATTTGAATTAAGGAAAATATACGCCACAAATGGATGAGCCTCATGTCTGGACGACTTCCGGTTCTCAGTAATTCAAAGATTCATGGCGAATGAGGAACTCAGATTTTTTGTTTTTTTTTTTGAGAAGCCAATAAATAATAACACACCTCGTTATCCTTCAATTAATGGGCAGAGAAAGCAGGACGGTGAGAAAGTCATTCAGACTTTCATTTTAGCCGAGAAAAATTATAAGTTATGATGGAGGGATCATTTTCAAATCTCGATATCTCAATAAGCACATGATCGACAGTAATGGACCTTCGCTCAACCAAAGGGTCGACTTCCGGTTCTCAGTAATGCGAAGATTCATTGCGAATGAGGAACTCAGATTTTTTTCTTTTTTTTTGAGGAGCCAATAAATAATAATACACCTCGTTATGATTTAATTAATGGGCAGAGAAAGCAGGACGATGAGAAAGTCATTCAGACTTTCATTTTAGCCGAGAAAAATTATAAGTTATGATGGACGGATCATTTTCAAATCTCGATATCTCAATAAGCACATGATCGACAGTAATGGACCTTCGCTCAACCAAAGGGTCGACTTCCGGTTCTCAGTAATGCGAAGATTCATTGCGAATGAGGAACTCAGATTTTTTTCTTTTTTTTTGAGGAGCCAATAAATAATAATACACCTCGTTATGATTTAATTAATGGGCAGAGAAAGCAGGACGATGAGAAAGTCATTCAGACTTTCATTTTAGCCGGAAAAATTAATAGTTATGATGGACAGATCATTTTCAAATCTCTATATCTCAATAAGCACATGATCGACAGTAATGGACCTTCGCTCAACCAAAGGGTCGACTTCCGGTTCTCAGTAATGCGAAGATTCATTGCGAATGAGGAACTCAGATTTTTTTTTTTTTTTTCTGAAGAGACAATAAATAATAAGACACCTCGTTATGATTTAATTAATGGGCAGAGAAAGCACGACGATGAGAAAGTCATTCAGACTTTCATTTTAGCCGAAAAAAATTATAAGTTATGATGGACAGATCATTTTCAAATCTCTATATCTCAATAAGCACATGATCGACAGTAATGGACCTTCGCTCAACCAAAGGGTCGACTTCCGGTTCCCAGTAATGCGAAGATTCATTGCGAATGAGGAACTCAGATTTTTTTTTTTTTTTTCTGAAGAGACAATAAATAATAAGGCACCTCGTTATGATTTAATTAATGGGCAGAGAAAGCAGGACGATGAGAAAGTCATTCAGACATTCATTTTAGCCGAAAAAAATTATAAGTTATGATGGACAGATCATTTTCAAATCTCGATATCTCAATAAGCACATGATCGACAGTAATGGACCTTCGCTCAACCAAAGGGTGAATTTTACCCTTTAATATGAGCGATGGTTCGATGACGTAGCATATTTACTTCTTGTCTAAAGTTGTGTACAATTTCGCGAATAGGACAAAGATTCTTTGACGTATGGACCATTTATTTATGGTTGGACGATGTACGAATTTCACCACATAGCAGTTTCCGCTGTTTTTCTTGCTATTAAATCAACACCTTCGAGTTTCAAGGCAAGGTGTACATCCTCTTAATTAAATCGTTCATCCATGAAACTGGACTGGTCCATCCTAGAAGCTGATCCATTTATTAAATCTGTGGGTTTAACGAATGATTCGTATTCTAAATGTGTGAGATTTTCTGTTTTTAAACATTTGGAACATTTTTCCTCAAGTTGTGCAATGACATCTCACCCCTATACAAAAATTTCGATTGGAAACAAAAATTTCCCCTATCGATCTACAATCTCTAAAGTTGCTTATCTAAAATAATTCTTTGTCCAGTCAAATGTTTTTAATAAATTTTCCATCAAGCGTATTTTCAAGAAATTACAAAAAATTGAGATTCTACTGTAGGTTGTAGTTGAGATTGAATGCATACGTTATGAGAATCGAGAGGGCTGTAAAAAATATTGGAGGATGAAAGAGCTGACTACAAGGTTGGCATGAACGCACCTCGATGGTAAAAAGAGAAAATGGGAGGTGGGAGAGGAATGGAGGGAGGTGGGGGGGGGCGTAAGGGATTTAAGGGGGTTGAAGGTAGGGGTGGAGAAAGGGAGAATAAAAGCAAACCGCCATAAAGTCATTGATGGGGTCGTTTGCGTCGGTCGTTAATGGCATGGAAAAATAGCAAGTGCCAGGGTAACTTTTCTGTATGGCCGCTGGATAGGTGCGACACCCTCTCGGATGATATATATATATATATATATATATATATATATATATATATATATATATGTCTATGTATGTATATAAATGCATATGCAACCGGAATGCACAATTCACGCACCGCGATATATCTCGTGAAAGTTCCGCCTGTGCAACTCTCGAGCGCACTATATAACTTTAAGCATATATATATATATATATATATATATATATATATATATATATATATATATATATATATATATATATGAATGTGCATCGCCAGTACGAGAGAGAGAAAGGGAGAGCATTATACGGAGGGTGAGAAATGCCCAAGTAGAGAAGTGTATATCCACTACATGCACTAGACTGGCTGAGAAGAGGGCGCAGGTGTTACACACACGGTATATATAGCTACCTCGAGTGGGTATAGTGGTAAAGGCTGTATATAGTCGGCCTGCCGCCAACGCCACGACACGACCCGTCTCTACTATATATAGGACTGACCCTGTGCGCACGCATCCTGCAGCATCTAAGTAGAAATGGATGCTGCTGATGCACGCGCCTTCAGCATGGATGGAGAGAGAGAGGGAGAGGGAGAGGGAGAGAGAGAGAGAGAGAGAGAGAGAGAAGGGAGAGAACGAGCGAGACAAGGATGGAGAAGGAGACACACGGTAGTTACGTGCATCTCATTTAGTACATTATAGACCGTAGTCACTGAATTTTTGATTAAGCTTGAAGAAAAAAGAGAACGAGTTACTGACAATTATGAAGAAATATTCCGTTTGTTTTGAGATTTAAATGAATTTATTAAAAAATCATGGCATCGAAATCATGAACTTAATTGTATCTCGGATTATCAAGGTTTTGATTGAGGTCAATGTGACAATTATAGTATTGCAATTAAACATATTCTGTAATTAAGCATTCAGGCCCGAAGTAGGTATTTGGTAAATATACTATAGCTGGTAGTTGCTAACTGGGGCTTCGCACGCGTTAAATCAGAGTGAAAACATTTTACACCTTTTTACCCTCTTAGGGGTTGAATTTCGAAAACTCCATTCTTAGTGGATGCCTGCGTCATGGAAGGAATACACTTCCCAATTTTCATGTTTCTAGGACCAGCCGTTTTGGCTCGGCGATGATGAATCAGTTAGTCAGGACATGTTATTTTATATATAGAGATATATAAGTAAATTGAATTTAAATTTGGATTTTAATCACAGAGACAGACGATTCAGGCGTTTAATCATTTACTACAATTCGGTCCTTAATATATGCCCGAAGCAGATATTTGGTAAATATAGTATTTATACGAATAAATTTTGGATAAATTTGAATTTTTATTTTAATTAGAGACGCTCACACACACACGAACAATCCGTTCGATTCAAGCAACGGCATGAAAAACACCCGAGCTGCAATAATCCGCCAGTAGTTACTCTATAATTTATGTGACTTTTTTCTTATTACTTTAAATTATATAAAGTCTAATTAAATAGGTACTTTTGTTATTGAAAAATCAGAGAAAGTTAACAAAAAAAAAAAACAAATTAAAAAATTTTAAGGCACGATGCCAAGTCTATTGTTAATGTGAACTCAGCAGAAAGCACAATCAGATTGTGAGGGGTGAGGTGAGGTGAGGTGAGGTGAGGTGAGGTGAGCTGAGGTTAGGTGAGGTGAGGTGAGGTTAGGTGAGGTGAGGTGAGGTTAGGTGAGGTGAGGCGAGGTCGTGTATATTTTACGCGTCTATCAGTGAATTACGATGGCTCCGCGTATAATTTTCCGGTGCAAAACCATCTTAGTGAAAATAAAAGCTCGCTCAACACTCTCGTGGGTTTATTGTTATAGCCAATTGTCGCTTGCAGTCTCCTCTAATTAGGAGATTAATTATAGCGAAAATGTCAGACAGGTTGTTTAATTCGACGAGCACGAGCTCGTATAGAGTTCCCTCTTGTGGCTGTGCGTGTGTGCGTGCAGACACGTTCTATGCGTCACATGGGGTGAGGGTAGATGAGAATATTGACTTCAGGGACGACTGAGGTACAAATGTCTCAATCGGGCATTGGTAATCAAAAGATTCAATTTAAAAAAGTAATCAGCACGAATTGACTCAGTTGATAGTGAACTCCATGAGCTGCTCAAAGTTCCAAGACGCTCTCAAAGATGGCGCTAATTCCCCAAAGTTACGAGGTGCGATACTAGGTGGCTCTTATCGAATATAATCGAACTAGTTCAACAAGAAGTGTCATATGCGAGCATGAAATGTAATTTCGTACCATTATCATTGATTACGATGTCAGGATTCGTACTACTCGTTCGACTTATATTTACTTATCGTTCATACGTGTCCATAAAATTCAAATCGAATAGAATTCATCGAATATAATCGAACTAGTTCATCAAGAAGTGTCATATGCGAGCATGAAATGTAATTTCGTACCATTATCATTGATTACGATGTCAGGATTCGTACTACTCGTTCGACTTATTTTTACTTATCGTTCATACGTGTCCATAAAATTTAAATCGAATAGAATTCATCGAATATAATCGAACTAGTTCAACAAGAAGTGTCATATGCGAGCATGAAATGTAATTTCGTATCATTATCATTAATTACGATGTCAGGATTCGTACTACTCGTTCGACTTATATTTACTTATCATCGTTCACACGTGTCCATAAAGTTCAATGGTATAATCAATCATACATCATAGACTCGTCGACGTTGTCCCGATGGGTTATCCACTGCGTCAGCATATTATTGCCTCATAGCAGAAACAGGGTAAAACTTAGTTGTGCGGTACGTCGTAACACAACCTCGGGGGCGCTGCAAACAACCGGACACCGGTGAAAGTAAATGAGAATTTGGACTTCAGGAACGTACTGAGGTCGTTACAAATCCGTTAATCGGGCATTGGTAATCAAAAGATTCAATTTAAAAAAGTAATCAGCACGAATTGACTCAGTTGATAGTGAATTCCATGGGCTGTTCAAAGTTACAAGACGCTCTCGAAGATGGCGCTAATGGCCCAAAGTTACGAGGTGCGATAATAGGTGGCTCTTATCGAATATAATCGAACCAGTTCAATCAAAAGTGTCATATGCGAGCATGAAATGTAATTTCGTATCATTATCATTGATTACGATGTCAGGATTCGTACCACTCGTTTGAGTTATATTTACTTATCATCGTTCATAGGTGTCCATAAAATTCAATGGTATAATTAATCAGACATCATTCACTTTTCGACCTTGTCCCGAAAGTTCATCCACTGGTTCAGCACATTATTGTCTCATAATAGCAACAGCGTTTAACGTAGACGTAAGGTAGGCCGTGCATAACTCGGGAGGGGGGGGGGGGGGGGGGGGAGAGGTCTGCAAGCAGTCGGACACGTCACACATTCCGCGCGTCACACGGGGTGAGAAGGTAGATCAGGGTTTGGGTTTAGGGGCGTTGCGAGGTGGTTCCAAGGGCGTTAAAGGGGTATCGGTAGTTAGCAGTGTGTTGGCACGTGTTGGGTCAAACGACACGTGTTGGGTCAAATAAAAAATCATGATGAATGATAAAATCAAATGAAATAAAATGATAAATGTTGTTATTATAATATGCATTTTGCCTTGCTTATCGTATCGCAATGTCGAGTACCGTCCTCAAGAGCCCCGAGTGATGGAAAACTAAACACATTCGATTTTCCCGAATTCTCTGACGATTTAAAAAATCATGTCAGGATTGCGATTGAAAAAATTAAGGCAAATGTCCCGATAGCCGGATACGAATCATTAACTCGATGTACTATGCTTGAAGCATTGGTGGAAATATATATAGATTAACGTAGCGTGTCCAGATATTGGCTCATGTCCGGCTATTGGGCCGTTTACCTTATCGTCGTTCCAGCAATCAATCGCAAGCATTTCGAAACTCCCATTTTCGGCAAGTGTCACGGCACATCTATTTAACCCCTTCGGAATGTGGCGATGTGTCATAACGCATAAGTGGACACGATTTTTTTCCCGCCCGAGAGCAGAGGGGCGAAAGTGTACATCATGTGAACGATAAAATTTTGTCGGACGTATGCCACTACATCCTTTTATATTACATATAACTATCTATCTATCTATTTATCTATTTATCTATTTATCTATCTATCTATCTATCTATCTATCTATCTATCTATCTATCTATCTATCTATCTATTTATCTATCTATCTATCTATCTATCTATCTATCTATCTATCTATCTATCTATCTATCTATCTATCTATCTATCTATCTATCTATCTATCTATCCATCTATCTATTTATCTATCTATCTATATATATATAGAGATAGAGAAATATATAGATGTAGACAGTTTTGAAAGCTTTTTGTTTTGGAGGGTGCAAGAGCTTCACCAATATAGCCACATATGAAAAAAAGCATTTTGAAAAAAGGCAAACGAAACGATATTGTATACAGCGATTGGCAGGTATTCGGCTTTCGCTAATAACGTTATTTTTTTTTGTATTCATTTTCACTCCCCCCACCCCCTCCACCACACCTCGTCGACTATTTTGTAACGTCACTACGAGAGAGATTTCGACAAAATCTACCTCCAGACTGAAAATAACAACTGGCAATAAGCCGATACGAGCTTTTCCACATATTAAACCACCGCGCCGCCGGTTTTACCGAAATATTTTGCGGGGGGTGACGAGACGGTTGAAAAAATCCTACGTATATGTGTATATATATATATATATATATATATATCGAAAACAAAAAGAAAAAAAAAGGGAAGAATGCATCGAACGTACGTAACGGGAAACGAGGGCCGGTTGTACCGTAGCGATGCGATATTGAGGCAGCGTCATTAAGCTCCAGAGCACTATCGGGATGTGAGAGGAGAGAGAGATAGACGGCGATGAGGGGTTTGGGAGGTTTGTGGCTGCGGCACTCGCTCATGCCTCGACGCCGTTGACTGTAAGCTTGTCATATACACATATATATGAAAGAGAAAGAGAGAGAGAGCGAGAGAGAGAGAGAGAGAGAGAGAGAGAGAGAGAGAGAGAGAGGAAAATATAGAGGACCCCTGTCGATGATGTTGGAGCGTCGACGTCGGCGTTGGGAGAAGAGACCGGCATGATGGTGTGAATATATATATATATATATATATATATATATATATATATATATATATATATATATATATATATATATGTATGTATGTATAGGAAAGCCACGCGCGCGCAAGGGGGTAAATTGTCGAGAGTAAGCAAGCGAGGAAGTAAAAGGAGTACCAGGGAGAGTGTGAGACGATGAGAAACTCGAAGGGTTGAGTGAAGTAAGTGAGCAAGAAAGAATGAAAGAAAGAAAGAGAGATAGAAAGAGAAAGAGAGAGAGAGGAAGAGAGAGAAAGAGAGAGAGAGAGAGAGAGAGAGAGAGAGAGAGAGAGAGAGAGAGAGAGAGAGGATGAGGAGTGTCTGGTACGCGCTTGGAATAAAACAATGCCCTTCCTCAAGAGATGTTGCCGCCTCAAAAGGAGAAAGAGGCGGAGTGGCTGCTTGAGACAGATAGTCCAGACATATATATATATATATATATATATATATATATATATATATATATATATGTATATACACATTTATTTCACTGCGTCTTTGTCGCTTGTTCATCATAACGTGCCAACACCGTATATGTGTGTATGTATATACATATATATATATATATGTATATATTTAAACATATTTTTTCGCGTGTATAGATATTTATATGCATAACGGCATTTGGAAAAAAAAAATGTGACGATAAATTGGTTCAGGTCGTGACGTTGTACTCACAGGTTACCTCGATTCCCTGTTTCCTTTTTTTTTTTTTTTTTTTTTACGAACGTTATCCATTTTATGTATGTCCCTTCGTGCTTGGACTTACCTGCAAATGAAAAAGAAATGTCCAGGTTAGTTCGAGTCTCGATAAAATATTCCAAAGGTAGAAAAGTGCTCATACATATGTAATGGTGAAACTTTTGCCAAGGTAAGAAAACTATTCGTATAAATTGAAAATACAGTTTTTTGTTCATTATAGAATTTTGTTGGTCTTCAAATGGTGTTCGGGTATTTCGCATGAGAGAATTAGTACCGGCGAAAAAGATTTGATGGTTGGACCAAAGAACCATCTTCTTTCTCAATAATAATTCAAGGAAGGTTCAGGGCTGGGTCGATTTTTTTTTTGAGAGGTCAAAAAGTTTGGGTTTAGCCAATTTTTAAATCGACTTAAGGGATGGAAATAGGTGAGGCATGGAAAAGCCCTTGAACCTTTGAAGCATACATTTTTCCTTATTTGCAGTAATTTTTCAACGTTCCTTTATTTTTATAAACAAAATTACCCATGATTTTGAATTAATGCATATCGATTCTTATTCTTAAATATATAACTGATACGAAAGCAAAAAAAAAAAAATTCGAAAATTGATCAAGCACAAAGGGTCGAGGCACAAAGTTTGGGAGGTAATCTCATCACCAAGCTCGACAATTTCAAACTGTAATATATTGGCGAGTCCACATCACATGATAATTAATTTGCTGCTCTTTGTGAACAGTAAATTTTAATCTTTGAACTAAAGTACGTCCTGAGAAACGGAGCACTTTCGTGAATTAACCATCGATGGTTTCGTGCATGGACAAAATCTTGAGAGTCCAAAATTTTTCGTACAATTATTAATTTTAATGAAAACGATGCAACAATAAAATATCTGCCCAAAAATAATAAAACACTTTTTCATATTAAAAGCGTCATCGTTACATCCTAATAACATCGTTAAAAAATCAGTGGACCATTTCTCCTAAATTCTTTGGCACTTTATAGATCCAAGAGCACTTTTAAATATGTGATATATTTGTGATCTCATTGCTTTATATATATATATATATAAATAAAGCTCATGAGATGAACCAACGAGGCTTCCACGTGTTTCATCCATAATTGTGACAAAGATCAATGAGAAGATATACGAAACTTGCAGTACCAAAAAAATGGTGGAATTTACAAACTGTATTATTTGAGACTTCAGTCCACAAAGGATTGGAGAAACAGAAGACATACATTTTCATGCAAGTTACAAAAATCTCTGGTCGATTTTTGTCCTACTCTCTCTCTCTCTCTCTCTCTCTCTCTCTCTCTCTCTCTCTTTCTTTCTCTGGGTGGTTGGCAAAGTGACGCATTGTCGGCGGTGCGATCGTCTTGGTCAAATACACGAGACGTACACTCGACTCAAAGTGCAGAAACGTGTTAAACGTCTCTCGCACACACGTCTCTTCCCTCTTTTCGCTGTCCCCTTTCAGTCTTATCCGAAGGGATGAGATTCAGAGGTGAATTCCTTCCCGTTACATCCAAAACACGTATTTCGGTCCCATTAATAATGTTCCAAACAAATAACTCTGCCTTAATGAATTATTTGATTGAAGCTCAATGGAAAAATACAAAATAAATAATTATACGTATCGATTACTCGAATGAAAAAAAAAATTCATTTAATATCAACACGTGTGACATCATATTGATTCCCTTACGTTTTAAATCGAGACAGAAAACTTTAAGCATTATAGTTCTATACATATAGAACTATAGTCAAACGGCTATGTCAATGTTGCTTAATCATTCACGCATGCATTTATATGTGTAGTATATAGAATTCATTGAAATAATAATTATAATTAATATTAATAATAATAATAGTGGAGGGCATTGGATCTGGTTGCTATGATCATCTTACCGCGGCGTCATCTGTCGTGCAGTGTATATGGTGTTCCATATGTCTCTGATTCATCCTTCGACCACGAGATCAATTTACACTCTCTACCTCGTTGGATCCGAGAAAATGAAAGAGCTATGGCGTCGCACGAGTACGTGACGGTATTTTTTTTTTTTTTTTTTTTTTGTTCAAGAGTTATGAAAAAAGTGTGAGAATGAAGCGAATTTGAAATTGGAAAAAGTCCACGTATACTTTTTTTGTTTCAATATATAGTCTGCAGGGTATTCCTTCGTCTACGTATAGATGTAGAGTACTGAAGGGTGGACAATGTCCACGGTTCAAAGTATATATATATATATATATATATATAATTTCCAGTTCACGTAGGAATAGAACTCTATTATTATTCCACGAGGGTGCGGTCGACGTTTCTCTATTGGCTGTCCTATGGATATTCTAGTTAGCCAGCTAACAACGTCATCGTGCCGTATGAAAGAAAAGCGCCAGGAGAGATCCGTATACGAACCATAAAACGGACGAGAGCGCGATATATTAATAGCAGAATGAGATAATGGTAACTTTTTTCGCGAATAAGGAAATCAATGGAAATATTCACCACGGGGATGAGATAGAATGAAATTACAATTTGAATTATTAATTATCCATCCATTTTTTACTCCCATTCACGTTTGTTTGCAATGGAACGATAACAATATTTCATTATTCTGTGAAAAAAATTACTAAGCAATTTTATTAATTGATTGTGAAAAAAGAAAAGTTTATTAAAGTTTTTGCATGCCAGAGAAATTCATGAATGGAATAAATGAATTTATTGATAGACAAAGAAATTGTTGCATCGAGTGCGACCAATTTTTTTTTTGTTATTTAAAAAATGAAATTCGTGATTGGGAGATTAAAAAAAAATGCGTATACATAAATTATTGTGCCAGAACCGGAATTCTGTACGAAGCTGTATCCAAATTTCCATATTTGACTTTAAATTTTTTGTTGTTTGTTTAATCCTTAGAATCGAGAATTTCTTGCTTCTCGTGATTGTACTAGTGACGTTATAGCGGCTCAGGCGTTTTGGGCCTTCTTCTGAAACCTACAACGACCCCAGACATATAGTTTTTTTCTCCCCACTGAATTTCTACCATTTGCAACATTAAAAAAAAAACATTTTTTCTTTCATTTATTTTTCCCTTCTTTTCAAAAGTTCATAATTTTTTCATTGATCATTCAATACGTTTTTCATTCCCGTTTGAGTTGGAAATCATGCACTTAATTTTTATGCCAACATGTATATTGACTTCTGAACTTTATCACAATTTTTCGATTAACCCTTCCATCATCCCTGTGTTCGACCCTGCACGAACCATCACCGAGAAACTTTTTCCCATCGTCAAGGAGAAATGGCACGCCCGGCCCTTTTGGTTCTTGGGCGTGTTGGTGATAAGGAATCGTCACGCTCCCGCCACAGAGGATCGAGAGAAGATTCGAGCGGTATAGCAGGTGTGATGGCGGGGTGAACATGGTGTCGGAACGTGTGTACTTGCGAAAAAGGGGAGAGAGAGAGAGAGAGCGAGAGAGAGAGAGAGAGAGAGAGAGAGAGGGAGAGGGAGAGTGGGAGAGAGAGTGGGAGAGAGTGGGAGAGAGAGAGTGGGAGAGAGAGAGTGGGAGAGAGAGAGTGGGAGAGAGAGAGAGTGGGAGAGAGAGAGAGTGGGAGAGAGAGAGTGGGAGAGAGAGAGTGGGCGAGAGAGAGAGAGAGAGAGAGAGAGAGAGAGAGAGAGAGAGAGAGAGAGAGAGAGGAGAGAGAGAGAGAGAGAGAGAGAGAGAGAGGAGAGAGAGAGAGAGGAGAGAGAGAGAGAGAGAGAGAGAGAGAGAGAGAGAGAGAGAGAGAGAGAGAGAGAGAATGAGAGAGAGAGAGAGAGAGAGAGAGAGAGAAGGAGAGAGAGAGAGGAGAAGGAGAGAGAGAGAGAGAGAAGGAGAGAGAGAGAGAGAGAGAGAAGGAGAGAGAGAGAGAGAGAAAATACGTTGGCTCCCTCCCTCCAGGACGCTGTTCTCGGAGCTCAGAGCATCGAGAGACTTTCCACGAGAACGTGCTCTCGCAATTCCGTTATTACCCCGCGGAATCAAATCTCGCAGGTCGTTCGTACGTGCTCGATGTTAATATCAAGCATGGACTGGGATAAGAGGGCGAGGAAGGTAGAATTTCGGTGTACTACATATATATGTTGATAAAACAGTTTGTGGAAGATTCTCGCTGCTCTTACATTTTCCTTCTCCCTCTAAATTATATATATATATATATACATGTGTGTGTGTGTGTGTGCGTGTTTGTGTGTGATGCGACTTAATCGTAAATTCGTAGGCCGGAAACAGAACGCGGTTAGTAGTCCGGGCCGAGCACTCTCGAGATCTTGGAGCAACTCCTCGCTAGCTCGGAAACTTGAGGCAAAATGCCGTATAGGCGCGCGTATAGCTGACAGTGTTAATTTCAGATGATAGATACGAGGGCGCCGCAATGCAAATGAGACTCGCACGCGATCATGACTCGAGGAAAGCGCAGCCCAGAAAGTCTATGACTGTGTGTATATATATATACACACATATACATGTATATATGTATATATATATATGGATATGTATATATATATATGGATATGGATATATATATATATATATATATATATATATATATATATATGGATATGGATAGGTGCCAGTGTGGTTATAGTTTTGGTTTGCTCGCTATTCCCCATTCTACGTTTCATCGTACCTTTCGCGTACTCCCTTTCAGAAATATATATATTTATAGACTTAAGATGCATATATCTATACAGCTTCGAGCAGCAATAATATCCTTTTGCCGACCAACTCGAGCTCTTCCGACTAGCTGTTATACAATTATCACGTACGCCCAGCACAGTAGACGCAAGATATACATATATATATATATATATATATATATGCATTATGTATGTAAAATGGTTTTAATATTACAGAATACCGGTACTCTGTTATTCTACGCTTAATTCAATTTCTCTTGAAACACAAATTTTCCCGTCATTGAAATTGACGACCTTCGCCCTTTGGATAAAATAACTCGGATTAAATTTCAAGTAAAATAAATTTTAAGTTAATGACCGTTGACCTTTCACACAGAGAGAGGGCGCTAAAAAGTTGACACAGAAGAAATTTTCTACCCTTGGAGAATAATCAAATTTTCTACCCTTGGAGAATAATCTGCCACCCTTGAATTTTTACAAAAGTTTCCACCCTTCGATTCTCACTTAATTTTATTCTTTCGCGATCGATCAATTACACACACGTAATTGATCCTCGTGGCTCTTGTAAAGTTGCTCGGACGATATATTCGAACGAAAATTATTTCAAATTGTCACCGAGCGATATACTTGACAGATCGCACTACCGATCAATTCCGATCAAATTTCATCTTTATCATTACATTTAACTTTTATTTTTTAAATATTTATCTCGTAAATGTAGGAAGAAATAAAAATTCATTAATCCCTAGTGAAAGAAAAATCGGAATTTGATCGGCAAAATATTCAAGTCGAAAGTGGGAAAGTAAATTTTCGTTTCTAAATTGAAATTCCTATCTCACAAACTCACTGGAATTTACCCCCATATACCTGTTAGATAGAAATACGAGATACGATATACGGCTGAAAAGAGGCAAAACTTTTTTTCATCGGAACACTCTCTCAATTAATTCGCCTCGTTTTCATTCGCGTTTCGCGCTTCATTGAAACTATGCGCGTATATATATATATATACATACGTCCAAGCATATACATATGTCTATGCGAATTTCGCGTACGGGGTTCGTGGCGGCCTCGGGCCAACAATTCGTTGTGCAAACACGAGATCCACATACTTCGTCGATATAGAAACAGCAAACGAGAGCTAGTATACATTCTCTTTTTGGCATTCTCTCGCTAAAAAAAAAAAAAAAACGAAAAAAAAAATTGAAATAAAAATAACATATCCAACCGATAAATCAGACGGCGTTTGCTGCGTGCCTTATATTCCCCTCCACACCTTTTTTTTTTTTTTCATGCTCGACTATATCAGATCCAACTAACCCAAATATCCCCGTTGGCTTTAAACGGCTATGCAACGCATTCTCTCTCTCTCTCTCTCTCTCTCTCTCACTCACTCACAAACGCACGCAAACGAGACTATCGGATTCGGGGGTTTTTCAATTTTCCTAAAGGTTTCTCCTATCTGCTTCTCTATCTCCTCCCTCCCCCCCTATTTTCTCTTCTTTTTTTTTCATTTTTCAAATAATCCTACGTGCATACATATATATGGCTCGATGGGCTATCGCTATATAGTGCGAGACTCGAGTTTTCATCGGGCACGGCCTACTATCTCGTGAAAATCGTATATCGAATGAGTCGGGAGTGGGTTGAGAGGTGGGAGGGTGGAGAGAGCCGGGTAGGGGTGGGTGGGGGTGGGGGGTGGGGGGGGGGCGAGGATGAGTGAAAAAAAGGGAGAGGAAGCGGAAAAGCGGAGAATGGTGCGAGAGCTCAGAGGGAGAGCAGGTGATACAGGATCGGTTTATTGGTAAAGCTTCTGTACAAACTGGGCGAGCAAGAGAGAGAACGAGAGAGATAGAGAGGAGAAAAATAGCGATCGAGACAGAGAGAGAAAGAGAGTGCGAGTGAGACAGAGAGAGAAAAAGAGTGCGAGCGAGATAGAGAGAGAAAAAGAGTGCGAGCGAGATAGAGAGAGAAAGAGAGTGCGAGCGAGATAGAGAGAGAAAGAGAGTGCGAGTGAGATAGAGAGAGAAAAAGAGTGCGAGCGAGATAGAGAGAGAAAAAGAGTGCGAGCGAGATAGAGAGAGAAAAAGAGTGCGAGCGAGACAGAGAGAGAAAGAGAGTGCGAGCGAGACGGAGAGGGAAAGAGTGCGAGTGAGATAGAGAGAGAAAAAGAGTGCGAGCGAGATAGAGAGAGAAAAAGAGTGCGAGCGAGATAGAGAGAGAAAGAGAGTACGAGCGAGACGGAGAGGGAAAGAGAGTGCAAGCGAGATAGAGAGAGAACGAGAGTGCGAAAAAGAGCCAGTAGAGCCATGCAGTACGTCCGCCACCGAGGCGAATAAAAATGAAAAAAAGAATAAAAAAATCAAAAAAAAAAAAAAAATGATAAAACGCGGGTATTAGCTGTAGGAGAGAACGATGCATGTGCGGTGAAAGGCGCGATGGTCCACGAATGAAAAGCACAAAACAGTGTGTAGCTATGTATATTGTATACGGATACGACATAAGCGCATACCTGTAATACCGGATTTCAATTAGATAACATATAGGGGGAGAAGGAAGGAGAGAGAGAGAAAGAGAGAGAAAGAGAGAGAAAGAGAGAGAAAGAGAGAGAAAGAGAGAGAGAGAGAGAGAGAGAGAGCGAGTGTTGGTGATTTTTTAATCCGACGCTGCAAAATTTAGCATTATATCGCGTGTCTATAAAACCAAAAAGGTTTATATTTTCTGGTTATAAATATTAAATGTGCCCTTACAGTTTTGATCGCGCTATATTAAGCCAGCTAGAATGGATTCCCTTTGCCCCGTATGAAAATATCCAATATTGTCGAATGTACATGCATGCAATTCAGAAAGGATTGTGTGTATATATATATATATATATGTATTAATTTACGAGCACCCGTCAACGTTATTTGTTCATCGTGTTGAATTTACAGAATATTCATGACGCCCGAACACAAATTACAAATAGCAATATTTGCGTCAAATATGTTCGGAAATACGGAAAAGTCTCTCGTCATTGGAGTTTGAATGAACGAGAATATGGCATCGAGAATTGTATGTAACCCGTATATATATAGTACCAATATGGTAGATTCAATCGTTTGCACTGTCCGTTGCTTCGTCTATAAACGGTACATACTGGACAAACAGAGATGACGACAATGTATCGATAATTCGCGAATATATTAACGCGTACAATTTTCGATAGTTGGTGTGATGGACGAGGTGTCATCCATTGCTATTTTTCATTGATTGGTAAATGATAATCTACTGCTGTACTATATAATTGTATGTGATGAAAAATATTTTCGAGCTGCTGCTCTTCGGTTTTTGAGCATTGATGGTGTACCAAGTGTCCCATGGCGATTAGTCCATCATGTACCCCAAAAAAGGCTGAATGTCAGGTCAGGTCAGGTGTCCCATTTTAACCCCCTCATGTGACAAATGGACTTGACAAATATACGAGGCTATTTTTGACCGGCACTAGAGACTGTGTCAGGACGGCTACATTAATATATTGCTTTTCATAATAATGCAGCTGCGAAAGTATTTTAAAGAGTTCCATTTACCAAGTGTCCCAACATGTACCAGGAGGGATAAAATAATACAGAGAGGCATGTCTCATCTCAACTGCTCTCGTGTACTAGAAAGGATCGAAGAATATACCGGAAACGCTTTTTTATCGCTACCACAATGTACCAGAAGTTTAGACTGTCAGAACGGCTTCATTAATATATTGGCTTTCATAATAATGCAGCTGCGAAAGTATTTTAAAGAGTTCCATTTACCAAGTGTCCCAACATGTATCAGGAGGGATAAAATAATACAGAGAGGCATGTCTCATCTCAACTGCTCTCGTGTACTAGAAAGGATCGAAGAATATACCGGAAACGCTTTTTTATCGCTACCACAATGTACCAGAAGTTTAGACTGTCAGAACGGCTTCATTAATATATTGGCTTTCATAATAATGCAGCTGCGAAAGTATTTTAAAGAGTTCCATTTACCAAGTGTCCCATTTCAAGTGTCCCAACATGTACCAGGAGGGATAAAATAATACAGAGAGGCATGTCTCATCTCAACTGCTCTCGTGTACTAGAAAGGATCGAAGAATATACCAGAAATGCTTTTTTATCGCTACCACAGTGTACCAGAAGTTTTCTCAAACAGGAAAAGAAAAAATGCTCAGCCCAATTGCGCCCAAGCCAACTATTACCTTAGGCAAAGCCGCTTTAATGACAACAAAAAATTATTTTCCTCGTGAAATAATAAAATAATAAAAATTTACTTTCAACCGGTTCTAAAAATTATAGGAGAGCCCAATGAAAAAGAAGTTTGTGAACCGAGTGCGAGAGATTGAGGAAAGAATTCGGCATGGTGTGGGAGGGGGAGGCGACTTTGTAAGATGGCAAACGAGCGTTACGACTTCCCTTTCAAGTGCATTCCCCCGAGTCACACGATCGCATCTCTCTCAGAAAAGTGTACAGCCTCTCTAGCATATATGTATGTGTATGTGCATCTCATTCGCTGTTATGGATCTTCGCGGAGGAGTCTCGAACGTCTTTGGCAACATGGAGATCTTTTCTCGCAAACGTGAACCAAAACTCTCTCTCTCTCTCTCTCTTTCTCCCTATTCTCCTCTCTTATACATCCTACACATGAGATAAATTCGAGCAAGAGACGAAAACTTTTTGATTTCGTCGAACGGATGCGCGACGCCGCTCGCCAAAACTTTATATTAACTGTCGTAAAAGTACAATTTGTATATTCTCCGAGGAATATACATGGGATACGAAAAACAGGACAGTGAAGGCTTGAATTCGTGTGCAGTTACACTTGTGTCATATATATACATATATATATATACACACACACAAGTGTAACTGCATATATATATATATATATATATATATATATATATATATATATATATATATATATATATAGATGGGTACACTTTTTATCTGCACAAAATAATAATATAGTGGTAGTGATGAGGTTTTGTATGCTGAAAGCGAGAAAGCTCTCTATCAGTGCATTTTCTTGCACCGACTCAATAGGATTGTAGAAACGTGTCTCGTGCACAAATGCGATTTAGCATATAAAAAGATGGAAGAAATCCGTGCCATTGTGGGAAAAGCGAATTATTTTTGCATTAGTGTAAAGAATATGAAAAAAAAAAACATTATATTACATAGTAGACGAGTCAAGATAAAAGCCACGATTATTATTGTTATTATTTAATTAAGTAGAAAAGTCCTCGAGTAATTTTCGGCAAAAATTTACCAAAACGAAGGAACAAGTGGAAAAAAAAAAGGAATTCTTAACACAATTAACAATATTCGATTAATATAATTTGACAAAGTTCTATGAGACTTTTATTTAAAAAATGCTAAAATGATCATCAATATTTTCCTACCTGCCTTTAAATTAAATTTTAATTTTACCGCCATTTTTATTCCTATATCACCGCAGAAGCTTTGACACCGAAAAAGCGTTGATAAAAATTTATTTTATTCCACTTTTTCTTCGAGAGATTTGATGCAATGTAAAACACTGTAATTTATGTATGAATGATGAGGAGGGACCTTTGCGAGTGCTTTATGCGTTGGGTACGGATGCATACAATTTTAGATTATGTAAACGATAAAGAGACTTCCCTACCCACCCCTTCGATCGAGTTCATCGAGATGAGGCCAAAGGGTGAGGAATTTTCACATGGACAATACACATAGTCACTATCGTATAGGGACGAGAGGGGAATGGAAAAAGCAGCACGAGAGACAGCGGGAGTTCCTAATCAGCTTATCAAAATTCCTCGTACCGCGCGCGAATCCTCTCCTCTCTGTCTCCCTCTCTCTCTCTCACGCGAGAGAGAGAGAGAGAGAGAGAGAGAGAGAGAGAGAGAGAGAGAGAGAGAGAGAGAGAGAGAGAGAGAGAGAGAGAGAGAGAGAGAGAGAGAGAGAGAGAGAGAGAGAGAGAGAGAGGGAGAGGGAGAGAGAGAGAGATAGAGAGAGAGAGAGAGAGAGAGAGAGAGACAGAGAGAGAGATACAGAGAAACAGAGAGCCAGGCATGGCAGTCGGCCGTTTAATCAACGCGCGGCGCTGGGCAATTTCGCGAAGACCTTCGTTAATTGAACGGCCGGACCGGCCGAGAGAGGACAGGGGGCGGGGGTTGTTGGTCAGTAGATATAACGCTGTGGACCAGTGGCAAGCTCCGCATCTCTCTACGGCTGTCATTATCGTTAGGTGTTCTGCTGGTCAACGCACCTCGACCATACCATCATCAGTAACACCAAGAGTCCCTGCATATATGGGTAATTCCGTGCTGACTGGACCAACGCCCGACCCCAAAGAGGTTTTAATGTTACTCATTATTTTTTTTTTTCTAACCTTAAAAAAATAGTTAATTATATATTCGAATAATATTATATCACAGCGTTTCGGTATTTCGTTATAAATTTTATCGCGCGAACGTTAAGGCTTTTGAATTTCGATAATTTTCGTGAGATGACAAGCACTTTTTTTCGAACCAAAAATATATTTTCCTTTTTGGTTGAAAAAATAATTCTTCCATTCCGAGTACTCATTGGGATAAAGCCATGTTGAATTGAGAAAATTCAAACTCTTGGAAGTTTGAAAAAATTTGAAATCGGCGTGACAACATTTTGGACTCTGCACAAAAAATGGTTTGTTCACTCAAGCTAATAATAATACTTTTTAATTTTGTCAATTAAGGTACTTTTTTTTTCCAACACTGCTCAAGATTTCGTACTTAATTTATTTTCGAGATAATTGTAAAAAAAAAATCGACGTTTCTTGTTTTGTTTTATATTTGTCTGAAAAGAATTTATTTTATTTTTCTATCGTCTTTTTTTCCGGAAGATTTGTGTTTATCTCAACTTGAAAATTAATTTTACACGAAACTCTTTGCTGGAGTATACCAGGCAGGTACAACATGAGAGGGACTCTGTGAGCAATATTTATCGTTGTCCAAAGAGCTCATACGCGTTGTCGTATAACGTATATTATGATCCATGCGGGATTGGAAAAGAGAAAATTGCGAACGCAGAGTAAGGGAGGGAAAGATGTATTTTCGAGATAATTGTGAAAAAAAAAATCGACGTTTTTTGTTTTGTTTTATATTTGTCTGAAAAGAATTTATTTTATTTTTCTATCGTCTTTTTTTCCGGAAGATTTGTGTTTATCTCAACTTGAAAATTAATTTTACACGAAACTCGTTGCTGGAGTATACCAGGCAGGTACAACATGAGAGGGACTCTGTGAGCAATATTTATCGTTGTCCAAAGAGCTCATACGCGTTGTCGTATAACGTATATTATGATCCATGCGGGATTGGAAAAGAGAAAATTGCGAACGCAGAGTAAGGGAGGGAAAGATGTATTTTCGAGATAATTGTGAAAAAAAAAATCGACGTTTTTTGTTTTGTTTTATATTTGTCTGAAAAGAATTTATTTTATTTTTCTATCGTCTTTTTTTCCGGAAGATTTGTGTTTATCTCAACTTGAAAATTAATTTTACACGAGACTCGTTGCTGGAGTATACCAGGCAGGTACAACATGAGAGGGACTCTGTGAGCAATATTTATCGTTGTCCAAAGAGCTCATACGCGTTGTCGTATAACGTATATTATGATCCATGCGGGATTGGAAAAGAGAAAATTGCGAACAAAGAGTAAGGGAGAGGGAGAGGGCACATTGCAGGCGGTATAAATAATCCGTGACGGTCTCTCGTACTGCAGCGGAGAGACAGCTGCAATACACGAATAGCGAATATATATATATATATATATATATATATATATATATATATATATATATATATATATATATATATATTAAGTGGGCACCTGCAGCTCGGGTTTATATGGCCGAGCCGCTCGTGCGTATACAATACTTTTTTATACCTTGAGCACGAAGCGAACAAGCCTGAAGATGACTGTCGTAAGTATGGAATGAAGGCAAAATGACCCAATAACTACTGAGAAAATCGTTCAAAAGGGAAAGAAAAAAATGTTGTCGAATCTTTACTAGAAAAACTATATTTATTTTATTGAAATTGATATGAATTAATGTATCATTGAGTTAAATAGAATTTGGTGAAGTTTGGAATTGTACAATTAAAGCTTCAATAATTTTTCTTCGAATTCCAATAAATAAAATTGAGCTAAATTCATTTTATTTTATAATTGGGTCGCTAGAATTGAGTTTCTACTGTACAGACACCTCGTGAACATTTATCATTTTACGCGAGGCTGATGGTTGTGAAAATTATTATTCCCAGGGGAAATCGTCAACGCTCGTTCAATACTCGTATACAAGTTACAGCAATGGAAAAGCCTCTGGAAATTCAGTATATCAACGCATTTATTCACGGAATAAAGAGAGACCTATATATTGTCACAGAATACACATGAATTCAAATTTTATGATCATCGGAGAGACGTTATAAAAAAATAATAACGACTAAATTTTTAAAAATAATTTAATAATTTAATAATGAATGTTAATATTTTTCAATTTCATTATTAACGATACTTAATTTTTTTTAATTTAATATTTTTACAAATTAATATTATCTTATGATAAATATTAACATTTTTTACATTTATTATTAAAGATTATTCAACTGGAAATTTTAGTTTCGGGTGATGCCCCTAATCTCGTTTATCCGTGTAACCAAAGATGCCCATAAAAGATCGCGTAACGAAACGATAAAAAAAAAAACAAAAAATATGTATAAAAAATCAACGAACTCTCTCGTGGATTGAGTTTTCGTCTAATTTTGGGTTGAGTATAAAGGTTTTTGCTTTTCTGTCTTGCCTCGATACGAGAGTTGATACACACATACAGACACACGTATTATATATATATATATATATATATATTATACGTTTGTGTGTTTGTATATATATACATACAGCACTTCCTTTTCGGATGAACTAACCAACCGCGAGTGAACGAGACGAACGAGAAAAGGTCTCGTTTTCATCGTTGCCACGATGAAATAAAAAGTTAACGAGAAACTCGATGCGCCCGCAGAAAGTGGCATATACAGTTTGGAAAGAATGGCCCGGTGTTTCCTATACCCAGTCTTTAATATAACCCCTCGACCCTTCTATATATACACATACTTGATTCGGTTTTTTTTTCTTTTTTTTCCTCGACCAAAATGTGGATCGGTATTGTCGCGTATGGGCTTGTTCGCCTCCTGCACGATGAGAGACAGAGAGCGACCAACCGGAAGGGAATCGAGAAGGTTCTCTCGTCCCCCCAATTAGCCGACTTGGTAGGTTTATTGCTCAATGAGCTAATAGCCGGCTTAATGAGCCACGATTACCTACCTAGAGCGGCATATTGTATAAAGGGTCGTATACATGCAGTCTATATATATATATAAATATATAAATATATATATATATATATATATATATATATATATATTAATGCACCTGGTGATGAGTATATGCATTGCTCGTTTATCCAAACCCCATAAAGCATACACGTAACTTTGGTAATTTATTTGTGTGTTTAACCCACCATTGACCCACCCCTATACTGTTGACTTATGGAATTAATTATGTAATCGATTCTGAGCTCTCAACGTTTTTATTAAAAAAATTCACTGTCTACCGAGGTATAATTTTTCGAATAAAATAATTGCTCATTGGAAATAATAAGCAAAAAATTTATATTTCTATCGATGGCTTCAACTTTTTCACAAAGGTTAAGGCTAGTTTAATGGCAAATGAAAAATCCATGAAATAGCAACCAAAAATTTATGGTGAAGAAAATGTAAAAAAAAAATATATATATATATGCTTGCGTTAGGGATGAATTTAGATGTCCAGTCTTTCGTCTCAAAATGGAGGGTTAGCCCCTATTAATTATGTGTCTTGCATCAATACTTATTATCATTTTATTGAAAAGTGAAACTGCAGATAATTTCTTTAATTAATCGCATCTTAAAAAAAAACTATTACTTTTTTTCGGATAATATTTAGTATCAAATTGTCATAGAAAAAGTGTACAGATTGTATGCGATGAAGCTTGTTTTTATTTTAATTAATGATACGTTCGAAAAATCTATCATTTTTATTGCGACCACAAAGCTCGCATGTTACGTCCATGACGCGACCGATAGGTCCATTTTACCCCGTGTGAAAATTCATGTGAAAGAAATGAGAGACGAGAATTGGCTCTCGCGACAGAGTACACTCTCGCTAACGGCCCAAGAACACGCAAAACTTTTCACCACTCCTTTCCACCAGCATTCTCGATAACCGTACACAGTTTTTCGCCTCCCTTTACTTATTTTATTCCTTTTCTCACGAGACTTTCTACTTCTTTATATTATTCGTAGTTTCTTGTGTACTTTCCATTTCGCTCAGACTGATTATTCACGCGACGGAAAAATAGGAATATATATATATATATATATATATATATAAGTCGCAACTTCCAGTCCTCTAAAGGATAAAGAGAAACGAGCGACATGCTAAAATTAGCAACAAAAACAAACGAAAAAAACATTAATAATTCCTCTTAACAATAAGAAAGAAAATACTAAAATTTCTTTACTAAATGACGAAATTATTCGAAAAAAAAAAAAAAAAAAAAATACAAAACAAAACAAAATAGAATTAAAGAATTTCAACATTTTCTCAACAAAATTGTACCCAATAAATTCGTTTCATGAACGTAGTTTCTTGTGTATTTCCCATTTCGCTCAGACTGATTATTCACGCGACGGAAAAAAGGAATATATATATATATATAAGTCGCAACTTCCAGTCCTCTAAAGGATAAAGAGAAACGAGCGACATGCTAAAATTAGCAACAAAAACAAACGAAAAAAAACATCAATAATTCCTGTTAACAATAAGAAAGAAAATACTAAAAATTCTTTACTAAATGACGAAATCATTCTGAATTATTCGAAAAAAAAAAAAAAAACAAACAAAATAGAATTAAAAAATTCAACATTTTCTCAATAAAATTATACCCAATAAATTCGTTTCATAAAATAATTTTAAATGCATTATTATATTTAAAAATCTATTTCCGGTACACCGCGAATCGAGGAAAATATTTTATGACCACTCTCTCGAGTGGCGACAAGTCACGATAATAAAAACGAACGTTGTCGGAACGAGAAACGCTGAATTGTTTTAGTTTCGTACTGAAGAGACAGAGAGAGAGAGAGAGAGAAAGAGAATGAAGGAGCAAAAAATAAATATGAATACCTGAGTAAAAAGCATTTCAGAGCTTTTCGCGGGAGCGAAAAAAAGGCCATCTTTTTTTAATTCTTTTATTAAAGAATGAGCTGCACTATAATGTTAATAAAAGAAATTATTGCACATCGTTATCGTACACAATAATACAAAAATGTATGTATATATATATATATATATATATATGTATATATATATATATATATATATATATATATATATATATATATATAAAAGGAGGAGATGAAGAGAAAATGCTCCAGGCTTTGTTATCGCGTGTCCTCCCCCCCCCCTCCCATACACACGCGCATATTATGTATATTATGTATATACATGACAAGTAATTGGACGACGTAATCCATTTTGGAGAACGCCGAGGCCGTAATTGAGGGAGCGAGAGGAACGATCGCGTTAATTATTCTTTTACAGCTCGCGTAAAGCACCAGCTCGGACGAATTGTCGGTAGACTGCGCATCTCTGCATGCCCAAAAAACACACGCACACACTCACGCATAAAATGGGGGGATGCGAGAGAGAGGGAGAGAGAGAGGGAGAGAGAGAGAGAGAGAGAGGGAGAGAGAGAGAGAGAGAAAGAGAGAGAGAGAGAGAGAGAGAGGGGGGGGGAGGGGGGGGGGGAGAGAGAGAGAGAGAGAGAGAGAGAGAGAGAGAGAGAGAGAGAGAGACATGCACAGGTCAGTAGAGGTCCAAGCCGGATCCTGCCTCTGACAGTTCTCCCACCGTAAATGTCCGCACCGATTAATTATAACGCGAAAAATCGTGTAACCCAACCGAGGGAAAGAGCATTTTGCGGGCACTCGCTGTCCGCTTTATACACGTAATATGCAAATGTCATTACTACGCTTCGTCGAATCACAATGGACACAATTTTCTTCTATACGTGCATACAATATGGCTGAACAATAAATGTATTTTATAAAAATGAACGTTAACAAAAAAAAAAAAAAAAAAAAAACAAAAAAAATTGTTCTTATTTCAATATATATTCTTTCGGGTTTTTAAATTTTTTTCCTCTTTAATCAGCCAATCAATTGCTCATATTTCACTGTTCTGTCGTTTCTTGTAATAATTCTGGGATTTCGTCCGTAGTCGATTTTGTGCCCCATAACTGTACCAAATTGGCACGAGGGCGCAGGAAAATTGTCGAAAATGTGTGCCGATCGACTCGTTCAACAGAGTTTGTTGTTTCTACGTAGAATCTCACCCCCATCTCTAGAAAAATGATCTCCTGATTAGCCAAGAGGCGTTCGGCTAAACGGTCACCGCACCAAGTAGTGATCGCGCCCAAATGTTGCTCAACGTCAGTAATCGCCGCAGTTCTGCGCTGACATTAGTATATTATATTATATATTATATTATATATTATATTATATATTATATTATATATTATATTATATATTATATTATATATTATATTATATATTATATTATATATTATATTATATATTATATTATATATTATATTATATATTATATTATATATTATATTATATATTATATTATATATTATATTATATATTATATTATATATTATATTATATATTATATTATATATTATATTATATATTATATTATATATTATATTATATATCGATACTGATAAAAATCATGAAAATGAAACTGATATGAAGGAAAATCAATAGAATAATTCGGTGAAGTCGTGCTGAAATTTATACAAAAAAGAATTAAAAAAAAATCAGTTCCAAACGATATGATCACTGATTCATTCGTTCCGTTACTCACAATCAGTAAAAAAAAAAAAAGGCGAACGAAAAAAGTTCTTCACGTTTTCATCCATAATTTCCAACTGAATTTTTTGGGTATCTCGTTATAGGGATGAAAAAGCAGGAAAATTTTGTGATTACTCTCGTCATAAAGGTACATGTGACGGATAAAGAGAGAGAGAGAGAAAGACGAAGAGAGGGAAAGTGAGAGAGAGAAGAAGGGAGAGAGAGAGAGAGAGAGAGAGAGAGAGAGAGAGAGAGAGGCGGGAGAGAGACAGGGGTAGGGGTCCGTAGTACGTGCGACAATCGGGTTGAAGCCACGCTTCAGGAGATCCCATTAGAGGTCTCTGTCGAGAGAGTTCTGGCTATACTCTCTTCTCATCGTGTATTATGCTGTAAAATGCAAACCACACGGTTGTCGGGAAAGCGTTATACGTGTATATATATATATATATATATATATATATATATATATATATATATATAATGTATAATATATACGTATACATATGCATATATAGGACATTTATATGGCACCCACGACAAGTTCGTCCCCTCGTTAGCGGACGTGACACACGCGTAATACCTAAATGTGACCGTCGGGGCCTCTCATGTGCTGCGCCTGTCGTCAACCCCAACCATGGCCCTCTCTCTCTCTCTCTCTCTCTCTCTCTTTCTCTCCCGCTCTTATCTCTCCTACTACACGCGTCAAAAACGATATATCCCAGAAGAGATAGTGTGTGCGTGTGCGTGTCTGTGTCCATGTCCGTGTCTGCGTGTATGCTGTGTCTGCGTCCGTGTCTGTGTCTGTGTCTGTGTCTGTGTCTGTGTCCGTGTCTGTGTCTGTGTCTGTGTCTGTGTCTGTGACTGTATGTACTGTGTGTACATACAGTCTGTGTCCGTGTGTGTGTGTGTGTGTGTGTCCGTGTGTGTGTGTGTGCGTGTGCGTGTGCGTGCATACATACGTACGTACGTGCGTGTGTGCGTGCGTGTGTAATTTAAAATGCGATTTGCGTGAGTGTAGTCTGTCTCTCTGAGTGATGGTGGACAATTATTCTCGAATATTTTCCGTTCAAACATCACGAAGTTCTTTCTTTCTCTCTCTCTCTCTCTCTCTCTCTCTCTCTCTCTCTCTCTCTCTCTCTCTCTCTCTATACCTCTCCCTCCCTCCCTTTCTGTCCGTGGCATATCGTGAGAACGTCGGAGCGTGATATGCATATTACGAATGCTACGATCGTCGTTAATTGTTGTTTTATTACCTCTCGTCTAAATCTCTCCGCGCATTTGCCTGCTCGACTGCCATCTATATATCGATGCGAACATCGATTGTCACGTAGACTCGTCATGCGATGATCAGCGAGTTTACTCGAGCATTAATATTCGTAATTTTTTATCTAATCGTTGACAGTCGATAATATAAATCCGAAGAGGAAAAAAAAATAAGAAAATGTTGTGTCCTGCATTTTTTTTTACTGGATTTTTTTAGTTTTCTACAAAAGGTTGATGCGTTTCGAGATCAGCAGGAAATTTTTTATTAGAGAGGTCTTGAAAGTTATGGAAAACGATGAAAAAATTATTTTTCTTTGTTTCCTCGCATGTAGATAGAAAAATATTGAAAAATAATGATTTTTCAATGGCCATAAATTTGAGGCTGTTATCCGACTTTGTATGATTTTGAAAAAGGTGCAATCTCGATATTTCGATTCTTTTTTTTTTTTTTTTCTTTCAAACACGAGAGCACTTTGAAAATTGCCGAAATGGGGTTGCCCACGTATGTGCAAAAATCCTCGAAAATCGATGGTCAAGCTTTAAAAGCCTGTAGGAAATATTGTAAAAATTATTGCCTGATCGTTCAAGCGGCGTTTTTTAGTTTTTAGTTTTAAAGTTGGTTTATTTTAGCAAACCAACTTTTCAGAAGTGAGAATCCATAAATTACCAAGTTCCCTATCGATAAATTACATCCATAAGTTACCAAGAAAACACAATTTTTATTTCCATACAGAGTCAGAACTTTGAAATACCCGAAGCAATTTTTTTTGTCCTAAAAAGAATTTGTTCACCTGACAATGAGCAAGTATTTGAGATAATTGGAAATATATGAATTTTAAGGAATTTTTGTTTTTGTTGATTGGGGATCTCAGCTCGCTCAAGCATAAATTCTTGCAGAGTTTTTTAGTTTTAAAGTTGGTTTATTTTAGTAAACCAACTTTTCAAAATTGAAAATCCATAAATTACCAAGTTTCTCAGAAAATCATTTGATTTTTCCGATTGATAATGAATCCTTTTCTCATTATCTCGTTCGCTAAAGAAATAACGACGAAAAATTGCCCAAACTTCAAACTTTATTTCACTCGAGGACCAATAACTGATGGGGTCGTGACAAGACACTTTAACCCTTCTTAGTCTATATCTATACAGATCATCCGTACTGTATACAATAATTTTATACTTACAGCACATAGCCGTTTATATTGTTCATCGATACCCTTTTGGAATATATCGAGAGTTAGTACAGAGATTTTCCACTGAGCCCACACCTTTCTCAGCAATAAATGTGGCACTTCCTGTGAATTCTCTTCATGTATTCCGAAACTCCATATACATATATATATATATATATATATGTGTGTGTGTGTGCCTTGAACGTTTGCCAGATATATTTTGCCCGTATAACGCGTGGATTATGCATTTTAGATATATAGATATATATATATATATATAGACATGTGTACACAGCAGTAGCTCTAGGGAAAACAGATCCTTTCGGATTCTCCCGTGAACGTCTCGCGAATGGTCGAGAAAAGACGAGCTCGAGAGTTTTTCACTCTGGTCATATATAGTAGCTACTATAAATTTTTAGCCGGTCCATATAGTCAAGGCGCATGTTCGGTTTAAAAATACACATATATGTATACGTGTATTTTCTTTTAGAAATCTAATGTATATATAGCTACATCCAGTTGTACATACGCGAGGTATATATATATATGTATACGTGTATTTACAAATCTAATATATAGGTAGACGTATACTATATATAGTACATAGTATACATACGTCGACGTTCTCGATAAGGCTGATTTATCGAGGTACGGCAAAAAGCAAAGAGAAGAGAGTGAGAGAGAGAGGGCACGAATGAAAATCGAATGTGTATACTTCATCGACTCGATGGAGCTTGCGAATGAGTGAGACTCGAACAGCCAGCGAGCGGAAAGTAAGCCGATGAGTCTTCAACAATTCTATTCTGTATAAATGTGTGCGTATGTGAACTCTATGAGTCATTCCAGTTAAATTTGACCTGCATCCGATTTTGACCCTTCCAGATTGGCTCCATTATTTTTTATATTTTTCACCCAAGTGATAACATTTTACAGAATTTTTATTGGATTTTTCATACTTTCACGTCCAGGGTTAATAATTTAATGAAATTCTGGAGTGCAATTGAATTTGAATGACTTTTATCCTGGAAATTATAAAACGTATGCGAAAAAAATGAATCTTCTTGAAGTAGTTTTTCATCTGGAGCCATTGAAGATGGAATGATTATTCTTAAAGTAAATAAACAAAAAAATATTGATGAAAATCAATTTTCGAAAACGTAATTAGTTATTTATGTGAGAAAAATCGCAAGAATTTTACATGAAGTAATTATTATTTTGAGCCAATCGCGTTTTCATAGTTTCTATTCTCGTTGAAAGCCCAAATAAATTCAGTGTGAAAAAAAATCTCAAACAATTTTTCCATAGATCAGATTGACTCTGCCGATTTGTAAAAATGGATAAATCGAAGTCGAATAAATGTACACATCAAGAATGAACTCTTCAATATGATATTTACAACTCGCCAAAAGCAAACGATTTAAATTCAGATTCAATTAAATTAAAATTCAATAATGAGTCAAAAAAAAAAAAAAAATCGTAGCTATCTAATGCATAGAGTAAAAAACAAAAAAAATCCTGGATCTAAATGTGAACAGAAAAAATAATTGACAGAATTCCAAACGGATTGGTCAAGTTGACGTAAAATACCCCATACATTTTTCTCCCCATCCCTTGCTTTTTGATCCTATTCATTATATTCACACACACACATACACAGATACATATATTTATATATATATATGTGTATAGGTATCTATACTATTTGTATATTATCGTTTGCATTGCACACTATCCTGTCGTTCCATACGCAATCTCCCCTGACATATAACGCTCCCTCTATATTTGCGCGTTCACCACGCGGTATTTTCTATTTCATGCTCACATACGCCAAAACTTTTCGCGAACCTTTCGTGCATATATATATATATATATGTATATATACAAGACCCACCCTCTCTTCTCGTGTTATTTGTTCGTAGAAATTACTTTTAGCGCGCGTGCTTTCGGTCAACGCACCCCCTTTCATCCCCTCCTTGTACCATCCCCAGCCCTGATCCGCCTCACATGAACATATAATATATGTATATATATATATATATTTTCCGCGCATAGTTTACTCCGACGTGAGAGAGGGGCGCGTGAGGGTTGCGTATAACCTCAACATTTTTCCGACCCACCTGTTTCACTCTGGAATTTTTCCGGAGGTATATATTATCCTTACGTATGTATATATATATATGGATGTACATAATATATATTGTGTGTATGCTCAGCCTTTTGTTTAGCACGAACAGAAAATTTTCCTCTCCCCAACTTTCCAACATTGCATGCTAAACTATAAAAATCTTGTAAAAACTTTAACAACCCCGCGAGCACCGCCTTTCAGTAAGTGGGTGTCTGTGTGTGTGTGTGTTTTTGTGGTCGTTGGAGAATGGAAAATAGCTCAGTGTATGGCGTGAAGATTTTTTTATATTTATTTTTTTATTTTTTATTCAACGGAGATTGAAAAATTTCCGGGCTATATGGAAACTCTGGCTGATATTATGAGCCTGCGATCCTGCGGTTTGCGGGATAGTGAAAACAAAATGTTCTTGTATTTTTTTTTTATTTTTTTTATTTTTTCCTCTCTCGATACAAATATAGATATATCGTTGATATTATATGGACACGTTTAACAAGTTTGCTCCAATTTTTCAAGTACCCAACTCACACAACTCGGCTCGAGGCTGATTGTGAATTGAAGTTTTTCTTTTCAAAGCCCGCACATCGCAGTGTAGGGGATGTGGTACGTGTGGGTTGAACGAAAGGACGATGAAGAGGGGTATGATAATGTTATGGTTCCATTGAAGAACCGAGAGAACTGCCGAGTCGAGTTACCGTGATAATACAACACAGAAAATGGTCCCTCGTCGCTCTTTCCTCTCGCTGTTAGATACTCTATATGTATATATATATATATATATATATATATATATATATATATATATATATAATGCTTGCACACTGTACGTATTATTATATTATTATATGCACCATATATTAAGTTGGCAGGATTGCGACCCGGGCAAGGATTTACACGAAATCCTTTAGGCGTTTGTGCTTTGGATCCTTTCGAAATCGCTTTTGCCTCTTTTTACAAGATTTTTTTTTTTTCTTTTTTTGTGATTATATCGCCCTCACCACCAAAAGCTCCGAGCTATCATGATGATCCCTTTTTTTTTAGCCACATGGTAGCGAAGCAAAGAACGAGTTTTCCCAACTTAAACTCACAGCCAAGCTTTTTCTTTAATGGTTATATGTATATATGACGTTTATATCTCTCTCGCGTATTTCGTTTTCATTTGGCGAAACCTGCACAATCGCAAGCTCAGAGATTTTTCCTCGCCGTCTTTATGTTCACTATCTTGACTTTTGTTTGGTATATTTCTTGCTCTCTCTCTCTCTCTCCCTCTCTTCTTTTCTTTTATTCTTTCTCTATTTCTATTTCTATCTGTCTGTGCCAGAAAGGTTCGATGCTATACGTGAGAGAGGATTCGGTGCACTCGACCATCGACCGAGCGAGCTTTTGGTCCGGAAACGCCGGCAGCCAAGTGTACACCAGAAACGTAAGCTTGCTTTTATTATAAATAGTCCGAAGACCGAGTTCTATATACGAAAAAAAAAGAAGAGAGAAACGGGGAGGGCGGGGGATGGGATAATAGTCGTTGAGTGCAGGGGTTGTGCTTTTTTTTAAGATAT
The DNA here is from genome assembly GCA_963669185.1 of Dyspetes luteomarginatus. NCBI lineage: Eukaryota > Metazoa > Arthropoda > Insecta > Hymenoptera > Ichneumonidae > Dyspetes > Dyspetes luteomarginatus. The sequence goes on from OY769906.1 coordinate 4,940,957, forward strand.
TGCACGACCTTATTTTCTTTTTATTGGAGTAAAAAAAAAAAGTTAAAATAATAATGGGATTAAATTGTAGGTCTTGCAGAATTTTTCGAATTAAATTTGTCTACTTTGCGAGTGGCTATTAATACTGCCTTTGAAAGTTTATCTCCTCATTTATGAATATCGAGAACAATTGCGAATTTTTTAAGACAACTTGAACAATGAATTTTTTGGGATAATCAAGAAAACACAATTTTTGTGTCCATACAAAGTTTGCAATATCTGAAGCAATTTTTTTTTGTCCTAAAAAGAATTTGTTCACGTGACAATGAGCAAATATATGAATTTTAAGGAATTTTTGTTTTTGTAGATTGAGGATACCAGCTCGCGAAAGTCGAAACTGTTATTTTTATAAGGTTTCTTCATTTCATAAAAATCAATTATTAATGTGATTACGAAGAAAAGTATTCTAATCGTTTCACTTTAAATGAAATATTCTTAGCCATGAAATAAATGCAATGTAGGGTCAAATCTGATACTTAAGGTTCAAGTGATAACGATTTTTCAACTATGAAAAATAAATTGATTTCTATTCTCATTCATTACATATCGCAGCACGTACATTTCTTTAATTTAGCTCTACGCAACATACACTGCGAAATAATTTATTTATATTGAAGAAAATATCATCATCTCTCGGATTAAAAATTCCGAGAGTTACAATGACCCTCTAGTTGACATTAAACTCGTCAAGGGCTCCTGTAAATATCGCTTCGAACTACTCTGCGATCATTTATTTTATTTCAAATTATCTAGTTTTATAAATGCAATTAATCTGTAATAAATAAATCAGCACAATTTGCAAAAATGTATTCATAAATTAAACGTTATCTTATTCGATTAATTGTCAACGAGACGCTGTTGCATCTCTTGATATTCCAATCATTTTTCTTCAAATTCTACAACAACAAAATTCCTTATAGAAAATCTATCGCTTCGAGTATCTTGATAAAATTTATTAAACAATTTATAAAACCATCAAATAATTCGACACCTGATGCAGTTTTGGACTCTTCGATATATATAAGCAAAACTGCATCGTGACGAAATTTTTTCGAGAACTTTGACCTCTCTGAGCGGTCAAGACTTAAGAATTTCTTGGTTCAATTGCGATCTGTGTGTAGCAGCATCCACAAAGGTTTATAGCTATACTTCCGCATACGTATGGACTGTCGACCTTTGACACGACTTATTTTTTCGCTTGGAAGAGGCAAGCAAGAAAGAGAGAGAGAGAGACCAGCTTAGGTCATCCGTTGGGCGACAGCCGCTCATGCAAAGATAGACACGTTGCCCTGGGCTATGTACGTTTGGCTAAATCCACGAAGTAAAGCGTGTATATTTGACAGGGGCAGAGCGACGAGAGAGCAATCAAGAAAATCCAACTCGAGACTGGACCATAAACTTTTAGCGTCTTCTAGTCGTCGTTTTCTTTCAAAAACTGCATCTTAAGGGGTTAAAACAAACTCTATTTTTTACAATACTTAAAATAAAAATTACTCGGTTCATCTCAACTGTTTAGAAGGTAAATTACCATTCAGTGCTTCTCTTGATTAAAATATTCTCAATCAATTCACTAAAATAAATGTTGAATAATTTTTATTGTCTATTAATTAAAGCCACTTTATAACACTTTAATTATTCCGTAGAAAAATGCATCAAACCGTGAATATTATTCAATATAAGTTTCAGTGAACTCATGAAGAATCTTTCGATAAATAGAGTGAGCTATATGCATAAAAATCTGATTATAGTTATAAATTTTTTAATTAAAAAAAAAAAAAACTAAACGAAAATAAAGCTTCTAGAAATTTGCAATAAATTAGTTTATCTCTAAGTTCATAATTATTATTTTTTTTCTGTGTCAATAATCTCAAAGAATATTCTCCATATTTTTATTCTAGAAAAATCATAAAATTATCATATTTTTGAAAGTTGAGCTGTTTTTTTTTGCAGGCGAACTCAGTACATCCTCAAGTACCTAAAAATCCAGGAGGAAAGATAGCAATAACTTACCGCAAATTCTAGAAATGATAAAGCAGATATTGTATTTTTTCTTGGCTTGGGCATAAAGTTATCTCTACGGGGTAAAAAGGAGCAGGGCCAAGAGAGCTACGTGGCGGCATTTGAGAAAAGATAACACGCGATATCGTTACGAGCGCATATTCACCTGGGGTTGCAGAAGCAGCGTATATATTATATATAAGAGCTCGTGCAGCTCAACGGAGAAACAAGTATTTTCTCTCGGGTGTGAAAAAGTCTCTCTTCCTCTCTCTCTCTCTTCCTCTCTTTCTTCCCCCCTCTCTCTCTCTCTCCCTCTCTCTCTCTCTCTCTCTTCCTCTCTTTCTTCCCCTCTCTCTCTCTCTCTCTCTCTCTCTCTCTCTCTGTCTCTCTCTCTCTGTCTCTCTCTCTCTCTCTCTCTCTTTCTCCAACGGTTTCTTTTCCTGCCAATTTTTTCGTCCCACACCTCATCGATAGCAGAACGTTATACGTATCCCGTTTATCTACTCGATAAGTGAGAGGAAAACGATAGAACAACCCTTCTTCTCGTTCTCCGTATAGTGTCCTCCTCTCTTTTCGCACATTCCCCCCTTTTTCCCGCTTACACAGATTCCCAGCGGGACGCGATTCAAGCGTTGCACCGTCATATCTCGCGTGGTCTACGAGAGTATCGGCTTACCGCAACGGCGAATATGACACGCGACACACATGCGAGAAAAGGACGAGACCCCGTGAACGTGAGAAAATCCGTTTTGAGATAGCACGTATGAGGGACCTTTATCGCTGACAATTATAGTATCGAATAACCAAGTATGAATCAATGCTGAGCTCGTTTCACGTGTGCCAGATTATAAACGAGATGCAATACGAGCCAGCCGAGATGATGGAATAAATATTATCAAAAAAAAATAATATTCAAGTGATATACTTAACAACCCACTTGACTTTATGCATGAGTCATGATTTTTATCATGGATACAAAGGGCAGGAAGGTCCTTGGATCTTCTTTGAGCCATCAGGATTATTTTTCAATTATTATAATTAATCACGACGTTCATCCATTTTTGAAGCAAGGCGTGGTAAGTTTTTTGAGATGCTGTATACAAGGCGATTTATATTTTAGTTAAATTTTGTCATTAATGATCTTGGAATTTACATTTTTAAGGGCTTTGGTGAAAAATTTATGGCAATGAAAAATAAATGATAAAAAATCAACTGATGAAATAAAATCGTTTAAGTTTTTTTCTTGATATCTTTGATAGAGTCAATATTATCATACATATATATATATATGTAATTTGGACAAATCACTCAACATTTCAATCAATCCTATCGACTTTCATCGCAATGAATTACATTTACCAAAGAGAGAAAATTATATAAAAAAAAAAAAAACAGATCTATGCTCTTAAGTCACGAGCATAAGACCCGGGTTGGGATCAGTGAACGAGCAGACACGGTCGGTCTTTCGGATTTTATGTTTTCCTCCATCGGACATTTGCACTCGGCGCGACCATCTCCTCGTTTTTCTTCCCCCCACCCTGTTGCTCGTCGTTTTTTTTTAAACTTATTTCTCCATCGTGCACTCTTCGTGCTATTTCTTCTTGTTTCAGTATAGCCGAGAAACGACGGGAACCGTATACTCTCGCACCGTAAAGTCTCGTCGAAGAGCATCCCCTTTTTCTTCCTATCTCGCTCTCTTTGCAACTCGCCTCGCGCGTATTTGTGTAGTCGCGCGTGTATATAAAGTAGCGTAGATACTACGGTCGACAAACCGACCTCGATACAGGGTGTTCCATTTTTAGTGGGAGCGTGAAATATCTCAAAAATAGTTGGGCTCATCGAAAAAAAAACTTTTGGAACAAATGTTTTTGTTGTTTTGATAATATACGATTATAGCCACGATCATGACGAATCCAACGAAAAAAAAAAATTGTCTCTAACTTAAAAAATATCCGAGTTATGGCACTTTTACGTTTGAAGATGTCGGCAAGCGTACACGCGCACGCACGCGCGCGCAGGGCGCACGCACGCACGCTTACCGCCTTGAAATTCAAAGTCCCATAACTCCGATGTTTATAAAGCTATCGTAACATTTCTTTTTCCGTTGAATTCGTCTCGAATTGCTCCTCCCCCAATTTCTGCAATGAAACTTACCAATTCACCTTGAAGATATTGGAGGCAATGTTTATCTGACCTTGACGCCCCTGACCGACAAGATTCATAATACATCATCATTAAAAAGTTTCTTCAATCATATCAACCATTACCAGTTTTCCTTTTCCCCTTGACACAAACCACTCCATACATGTGCATCGAGCAATCGGTAGAATTTGTTGGCGGCGATGTACATGGTACGGACATACGTACATACAGAGCCAAACTGTGGAAGGGCGCACACCGCACGATCTTCCAACCCATACCACACATCCTATACATATCTCCTGTCTGCCTTATCTCTAGCGCCTAAACTACAATTGGTGGAGGCGAACAGTCGAAAGTCTCCGCGTAACCCAGCGTGTAGACAAACCCTATTGTACATCTACATTTGCCGCTATCAACGCCAGGAAAGGCCGCTGGCGAGAATTTCTCTAGTTTTGCGAATTACCGTCTCGCGTTCACGCCCCCTGGGCGCGTTTACCTGGAAACTCCTTTGATAATCTTAATTTTCTCAGGGCTTCTAGATGATTCTCAATCTTCCTTATAGCGTCTGTTGCATTACAGGCATTTTCGTATGTCGAACAATTCACTTTGGAGACGTGTATAAATAGAAGATAACAAGACATCATGATTGAAAGTATCACAGCAGAACTGGAGCAATCGAACAGGAGACATAAAGTGTCTCCCTTGATGGCCGGTAGATGGAGCACAATTGGCGTTAGTTTCGAATGTTCAATCGGAATGAACTATATCCCCGGAGCATCGGACGGACAGAAAGAGCGAGGGGTATAAGAAGATCGAGAGAGACCCTCGCCGCATCGTTGCTGTTAGAAACTCCGGACTGGCTATCCAGTTTCTGGAACGTGCAGCAATGTCCAACGGTATAGAAGAAGTGACGGTGAGTTAAATTGCATCCTGGTTTTCACGAAAGAGAGAGAAAGAGATCGAGAGAGAGAGAGAGAAAGGAGGGATACCAAAGCGGTCAGCAGCAAAAGCAAAGCCATTGGAGCAAAATCCAAGCAGGTGGACAACTTCAACGTTCGTGGATTATTTTCCGGCTTGGTCCGGGTGAGGAAGTCGTGCTCCATCGCACTCTGTGTGCCACGTTTATACATATATGTGCAATGGCTATGTATAGATACATGTGCCATTTGAGTCAATCCTGGATTGGACGGGGTACATACGTCGAGTGTACCCAACATTGTTGAAGACAGGGTGATGTAGGATATGTACTGGTACGTGGAGTAAGAGGAGCAGCCTCGGGCGTTCCAAATCGGTTCTCGGGCTCTACTGGGATTTCGGTTGGACGGCATTGCAGAGGATCCGCAAGGCATCACCGCGCTCGTCCGAATGCACGATGATGATCATTCTCTCTATCTACGCTAGCGTCTGACACTTAACCAAAGCTTACGTATACATTGGCACTTGCACATACTAATACCAGAATAGTTGGGACACTTTTTCTCAATAATTTGTCATTTTATTAGGATTTTATGAGAGCTTGAATGCTTTCCAAAAGTGTTATGTCATCTCACATCCTATTTGCTGCTGGGAATGATTGATAATAATATATCCGAATTCTCAGGGAATATAAAATAACTATCTAAGAGGGATGAATCATGCTATTAACAGAACAAATAATGAAATATTTATTCCCTATTGGCAGATTAAGAACTGTTGAAGTTCTGATTTCTGGATTTCTGGTTAATTTTTCTATCCACACGTTTTTCCTGCAAGCCAATGATCGTACAAAACTTTCTGGATCTACTTTGGTTCCATCTCTCGGTTCCTTCAAAGGACAGCCTGGCCACTCACCTTAACCTCGAGGAATTTGTGTCCAAAATTATTCATACACGTCATGGAATCAAGTCGGATCAGTAGAGCTGGCCTACGATGACTCTTTATTACGAAGGCATCTCAATTGTGAAAGCATCCTCTATGACTTTTCATTGGCAATCATTTGATTTGCCATTTGTTGGTAATCGGGAAGCATCCATTCCACTCTCCACGTGACTCCATATCAATATAATGAGTAGATCTCGAACAAGGCGTTTCCATACATTGATTTACACAAAAGTTATTCAGTTGCGCTATCTCCCCAAGCATTCCACCTCTTCTGCAATTACCCTACATACACCTTCAATCTATACAAACACTCCTGAGGATGGACGGTGGCCATGTCCGTTGTGCAATGCCATTGCAACAGGGATTCAAGGCACTGCTTGGCTTAGCAAACTAACTCTCTCTACTTCTCTCTCTCCCTCTCTCTCAAACTGTGCCTGATGGTACAGCTGTGAATATCCTAAAGGCACCGGAGGCAATGCATCCCAGGTGCACAAGAATCAGCGTCTCTCTCTCTCTCTCTTTCTCTCTCTCTCTCTCTCTGATGCAGCATATACACATTCCCTCTCCGCTTGATAACTACTGAGCACCACACACACAAACACACATTCAGAAGGATGGGAAAGCCTTTGATTATACTGCGGATTTAACGGCAATTCTCGAACGCCGGCTTTAGATTGCGCTTAGGTAGCTCTCTCAAGGGGCTGCGAGGGGGTGAACGCGCGATACGGCGAATCATACGGACGAGCACGCGATCGAAATCGCCCTCGTTCTGGCAATTTGGCTCTTTTCTCTCTCTCTCTCTCGCTCTCTCCCTGTCTGGTGGAGATTTCGAAATGAGAGAAAGAGAGAGAGAGACTTCTCTTCCACAAATCCTCACCTATTTCTGTGTGTGTGTGTGTCTCTCTCTCTCTCTCTCTCTCTCTCTCTAGTTATCTCTATACCAAGGTTTTCTCAAGCACACCATTCATTCGTCAATTGTGCCACTTCCGTCATTCGTCAATGCGATATCTCTCTTAAAGTTCTCACATGACGTGTATAACGTGGAACACTCTCTCGAGTTTAGCATAAAATCCATCAGTCAGGGCTCCATCAGGCAGGTCAGCCGCACTCGAGTGTGTGATAAGGAGACCACGATCCAATATATACACATATATATATATGCCTAAAACTACGATTACGAAAAGCTTGAAGAGTAGAAAAGTTTGAAGCGAAACGAATTGTGCCCACAGAGAGAAAAAGAGAAAGAGGGCATTACGATGAAAAAAGGAAAATAAAAAAGAGGATGGTCCTGCGTGAAATGTGTTTGAGGAGTGGGCCAAAGTTCACGGAGTGAGAGTTCTAAACGAGTTCGATTTCCAATGAGATACGTTTTATTATGCCATTTCGGCAAATCGTTCCTATTAGAGATCTCTCCCCAATTCATCCCCTATCGATTTATCAAGCCTCAAGTCTTTGTCCACGAACGACACACACAGTGCACTGGTTCCAAGTGCCCTATATTAGGTTTCTATAGATATAGCAAGTAGTTTTACAAAAGTATCAGACTTACAGATAGATGTATACATGTTCTATGTATATATATAGTGGGTTTAGGTGGTACTTGTATACTGGAATTTGGTGGCGGTAGTCGAATATAAATAATTGCCCAATTTGGCCTGTTGGACGGACAGTCTCAGAGCGAATCGACTGAATAGTCGATTCTGACGGCGTTTCTCTCCTCTCTCTCTCTCGCGCTCTCTTACTCTCTGTGTGTGGGCTTTGGCATGGCCTTTTTCTCGTCTCTCTGGTTCCTCGTGCTATTCGACAAAGCGAGGCAACCGATGAAAAAATAGCCCAGGCATCCACACGACGAATCGAATCGTCTCTCTATGCTGTGTGCTATTCGCAAATATATATATATATATATATATATATATATTGCAGCTTTTATCGGTGATTTATATGGCTACGTTTTCCTCTCGATACAAAGTGCTTGGCTTTCTTGCGCGTACCGTTTTCGTCTCTAGCGAGACGCCTCTCGTCTATATATATATATATATATATATACCATGGCAACCCCGACGACGACGACGACGACGACGACGTCGGCGATGCCACGCATTCCACCGATTAATCAGGATTTACAGAACGGCCACCAGCACGAGACGAGCGCTCCTGGGATCAGCGCAAGCAACAGAGCACGCAGCCATCGACCGAACACACTTTTTCTTTCGTCTACTCGTTTTTTTTATCTTTTTTTTTTATCTCAAAGCTTCGAGAGCTTCATCCTTCTGGATTCTGTCGAGCTTCAGCCCTCGGCCCATCAACTTCCATCACTGATACACTTAATACGCAACGCTACATTTCGATACCCTCTTGCTGGTGGGAAAAAATGTTGGAATGTCGAGTACCATTTTTTTTTTCTTTCCAAGAGAATCAGCACTAATGGAGAAAGCTTTTTTGTGCAAAAGAATGGAAAAGACATTCTTCCACTCGAATATTTTATGGTAAAGTAACTGAGCCAGCAGCCTGGATAGAGTATCAACATCGTAGTCGATTTCCTCCACTGCTTGATAAAGTGTCAATGACAAAGTCTCGTTTTAGCCCAGACAGTTAGATGGAAATTATAGAAACCTCCCCGTTTATTTGAACAAATTTTCACGATTAGAGATATTTTTCTATTAGATGGTCAAGAAACCTTGAGGGAAATTTTCATTCTTCGTGCTTAAATAGTCGAATTTTTGTATGATACTTTTTTTGCGTTTGGATTTAATTATTAGATCGTTGATGGGATATCAACATTCATGGGGAATAAAATCCCTCACAGTTGTTTCTTTTTGACAGAAATAAATGACGAAATTCTTGTCACAAATTCAAATGAAAATTTATGAAAATTAAAACTGATACACAGCTGATGCAGTATTATTTTAAAAAATTTGTAAAATATATTTCATCATCAATCAAATGGTAAATGTCCTCTTAAATTATTAAATTATTTTCATGCAACACTCTCGTTTATTGAGGCAATACAGGTGAGATTTGAATGAGCAATCGGTGAACCGATGGAAATTAAAAAATATATAGATACATATAAATGTATATATACATATATATATATATATGAGAGTACCTATATAGTGAATAGTTGAGTGCGAGGCGGGGCAGACACGATCGCAACGATGACGAGAGGAGCGGTTGAACGTAGTGAGTGCATAGCAGAGAGACAGAGATAGAGCCGTATAGATATACAGAGAATCGCCAAGCTGTATGGTTATTACCATCAATAATGGCAATTTGGTTTGCAAATGGTTCGAAACGTGGCCCAGGGTCTGGTGGGACGTTCGGGCCTTGCCATAGAGAGACAACCAAAGAGAGAACGATAGAGGGAGAGAGTGAAAGAGAGAAAGAGAGAGAGGAAGAGAGCTCGTCTCGTTCCTACCTACAATTTCCCTCGATTTCGTCCCGATTCTCTCTTGCCTCCCAGAAATACATCTATAGATAAACCCCAGCTCGTTGATGCCTCCTACCACTCGTTCCATTTTGCCTCCCTTGCCCGGTTCAGTCAGCCACATTGAAATGCCTTGAGTCAACATTTGCCTACGCTCACGCAAATTGATTTTATTTAAATCCAAAGTGCAACGAGAGAGGGAGAGAGAGAGAGAGAGAGAGAGAGAGAGAGAGAGAGAGAGAGAGAGAGAGAGAGAGAGAGAGAGAGAGAGAGAGGGAGGGAGAGAGAGAGAGTGAGAGAGAGAGAAAGAGAGAGAAAGAGAGACAGAGAGAGATGAGTTGGACTGGAAAGCGTGAGAGGAACGTGCGAGTGAAGCCGAAACGTCTTCGAGGAGGACCGTTGGGAGAGAAGTGAGCTTGGCATTTAATTGCGTTATCTCTCGCGGCAAGAGCGTAATGGAAATGATCGGTACGAGAACCTGCTGGCTGGCACACGCTGTTCCCTATATAAATTGCTAACAGAGAAAGAGAGAGAAAGAGAGAGAGCGAGAGAGAGAAAGCGTCCTCTTCTCCAGAGTCCTTCCCATGAGCTTCTCTTGTTTATATACATACATATATATAACTATATTCTCGTTTGGGAAAATGCCAGCATCCCTTGATCTTTCCTGGCTCAATCCGCGGGTAACACGAAAAAATCGGAGCTTTAAAAAGAAAATAACGAAACGTGTAGCTCCAGTGATGCGGTCTAGCTTGATGCAAGACGTATCAGGATATTCCGCATTGGAGGAGGTGATAAAAAAAATATTTGTACGACTTTGCACGTATAAACTTTGCACTTTCTTCTTAATGATCTGCGAAGGGAAAGATCGATTGGTATTTTAGCAACTGTTGAAACGGATAGAAACATAGAGGGGGAGAGAGAGAGAGAGGCACAGCAAGTGGGAGAGAAAACGTGTAATTGTGATTACGGGAGGCAAGGTACCCGAATGATTCGATACCACGCGCGTTAACGAAACTCCGGAAGCTTTTGGAAGCGAGCTCGTTTCCTCTCCATCTTCTCGAATCCGTTCGGCTAACCCCACTGAGCAATTTCATGAACGATTCTCGAAACGATGTATCCCTCTCTGGGGATTGATAAGGATTGGGAGGAGAAAGACTTTGGCACAGCCTGAGTTCGAGTCGAATCAAGAGATATGCTGCTTTCCTCTTCACATCACCCCCCCCCCCCCCCCCCCCCCGCCTCACCGCCATTCCATCGGCCACCCAGCAATGGAACACATTGGCTTAATCTCACGTGTTGGGAATAAAGTTAACAGGGGTTTGTGGTCTCTGTGTCCCTCTCCCCTACCCTCTCTCTCTCTCTCTCTTGCAGTATATGGCTGTAGTTATTTTCATCCTGCTGGATTTAGTCCTTCCATATTCACCTCCGAGTCACAACGGAACTATTCATGTGAAAATCTCCATGGATCTCGAAGAACGCAACGATCTACTACAACCCTTAATGTCGTAGTTTCCTCTCTGTCTCTCTCTCTTTCTCTCCCTCTCTCAGCGATTCAAGCAGGTCGACGATATTCTCAGGAGCCACTCTCTCTCTAGAGAAATTCTCAATTGGATGGTTAAGTGCTATCGTTACGAATCAACGAGGCGAGCACAATTTAAAAGTTCAGTAGAGTGAGAGTGAATGCCTCGCTTGATGAGTCCGCCATGATGAAACTTTACTTCATTCAATTTTTTTCAGAGTCCATGAAAATTTTACTCATGAATATTGTAGATATTTTTTTTCTTGCATGCTCGGGTCCAGAGACCTTTGAGAAGCTCCGATGTTTTTCGCAGCATCTTCCTGTTTATGTATTTTTCATCCTGCTAGCTTTTTTTTTGCACAATTTACGTCAGTAAAATGGAATTTCAATGCTGATTGAGCAGTTCTTGACTTGGCCAGATCGATGTTAGATGTAAGTTTTGTTTAGTTTCAGCGAAATTGACTCAATTGAACCAGGTTAGTTTTTATTCGAAGGGCTTCTGCATAAAAGAATGTCTGTAATGACGAAAAAAAAAAAAAAATCTCTAAAGACTTTTTCAAGCCTCTCGTTCTCTTTCTTGGCAATGAAGCCTGACAAGCTATTTATATCTAACGTATACGAGAAAATCCCAATAATACGTTTCATACAGAATAATCTGGAGAGATAATATAATTTTATTGAAACGGAAGTTAATACAATGTGCCAGGTAATTTAGGATTTTTTTTTATCTCGGCCCAGAATTTCCCTATCAAAACAATCTTTCGATTTTCTAGTCCACGTCAATAAATGTAGTCAGGAAAAATTCTTGAGGCTATATAGAATGAAATTTATTACGAAATAATTATTTAAAAGTGTTTATCTTCCAAGACACAGATCTAACTCATATACGAGTCTCAATAAGTTTTATTTTGCATGATCCAAGAATAATTAAAATAACCCAGCAAGTAGAGAAAAAACTTTTTGGTCATCAAACATGGAACTTTACGTTATTTAGTTCAACGCCATAAAAATTATTTAACGTCGAATCTATTGGAGGTGACCCATAATCGACCATGTCACGCCGTTGTTCAACAGTTGATCAACTGTTGAGTCAACCTTTAGGTCTGCGTAACTATTGAGTGAGACTTTCGGGTCCGATTTTTCTGGGTCACAAATCTCTGCTCATTGTCTGCCACTTAATCTAGCTGTTGATCCCATCCGGAATACAGTAAAACTTCCCGAAGGTGACGTGATACGTGTCACTATTGGGGGAGCCCCAATGAGGTGCGAGAAACTGGCTATAAGCCAATCCCATTCGATGCTGCTGCCCCCACTTAGCTCATTCGCCAGTAGCTGCAAAGTAACTACCAAGGGAGGGGGTAGACAGACTCATGTATAACTATACATCTCATCCAGTCGTTAGTTATCCGATCCGTGTTTCATGAAATTTCGGATGTGGCCAAGGAACCATCCTTCTCGTCACCTCACGGTTCTCAGACACACTTCGTAATACTAACCCTGGTTTGGAGAAAGGCGTCGGGCTGTCGAGTGTCGACGCTCTCGCGGTATGTTTCGACGAGCGCAAGCAAGCTCTACAGGCGCCACTCACACACACACAGACACATAACCCACGCGCTCCCGCCAGTTTCGCGCTCGACGAGTTTAGATTAGTTTAGTTTAGTTCGCAACGAGTCTCACCCGCCGCGATTAATCCGCCGCCCGTGGATTTATGGTCCGGGACCGGTCGCTCGTTTCTCTTCGTCACGCGTACACGCGATATATCTATACATACAACCAAAGAGACTAAAATGTACAGTAGGTACTTTCTCTAGGTTAGCCGAAACGAAAAGCAAGCAGAAATAGAGGCAGACACGTCGTGCGATTATCAGGGTGCCAAGTTGCAAACACCCTCCGGTTATAGCGTAGATTTTGGCCTTTAACGTGTCTTCACACATGGCATAGATATAGATAAATATCTTAGTTATCAAAGATGAGTAATATTTGAATGACACACCATCGAGAACGAAATTTGTGGCTGATAATGGACAACTTTATTGAATTTAAAAAAATTTCGTGCGTTTGTTATTTTATAGTGAATATGGGAAATTTAGGTTAATAGATTATTAACGTTAATTTTAATTGTTAATATTGATCACAGGTACGATTAAAAAAAAAACTAAACACTAACTTTGCCTGATAAGACGTCGACATAAACACTGCATATTCAAAAATAATCCCTGCAGGCAATATATAGGCTGTAATTACAAATTTCGTAAGCACACGATAATACATCGTATATGTTTTCTCACTAAGAGAGTATAAAGCTTTCTCATGTTCACTATCGATTTCCCATACACAAAATTATTTAACTTATTCGATTTATTTTAATCCAATTCGTACCAGTTTTCATATTATTAATTTAAGGGGAAACTACATTCGTCTAACCACGAAAATACGGGCTGCACGATCTCGCCCAATGGTCCATTGACCTCAACAAGTTCTTCGTACAAACCGCACTGAGATATCCGGGTATACATATGTGTCTAATAAAATAGATTTTATCACTGCTACTATTAATATCAATTGTCTATATATTAACGTTTAATATAAAAGGATACTTTAACAATAAAGATTAATCTTACAATAAGTTACACAACATTTCATTTAAAAATCATTTTGAATAGTTTTTTTTTCTCATGCTGATACTGCGCAACTTTTTCTACAACATGGATGGACCATCGCGCACGATTTCGTTACTTGCTCGTCACAGAAGCATAAACTTTCTTACTTCCGGGATCGAAGAATATCCGCGAGTCTCGTCTTGAAACGTGCCAGTTGCCCCAAGTAAGATTGAGAATCGTGCAATTCTCTGGGATCGAATGAAATGACCAGCGCGCAAAGCCCGAAAGCTCGTGAGAATGTCCATTGTGTTCTGTTGTGTATGTACGCGAAGAATAGAAAACATCACAGTGGCGCAAAGATATATTTTCTTGGTCAATTTCGCACGTCCGAACAATGTCCAAGTGTAAAAGATTGCTAGCAGCTCTTCTCGACCTTTTTTCGACAACTATAGAATTGTCGTTGATTGCCACCAAATGGCGTTCCAAAGTTTCTCTGCGGATGTTCGTCCCATCTCGTTGTGAGGCATCGTTGCATGAGGAAAAAAAATGTGGGCAGTTGGAAACGAGCCTGACCCCCGATAAGAATATAAAGGGACGAGAATAGTGAAAAAAAAAAATAATAAATCGGGTCGGAGGTGAGCAATAGTGCGCCTTCAGGAGTACAGCAGGATAATCCGATGTCACCTTGTTTCGGTAGAGAGTAAATTGACTTCATTACTCTTCTATCTGGCTTGCTTTCCCTACTATACCAGTGCAATTAGCAAAACCTCGTTCTTTTTCCACCGTCCCGCAAGCTCTCAACTTCATCGTCCACCAACTCATCTCCTACCAACTCACTTCCTCCCTTCTCCGGGCAAAATCTATGCCGAACAATAATGGGACAACAAAGAATACTCTTGGTTGGGTCACCACATAGTTTTTCTTTAACTGGCATTCCAGTGGTGCTGGGTAATATCGAGAGTTGCATTAATGCTCGAATCTAGCTCTGGGTAATCGAGATAGACGGTAAAAAAATCGACAAGAACCATTGACGACTCTACCTGTTGTAACGCTTTCAAAATAAACATTCTCAAAACCGATTCCGAACGATGGTAACATCTTTACTGGATAGGCCTATAGTATAAAAAGTCCATTACAAAGTAAGAAAAGACGCTAACATCTCTACCGAATAACAACTGTAATAAAATAATTCTAACAAATAACAAATAATAACTACCGAATAAGAAATCTCTGATATCCACACCGCCTAAAAATCCTACCGTTCTACAACTCTATTGTTCAAGAGCTCCACCATTGTATTACTACAGCTGGCTTGCTTTCCCTACTATACCAGTGCAATTAGCAAAACCTCGTTCTTTTTCCACCGTCCCGCAAGCTCTCAACTTCATCGTCCACCAACTCATCTCCTACCAACTCACTTCCTCCCTTCTCCGGGCAAAATCTATGCCGAACAATAATGGGACAACAAAGAATACTCTTGGTTGGGTCACCACATAGTTTTTCTTTAACTGGCATTCCAGTGGTGCTGGGTAATATCGAGAGTTGCATTAATGCTCGAATCTAGCTCTGGGTAATCCAGATAGACGGTAAAAAAATCGACAAGAACCATTGACGACTCTACCTGTTGTAACGCTTTCAAAATAAACTTTCTCAAAACCGATTCCGAACGATGGTAACATCTTTACTGGATAGGCCTATAGTATAAAAAGTCCATTACAAAGTAAGAAAAGACGCTAACATCTGTACCGAATAGCAATATGAATATGTTATACTGTGAAAATCATTAATGCCAGTATGAAATAAGTCAACGCTGGCAAGAATTCCAGAACAATCATGCTTCAACACACTGGATTGTTTTACGTATTCTTGACGTAAATTTACTTCGAAGATTTTCCCATTAGAATGCTGCTCATCACAGTTGTCAGAACAATCAAAAAGATCTAAGAACGACATTGTTCACTTTGTCAGAGTTTGTCCGATGACTGGAGAGCTTTTCGCTGAGTTCTCTCCTTGTTCTATTGGGCTACGTCGACCCTGGTGCCGGAGGACTTGGCTTTATGGAAAGTTAAACCAGGCATCTCAACGTTCTGTGCGGAAATCCCAGTGGAACTTGCCAGAGCGCGACGACTCTTCGTCGTGAATCGTACATGTCTCATATATATATATATATATATAACAGAGCATGGAACAAGAATACTTCCAGTTGACATTCAGCTACAAGTCTCCAGGGTTCGCCTTTACGTTGACCTCAGCTCGTGAGTAAAGCTGCCAGGAGTGGATATGATGATACAGCACACAATCTCTGGCGAATTTAAAGCTAAAAATAACATTCCCTTAGAGTTTTAGTTAAATTCAAAAAGCTCCAGAAGTTAAGTCAGATGAATGGCGTAATAACATTAGAAAAACGGTTTTCACAAGTTTTATGATGAAAAAAAAAATATATATATATATATATATTTGAGGAGATTAATGACATAAGGGTGTGTAACGTAACAGACAGACACATACACACAAAGAGAGAGAAACAGAGTGAAGGAGAAAGAGGGAGAGAGAAAGGGGAGAAGAGGAACCCAAGGTTGTCTATAAGCTTGGTAACCACCCCAGCTTGAATGTGAAGGCGTCGCGTCGAGACCTCTCCCAACCCGAACCGTTGTCTTTCAAAGCGACCAAGACACCCTCTCGAGCGGGCTTGGAGATACGCGTGGAGGGGTACAAGCCCTGGCAAGCTCCTCTATGTGCGTACGAAAACCCTTCGGGGCTTCGCCACCATTCTCTCCCTCCCTCCCTCCCACCCTCTCTCTCTCTCTCTCTCTCTCTCTCTCTCTCTCTCTCTCTCTCTCTCTCTCTCTCTCGTTGTCTCATTCGCTCAGCAACATTCTCTCCCATAGTCATGTAATATACGACGAGATGGCCTTGGATATTTTCGGTGTGTCTCTCCCTCGACTATATATATATATATCTACTCTACCTTCCTGAACACCCGCATCAGCCCTTGTCTCCTCGATTAAGCCAAGATCAAATACAAGAAGCGATTCTGGGCTCTTGTCGAGGGAACATGGGCCAACGCAGACAGCGAACAATTTATTTTCATTATCGTACTTTACCAGCGCCCGTTATGCGGCCAACTTCAAAGGAGATGTCAAGAGACGGTAGGTAAGTGATAAAGGACGCAGAGACTGGGGAGATGAAGGAGAAATTATGAGCAATCTGTCCGCACGAGTAGCTCAAGTAACTGCAAAAGCAACGACGATTTGACGCTCATTTTTTGTAAATATTTTAAAAATTGATAATTAAATAATTATTTACGAATCGATTGAATTAACCGGATGATTGAGCGTTTGGGTTCATTTCACGATTACGAAAAAAGCCAGTTGACGGAGTTTTTGGAAACTTTGGAAGAATGTGCTTCAGTACTTGACTTGAAGACGCAGACAAAGAAGAATTATAAATTACATGCCAATTCAAAATGGCGCCGTTAAAATGAAAGTTCGTTTTTGAAAATCTGTATACCTAGGAATTTTTTGGGTCACTGATTTAAAGTTTATTTGCCGATTTTTTAATCCTTCACTAAGTCGTTATTCTTATAACGGAAAAGTTATTCCATTGAAATCAAAACTGGTTTATCGGAAAATTTGAGATAACTTTTTCCTAATTGAGTACAAAAATTCGAAAATTTGAAAAGTTGAGACTCGCTAAAGTCTACACTTATTTTTTTTAGAATAACAATTTTGCATTTGAATTGTTTACGAAAAATTAATTTGACTGATTCTCTCCTGTAATTTTAACTTTTTATTTTTATTTTTCTATATCATGCTTATAAAAATTATTCTATCAAGCTTTTATATATTTTTCGGCACATAAGCTCCGATCGAAAAAAATTGCTCTGAAAATCTTTTTTTTTTAACGAAGCGATCGCTGTTCCTCAACTTCAACCTAACATTGCGCCCCCAGACATGACGAACCGTGCACGATATAAACGTAGAAGGGGGCGCGTGTCGTTATGTACATATATATACATGTGTGTATATATAAATATATATATATATATATATATATATATATAGAGGGTGTGTAGAGGGCGGTTCGAAGTTCCAAAGGTACATATAGGGGTATCGGTGGTGTAACGCAGCCCAACCAATTCGTACTTTCATGTAGCCACAGGGTTAGGTCGTTCCTCGTCGCCGCAAGCCCAAAACCACGACAATCTAACCACGCGGAATTTCGGACAACGATTTTTGGTTATGTGTATTGGGCTCCACACGCGCACACCACACTCTCCTCATACGCCGCGGAATATACCGTTATATATATATATATATATATATATATATATATATGTCATAAAACAGCCCACTCTCTGACAAATATTATATAGAAACAACCCTGAAGCTGAAACTTTTTTGGCATGAATTTTTCAAGCCTCATCCTGGCATCTCCGATTTTTTTTTTATACCGCAGAGTATGAATTTTCGTTGATAAAACTTTTCAGCCACACAAATAAACATATGGATTTTTTAATAGTTTCATTCATCAAAGTATGAAGAGTGAATGGTTTTTGGCTTTTTTTTTCGCTCATGAAAATTTGCCTTAACGATAATTAGCGATGTTTCGTGAGTTTATTTGGCCAGGGAGATGCATGGAATTTTTTTTTTTAATGAATTTGAGTTAATGCAAGAATTTATGGGCATTCTAACGGTACGTTGCATCACGACCATCATCAGACTCATCGAATCGGCCAGTGCGAAAGCGCCAGTATAACGATCGATTTCGTGTACACCGTTCTGTAGAGAAGCATCCATCGAGAGATCACCGCTTTTGATAGTCACGTATAGTACCTCCACAGCATCCCCGGAGCAATACGTGCCCGAATCATTTGGGTTTGCCAGCTGCATCCTCGCCAGAATAGCAGAAACTCCATATACATGCGTACATACATATACATATGGAAATATATATACATGTGTATATATATGTACATATGACGAATAGTGATTCTCCAAAGCCAACGCTGCTCGAATTTCACCATGGAAACGATCGAACGTGCTCTCTCTCCCTCTCTCTCTCTCTCTCTCTCTCCCTCCCTCACATTCTCTTTCTCACACACAAACCAAAAAATGTCCCCGCAAAACCCTCCAGCATTTCCGAACATCGTTGAAATTCTTACGAATAATATTCGAGATTTTCGTCCACCAACGATCAGAGTCACTCATACATATCGTCGAATATGCAAATATATTAGAGATATACGAGCAAACGATCCCACATTCAAACAATTTATATGCAAAATATACAAAGTATAAATCTAAAAAAAATTCAATCAATATTTGAAATATATGAAATATATGAAATATTTTTCACACATGCTTGACATAATGTTGCAGCGAATTTTTATGGGATTAAAAAATAATATATTTTGCAAGAGCTTATTTTTCGAGGAGCCGGAAAGATAATAAAATTGAAGATTTCATGAAAAGCTGAAAATATTCGCTTGTTGTTTGCTGATACCAAGGAGGAAAATAATTCTAACAGAAAATCATTGAGAAATAATTTTTTGACGAAATAATTATGAAAATAATTTTTTTTTTCTTCGATCAAAATCATTTGATAAAATTACATTTTAATAATATTTATGTTTTTAATTTGCAAAAAGCCTGTGAAGCACAAGCTGTGAATATCGTCGACAAACAAGCTTGTGAATATCGTCATTATTATTCACACATTATCCACAGATATTTTCGTGGCTGCTCGAAATAAGGAGACGATCAAGAGTCCTTTTCAGATGATAAATATGAATTTTCGGCCGATATTTATTCTCGTACAGCCGTCGAGGAGCGAGATGTTTGTCATTAATAATGGTTATACGAAAAGAGAAAAAAAAAATCGTACGTTACATATAACTTGAATGCTATACATACATATATACATATATATATATATGTACACGTATATAAAAATTCGACGGGGTCTCAACGCGTTAATCAATTTTATCGCTGAGAGATAAACCTCCCTGGGCCAGTCTCTCACATTTATGCGGTTTACACCTTCCATCTCTCTCTCTCTCTCTCTCTCTCTCTCTGTCCCCCTCTGTTTCTCGCACACTCCTCAATGTCCGATACTCGATAAAATAGTCGACGTACTCGGCGCTGAATAATGGTCTGCGGTGGCAAAAGCTTTTTCTCTCTCTTACGCTTTTCGCCCCATCACGAGGAGAAAAAACGAGCCCAATGGGGAAAAGGAAACCGCTGAATTCATATGGTATATAAAGTGAGTGAGAGAAAAAGTGAGCGAGAGAAGAAGCGAGCGAGCGAGAGAGCGAGCATTATATGTGTGTATAGTTAGTAGAGGAGAAATGGCCGAATTGGAAAGCTCCCTCTGCAATTGTTAGAATGGTGAGTTTCCAGGTCAGCGATGAAGCCTTTCGCTCGTGCCTCGTGTTCGTTGGGTAATAATTCGACAATTAGTCGCTGGTCGAACGAGGGATAACAAGTTTGCTCACCGTTTGAGCTTGTCAAATGGGAGGGGAAAAGGTTGATTGTGTGTTGGTGATGAACATCGTGTAGGTGAACAGTCTATAATAGATACGTATATATGGGATATTCCAGCTAAACAAAACTCACTTTATGGTTGACTCATTTC